>CM075863.1:45989152-45999152 GCA_038021265.1 Cyprinella venusta
CAATAATCGTAGTCAATAAACAGTCCAAGTTCAGGCCAGGCAGATATCAGTCGTAGAATAATCAAACAGTCCAAAGTCCAAAACCAGAAAACCAGAATCAGGATACAAACGCTCAGAAATGATCACCGGGGCAAATCAAGACTTCGCACTGGTGTGGTGTGTGGACGTGGCTTTTATGTGTGTGTGTTAATGGCGTGCAGGTGTGTGACGCAATCAGTCCCAGGTAAGCGGCATGATGGGAATTTGAGTTTGTAGCCAATGATCAGTACTCAGGTGAAGGCTCCCTCTGGTGGCGGAGAGGAGACAGAGCGGGAGCCTCCATTGTAACAGAGCCCCCCCCCTGCGAGCGGCTCCTGACGCGAGGAGGCGGTTGTCGTCGGGGTCTCCCACGGGGTCGAGGGGCCGGTTTCTCCGGGTATGTCCTATGGAACTCTTCAGTGAGAGTGGGGTCCAGGATATCCCTTGAATTGACCCAGGACTGTTCCTCCGGACCGTACCCCTCCCAATCGACCAGATATTGGAGCATGTTACCCCGACGTCTGGAATCCAGCAACTTGTGCACTCTGTAGGCCTCCTCGCCGTCAACCAGAAAGGCAGGAGGGCCCTGAGAGGCGGCCCCCTCCTCCGTCTCTCCCCTCGGACCACCAGCGGGTTTTAACAGAGAAACATGAAAAGTGGGAGAGATACGATAGTTAGCGGGCAGGTCTAAACGGAATGAAACAGGTGATATTTGTCTTATAATTTGGAACGGACCAACATACCTGGGACTGAGTTTGCGACATGGAAGTTTGAGGCGTAAGTCTCTGGTTGATAGCCATACCCATTGACCACTCTGGTATTCTGGAGCTGGGCGACGATGACGGTTGGCCTGGTGTTCCTGACGCCTGACAGCATGCCTCAGATGAGTGTGTGCTTGATCCCAAACCTCTTCACTCTTGTGTAACCATTCTGTAACGGATGGGAGTTCAGTGGGCTCACCGGACCATGGGAAGAGAGGAGGCTGAAAACCCAGTATACATTTGAAGGGGGTGATACCAGTAGCAGGTTTGACCAACGAATTTTGAGCATACTCAGCCCAGAATAAATATCTGCTCCAATCCTGTTGGTGTTGCTGGCAGTATGTTCTTAGGAAGCGGATGATATCTTGATTAAGACGTTCGGTCTGACCATTGGACTGAGGGTGATAACCGGAAGTGAGGCTGATGTTCACGTTTAAATGTTTGAAGAATGCGGACCAGACTCTGGAAGTAAACTGAGGTCCTCTGTCAGATACTATATCCTCAGGTAGTCCGTAAAATCTGAAAACTTGGTTGCATAGTAGTTCAGCTGTTTCGAAGGCAGTGGGAAGTTTAGTGAGGGGAATGAGACGGCAGGCTTTGGAGAATCGATCCACAATGGTGAGAATTGTCGTGTGTCCTTGAGAATTGGGGAGATCTGTGATGAAGTCTACGGCAATGTGTGACCAGGGTCGTTGAGGTGTTGGAAGGGGACATAGAAGGCCTGCTGGTAGTTTACGGGTGGATTTGGAAGTTTGACAATTGATACAGTTCTGGACATATTTGATGGTGTCGGATGAGAGAGTAGGCCACCAAAATCGATTCTGCAGTAGTTGGATTGTAGCAGAGATACCAGGATGACCGGAGCTTGGTGTGGAATGGACCTGATCGATGAGGCGAGATCGTAGTGCTTCAGGGACAAAGAGGAGATTGGCTGGACAGTTGCTGGGGGTTGGAGTCTGAAGATTGGCCTGTTGGATTTCGGTTATGATGTCCCACTGGACTGGAGCTACTAAGAGGTTCTCGTGGATGATGTTTTCGGGGTTATCTTTGTGGACTGCTTCTTCTGTTTGACGAGAGAGGGCATCGGCTTTGACGTTCTTGGTGCCTGGGCGGTAAGTGACAGTGAAGTTGAAACGTGTAAAGAACAGTGCCCATCTTGCTTGACGAGGGTTGAGACGTTTGGCGGATCGGAGATACTCAAGGTTTTTATGGTCTGTGAGAATGATGAATGGTTCTGAAGCTCCCTCCAGCCAGTGTCGCCATTCCTCTAGAGCCAGTTTCATAGCTAGCAGTTCGCGATTCCCCACATCATAATTCCGCTCGGCTGGAGAAAGCTTGCGGGAGAAGAAAGCACACGGGTACATTTTGGCTGGGTTTCCCTGTCGTTGAGATAATATGGCCCCCACTCCTGTGTTCGAAGCATCTACCTCCACAATGAACTGACGCTCTGGATCGGGATGACGTAGGATGGGTGCAGTGGTGAATCGGGTCTTCAACTCCTGAAAAGCCTGCTGTGCTTCGGGATTCCAGGCAATTCGAGAGCTATGACGTTTGGTTAAAGCTGTTAGTGGAGCGGCAATGAGACTGAAGTTTCTAATAAATCGTCGATAAAAGTTGGCAAATCCCAAGAATCTCTGTAATTCTTTGACTGTTTGAGGTAATGGCCAATCCAGCACTCCTTTCACCTTCTTGTCGTCCATGGCCACTCCCTCCTGACTGATGATGTAACCCAGGAATGAAACGCTAGTTTGATGAAACTCACACTTCTCGATCTTGGCATACAACTGACACTGAATCAAACGTTGAAGTACGGATCTGACATGTTGAATGTGTTCCTCCAGTGAGTTTGAGTAAATCAGGATGTCATCAATGTACACGATCACCCATTTGTCCAGCATGTCACGAAACACATCGTTCATGAAGGCCTGAAAGACGGAAGGACTGTTAGATAAGCCGAAAGGCATGATATTCATAGTGCCCACTAGTGGTGGAGAAGGCTGTTTTCCATTCATCCCCCTCTCGAATGCGGATCAGGTTATATGCATTACGTAGATCGAGCTTGGTGTAATATTGAGCCTGTCTCAGCTGTTCCAATGCGGCTGGCACCAGAGGTAAGGGGTAACGATACTTGATGGTGATATCATTTAACCCACGATAGTCAATGCATGGCCTGAGTCCCCCATCCTTCTTCTTGACGAAGAAAAACCCAGCAGCGGCAGGTGAGGTGGAAGGTCGAATGAACCCTTTGGCTGTTTCTTCCTCAATGTACTTTTTCATGGCTTCAGACTCAGGCTTTGATAGGGGAAAGATTCTGCCTTTAGGGGGTGTGGCGCCGGGCATTAAATCAATGGCACAGTCTGTTGAACGATGTTCTGGAAGTTGAGAAGCTTTTTCCTTACTGAAGGCCTCTGTGAGGTCGGAATAAACTGCCGGTAGCTCTCCTAGCTCATGATTTTGAGTGTCTGGTTCTGGCTTGGAACAGGTCACTCTTTTGACTTTAGACAGACAATGGTTGTTACAGGCTTCACTCCAACGAATGATTTGTCCCTCCTTCCAGGAAATGTGTGGATTGTGAGTGTGCAACCAAGGGTGGCCGAGAATGATGGAGTGATGTGGAGCGTGAATGACATAAAATTTGATCTGCTCAGAATGAAGAGAACCAATCTGCATTTGAACCTTCTCCGTTTCAAACTGGATTTTGCCGTCTCCGATGGGATGGCCATCTAGCGCCTCCACTGACAAGAAAGAGTGACAAGGATTGAGTTTGAGTTTGATTTGATTGGTGAATGTTTGAGAAATGAAATTTCCAGCTGCTCCAGAGTCTATGAGGGCTGTGGTTTCAATGCATTGGTCTCGTATCGTTAAACGAATGGGGAGAGTGAAACTGGAGGAAGATCTTTGATATTGGTTTACAGAACTCACCGAAAGAGTGCGAGTTGGGGGTCGGACTGGACAGGAGAGCTTCATATGGCCGGATTGACCACAGTACATACAGAGACGGTGTTGCAGTCTGCGTTCCCGTTCTTCTGGAGTGATGTGCGTGAACCCGATCTGCATAGGTTCGTGAGCGGGAGCTGCCTCGAGTGATTGACGGATAGGTGCCCGGGTGATGCGTCTGGAACGCACGAGATTATCGACTTGAATGGCCAGACTTACATACTCGTTCAAGCTCTTTCCTTCATCTCGACAGGCTAATTCAGATTGAAGTTCAATAGAGAGTCCCTTCCTGAACAGCGTCTTTAAGGTGTCTTCGACCCAGTTCGTCTGTGCAGCGAGAGTGCGAAACGTGAGTGCATACTCGGCGGCGGTACTCTTTCCCTGGGTGAGATTTAGAAGCTGCTCTCCGGCGTTCCCTTTCTCAGAAGAGTGTTCGAAGACTTGACGAAACTGTTGAAGGAATTCTTGAAATGTGGTAAATGAAGACCCCTCTGGTTTCCAGACTGCCGTAGCCCACTCCAATGCTTTGCCCGTGAGCAGGGAACAAACAAATGCAATGCGACTGGCTTGAGTGGAGTACAATGTCGGTTGCTGGTCGACAAAGAGTGTGCATTGCAAAAGAAATCCCTTGCATTTAGTCGGGTTACCGTCGAATTTGTCAGGAAATGCGAGTCGGGGATTTACTGCTGTACTCACGGCTTCGGTGGGAACACTCGGTGGTGGTGTGGGTGTAGCAGGTGCGTTAGGCACAATACCCACAGCAGTGCGAAGCTCCTGCATACCCTGTACGAGCTGTTCAGTGAGCGTGGTCAGGTGACTGAGCTGATGGTGATGTAAATCCAAACGAGAAGCTTGGGAGGTGAGTTCAGACGTGAGTTCCATGACGGCTGCTGGATTGTTTAGTGGCGAAGTCTTCTGTAATGATTCACGAAGCACAGAGGAATCCATTTGCAGCTTTTATTAAACAAGGTCGTACAGGCAGGGTCGAAACGAGGCAGACAGGGCAATGCAGATCAGACAACAGGAGAAACAGGAGACAGGCAAAGATCAGGGCAGGCAGCAATAATCGTAGTCAATAAACAGTCCAAGTTCAGGCCAGGCAGATATCAGTCGTAGAATAATCAAACAGTCCAAAGTCCAAAACCAGAAAACCAGAATCAGGATACAAACGCTCAGAAATGATCACCGGGGCAAATCAAGACTTCGCACTGGTGTGGTGTGTGGACGTGGCTTTTATGTGTGTGTGTTAATGGCGTGCAGGTGTGTGACGCAATCAGTCCCAGGTAAGCGGCATGATGGGAATTTGAGTTTGTAGCCAATGATCAGTACTCAGGTGAAGGCTCCCTCTGGTGGCGGAGAGGAGACAGAGCGGGAGCCTCCATTGTAACAGATAGATAGATAGATAGATAGATAGAATCAGTAATTATTATTTAATAATGAAAGCTAATAAGGAATTCTATCTTACAATTGTTAATTTAATCATATATTTATCACATATATTTAATATATCAAACATTTCATTACATTTCACCCCCCAAAATCAAAAGAGAATAAGAAATTTACCTAGTTTTGGACATTATTACCATGATAATTAAGCACAAATTTTCATTAGCATATTTCATCTCAAGATTTTACAGTTCCCATATTCTAAATGGTGATTCTCATTATATTTTCATTAGAGGATTTTTGTTTTCAACTTTCAACTGTGCTTAACCAAGGGTTTTTTCCTTAAAGTGACACATGAATGCATGCAAAAATCACAAATAAGAGATTATATATATATATATATATATATATATATATATAAAGATTATTTTGCTATATATATATATTTAAATAGCAAAATTATATATATATATATATATATATATATATATATATATATATATATATATATATATATATATATATAAAATATAATATAATATAATATTTCTAAATAGCAAAATAATCGATTTTTTCCCATTTCAGAATGAAATATGACCCAGACATGTTATTGACAGGTGTGGTGAGATTAACCCACATTGCATGTAAATAACTTCTAATTCAAACCAACAGCGCAGCAAAAAAAGCCAAACAAGCCCAAAAGGTTTTAAAAGCTGATATTTTATATCAAACTTCAAAAGAGCCCCTCCATTTTGATATATTGCGAGTGCCTGTGTAAATAACTCAGAGACGGCTCGTGTTAGTGATCACTGTAATATTATCCAAACCAAAAGAGGCCGAAGAAGACACAGGAGGAAAACAAGTAGCAGAACATGAGATTTCAACCCTGCATAAAGCATATTTCTCTTTACTGTAGTAACTGTTGCAACATTAAATGCCTGGAGCCTCCAAGGGCTTGTATTTATGATCTGTTATCATTATTCCCCCCCTTCCCTCCCGCACACCTACGGTCTCACCGCAGAAACCAGACTGGTTACACTCACACCCCAAATTATACTGTCTTGGGTTTTTTTGTTTGTGTAATTACCGGTAACTCGACTGTAAATGAAATTATAGTGGGCAAATGAAACCACTTGTGGACAGCTTAAGTATAGGAAAACTTGGCTTCCCATTCGCCGTGACGTAAGCCCGGACATATGCGTTGCTCTAAAAACAGAAGCAATCTGTAAAGAACTATTTATGACCCTCCACCCATTGGCCAGTATAAACGATACCTTTAAATTGTTTTGTGCCACTCATAAAATTCAGCTTCACGGCTTTGTGACATGTGCCCGATACACACGGCAACTATAGCAAACACCTGTAAATAGACCCCGCCATCGAGCCCAGGAGATTAGCCACTGAACAAAGTCCGCTGAGGTGTCAAGAAGACAATGAGCAGAATTTACCTGGGGAATTTACCTCCAGTAGCCGCTGGAGGTCGCTGATGCTGTTGATTTCGCTGTGCGACAGTCTGTCGATGAAATCTTGAGGGATTGCAAACTCCTTCTGTCGGCATAAAGAGAGATCAGATTTCGGTATTTGATTTCGACTAATCTGATACGACACTGAAGTGTGTTTCTACGCGTCGCACTGACAAACGTGCATCAGTAGCATAAAAGTCTTCAAAGGTGATAAATCAGTCAGAATAGGCATTTCTTATCACATCAACAAAAAAGGTATTGCATTTATACATTAGTAGCTATATAACCTACATGGATTTTTTTTTAACAAAAAAAATAATTCTCCTTATGTTTATAATTTTTCTTAGGCTATATCTAAATGATCCCTCATTATGCACAATGCCGTAAAAAAGCATGAGTTATAATGACAGCATCTTGAAAAAATTACGAACAAGCGTCTCCTCTTTGTATAATTTCATCAATTTTTTGTTATGTTTGTCAGTAGGGGGCGATCTTCAATAGTCAACCCTGTTACCATGAGTTTGTGTAGTAAATCAGCTGTTTACTGAAAAGTGGACATTAGGAGAAATTGTGCACATGGTCAGTAATGGCTAAATGAACTAGAAAAGCCCTCAAAAATAGTCAACCCTGTTACTTTTTTTGTATAAGCATATCCAAATAATCATATATAAAATAAATATAAAAATGCACTTATTTTGTATGATGTAAATGTTTTATAACAATCACTCATTTTGTACAATTACTCTTTAAAAATAAACGCTTTACATATTTTTTACTTTACATATTCCAGAGCAAAGCTGATCACATGTTCACACGCAACCACAATTGTTGAGTTGATACCATAAAACATAAAGAATGATATGGAGCTGAGATTCATTGAACTGAAATCATTTATTAACCCCATTAGCAAAAATACTGTAAAAGAATGACATTAAATATAAAGCTGTATGCCATATCAAGTGCATGGATTATATAAACTCTGACCTGCACCAGTGTGACAAGAACTTTGCAGTGGACATAACAAGTGTCCGTTTGAGTGAGATCTTTCCACTTTACCTCAGCAGAGACCAGCAGAAGGTGCGAGGTGAGGAGCAGAAAGCAGCAGAATAAGGTTCTCATCTCCTTCCAATGTCAATTTTCCACCCGATAAGAAAGATGAAGACTGTAGGAGCCTTAGAACCGCTCCTGAGCGCAAAGAGTCCAGAACCATACCTTGAAGAGATCTCCCTTTAAATGACCCGAAGCACCAGCTCAAGTCTAATGGAGGAGAATCCAAACTGTCCTGGTGGTACTCCAGGTGCTGGTCCAAATACGTCCTGTGAGGAATCTCAAAAGTGATTTAGCTTGCAAAAGGTCGTCATGGCTGTCCAAGCCTGAACAATCCAAAGACAGAAACCCTTTTGCATTGCCTAGGTCAATTTACAGAATTAAACTCTAAGAGAAATTCTTCACAAAAGTTTATTAGCGAGTCCATGCACCTCGTATAAGAGCTCAACACTGGATCTTCGAGAAGCAGGTCGTCATGCGGTGAAAGTACAATCCCAGGTTAGTATCCATGAATAAAGAGCTCGGATTGGGTCTTGTTCCCTGGAGCTCGCGCACTGAATGCCGTCTCGAGCTCGTCTGATCTGCGGAATATATGCGCCTCCCCTCGCGCTCCGGTAATCACCGATGAGCGCTCGAGGAGGCGGTTGGCTGGAGCTTTATGTGAAATTTAACCCTTTAACCCCTCATTGAAGCAATCCAACCTCAAGTTTGAGTTTAAGATGTTGACGGGGCCTCGTTAAAAACTTAATAGCCGCGCTTGCAACCTCTTTAGCTGGAGCAAGCATCGATTTAATCAAACTTTTCATTCATAACAGCCCACAACAAACATATTAAGTAAACAGACAATAATTAAAAAGTTGTTATATGAACCAAATTCACTGAGCGTCAATCATCCTAGTTATACTGACACGTAAAAAAATATAGCCTAACGTTTTTCTTTAGATTCTGCGCAGTGATAGGTTATGTGAACTCTGTTTTGCGTCGTAACTGGGTCAATATGTGCATTAAAAATAACAGTAACACTAAATAGTAAGGTTTCATAAGTTAATATTAGTTCATGTAGCTATATTAACTAACATGCACTAACCATGAGCAATACATTTGTTCCTGGATTTGTTCATCTTTGTTAACGTTGGCTAGTTAATAAAACTCCAGCTGTTCATTAATTGTTTGTTCATGTTAGTTCACGGTGCATTAACTAATACTAACAAATACAATGAAATACATGAAACCTTATTATAAAGTGCAAACTCTAAAAAAATAACAGTGCGGCTCCTGCATTCTGATTGGTTAATAGCCTGCAGCTAAAACGAACGATAATATCTACGACGAAACTTAGAAACCCAAGTTGACAAGTGGAATCACTGCAGGCCATAGCGGATGGCATTTTGCATAGCAACATTCTATCAAAACAGGGACTATATCTTTTAGCGGAAGGATACCACTGAATGTTTAATATAGGCCTATATTATAGACTGATCAAAAGTATTTTGTGAAGTAGCTAAATACTACAGCAAAAAACCACAAATGTCATTAGTTCAGGCAAGAATAAAAAAAAAACAACGAAAATTCAAGGCTATAAGAACTTAATTTAAGCTTGAAGTGTAGAAATACCAACCTAATCAAATTAAGTAAAACGTACTCAACTTTCTGATACTCTGGCACTTGGGCATGAATTTTTAATAAGGTTGCATTTGCACCCTTTTCTAGCTATATACACTGTTTTATGTAAATAAATAAAATAGTGTGTGTGCACTAAACCAAGAACAGAAGAAATAGTTTTTTTTAAAATTTACATTTAGCCTACACCACAATAGAATAGAGCATTACACATATTTTTCTTTAGAAGTTACTTGCTTGTTTTACATTTACACAATAGTTTCAATATATATGGACTGATGAAAGCTTTCCTGTATTACTGCATTTTCACTTGTGCTTTCAACAGAATTTCTATAATGACGTGAGAAAAAACTCCAGCTGTAAGACTTACTCAACACCTTCTCAAAGAGAAAAGAGAAGAAGAACAAAACTTGAAGATCTGAGGGAGGAACAAAGACCAGAGGAAATGAAACTTGAAAGATGCTAGGAGAGGAACGCCACTTGTGAAGTTTTGGAAAATGAAAACCGGAAAAAAAGAAAACATTAGACTGAATGAAAGACAACTTTGTGCTTGTTTCTCTGTTGCTTCTCTTTCTAACCTTCTGCTTGTTTTCCCTTAGGCCTACATGTTTCACTTTCTTGTGTCTGTCATGCACCATAAAGCCACCTTGATTTTTATAAAAGCACTTTAATAAATATATAAACCCTTTTATTATATTATTAGCAGAAAGTATGGTGAACTAAAGAAAGAGAGAAAGTAACACAGTGAGCTGTCTGGCACCTGAGAGG
>CM075863.1:46004152-46134351 GCA_038021265.1 Cyprinella venusta
CTGTGCAAAATGCACCACCTCAATGCTAGGGTTTTCTGGGTGGTTGCATACTGGCCGAAGTCAAAAGAGCCCACCCACCTCGGGTCACTCCAGTGTAAATCTTTTTTTTCTCTCGCACATGTTTTATTGTCTGCCAGGCCAAGGTCTGATTGCTTAGATAAAATAGCTCCTCTACAAGGGGCCATTTGATGCAATGAAATTAACCTCTGGTGCGAAACTTGGTAAAGGTTTTAACACTTTGCTATATGTGATGTGAACACACACACACAAATCATGGACTTGATTCGAACAGGTTAAAGGAGTAGTTTTGCTGATAATTTACTCACCCCCATGTCACCCAAGATGTCCACGTCTTTCTTTCTTCAGTCGAAAAGAAATTAAGGTTTTTGATGAAAACATTCCAGCATTTTCTCCATATAATGGACTTCAATGGGAACCAAACTGTTCAAGGTCCAAATGAGAGTTTCAGTGCAGCTTCAAAGGGCTTTAAATGACACCAGACGATGAATAAGGTCTAATAGGATTTGTTCATTTTGATGAACGAGTTTGAACAGGAGTCACGAACGCGCATCACAGAACAGAGCAAAACGAGCATTTGTGCTTGTAAAACTTAAACTTTTTTATTTATTTTTTAAACGAGCAATCGTTTCGCTAGATAAGAGCCTTATTCATCATCTGGTGTCGTTTAACCCATTGAAGCTGCACTGAAACTCTCATTTGGACCTTGAACAGTTTGGACCCCATTGAAGTCCATTATATGGAGAAAATCCTGGAATGTTTTCATCAAAAACCTTTTTTCAACTGAAGAAAGAAAGACATGTACATCTTGGATGACATGGGGGTGAGTAAATTATCATCAAAAGTTTTTTTTAAAAGTGAACTACTCCTTTAAATGGCCCTGAAAAAAATAGTCACGCTTGTGCTCCTCGAGGTCAAAAATGACCGCATTGGAAATGAATAGGAGACGAATTTCATCTAGTGAAAACTTTTGGTACTGCGGCCAAACAAAATCTTACTGAAAGCTCATTTTTTGAGATACCAGCCAGGTTCACAATTTGAAACATTTTGTTTAGATTTATGGCTTTGATTTTCTCACAGTTTTAGAGTAAAATACATTTTTGAAAATATATATTTCATATAAAAATTGAAATTAGTATTTTTGCAAATTTGTCACAACAATCAATGTAAAATTGGGTAAGTTTATTTAAGGTCACTTTTTAACACTTTCACCTCAGCAATTATCTGCCACGTGCCGTCTTTGAAAAGAGATCAACCTTAAGTCTGTTCTCTAAAGCATTCAAGATTTACCACAGTTTAAGTTAGAAATGTAATTCAGGTCTATGCTCAAAAAGTGAATAAATAGATTATAAATACAGCGTAAATATAATTTAGTACCATAAAATCCCCTAAAAATACAAAATATTAAATAAAAAAACATTATCGAAATAAAATATAGTACACTAATCTCATTGAAATTAAAAAAAAAAAAATGATTTCGGTCATTTTTGACCGACACACGAAGAGCATCAGAGGGTTAAATAAAATGAAATGCAATGAGTATATATATATATATATATATATATATAATGTTTTTGGTTTGTTATCTGCCAGGCCAAGGTATCATTAGTAGTGGATTGCAATGAAATAAATAACATAAAATTATGACACTTACCTCAGCAAAAAACCCTAATGATTCAAAAACACTGACTGTCATAAAGGAATGTGAGCACATATAGTATCCACTGAACTTACAATATGCCTAAGCCTGCATGTCCCATATAGTTGTTTTTGGAAGAGCACATCTTCATCCAGAAGTGCAGTGGACCTGAACACAAGAAACACAGCATCGCATCAAACATCTCAACCGAATCACACACACACATGCACTCAGGGAGATGGGATGTAATGGTTATAAGCTCCAGAGATCTTAACTTACAGTCATAGGTGTATTCGAACATTGAGGTGATTTCACGTTGCTTTGTACTAAAAGTCTCTGTGCAGAACGGCACTGAACTCACATCCACACACACCGAGGACCAGTCTGAACACGCAGCACTCGAACAGATTTGTTGTAAAACAGTGGCTCTTTATTTTCCCTCTTTAAAACAGCGGATGAAGTGGGGAATTCAGGGGAGGAGGTGTGCTTGGGTAATTGCCGCTGCTCTGCTGCCGATCATATGCTGGGCTTCTTAACGTGTGAGAGCAGCGTGGAATGTGGGAACGGAAAAAGAGGAAGACAAGGGTCTTACCGCGTCGTCGTGGTGGTCTGACCTTGGCCCTCGCCGGAGGCCAAACACTGTCAGGGTCCTCCATTTCAAATCAATCCACAAAATATACCATTTCGGGGCTTCATGTCTCAGAATGAGCGAACGATGTTTGAGATGCGTTTAGCTAAGAAAAAACAGAGAAAAGGAAGGTTAATCTTTTCCCTGCCATCACATTGAGCTGAATGACTTCTTGAAGGAGTGCAACAAGCTGTCTTCAGATTTCTATTAGAGCCCTAAGCCCTTGATAGTGGAAATTGGCATGTCAAATTCGGCTTCACCTCGTCTCTCTGGTCATTTGTCTGGGAGGACAACGGATGGAGGAAGAGGAGAAGAAGCAGGCGATGGTGAAAGCTGTGCGATTTCTGCGTTTCATCTGAGCTCAACCTGCAGTCCTGACAGCACTGTGCCCAGGGGTGAGGAGCTGAAGAAAACAAAGGATTATCTGTAGGGAAACCTGAGGGAGAAAATGTTTTTCATCAGTTCACTTTCAGTTGTCAAATTGTCAACATCACAGAACTTTAT
This sequence comes from Cyprinella venusta, assembly GCA_038021265.1. Classification (NCBI taxonomy): domain Eukaryota; kingdom Metazoa; phylum Chordata; class Actinopteri; order Cypriniformes; family Leuciscidae; genus Cyprinella; species Cyprinella venusta. The sequence goes on from CM075863.1 coordinate 46,006,942, forward strand.
TAGCATGACTGTTGCATAAATAATAATGCCGGAAGATCAATATAAAAATGTGCAGTGCAATAAAATAAAGCAATGTGGTAAAATAAAAATGCAATGCAATAAAACAATGAAATGCAATATAAAATCTAAAATGAATCAATCCAATGCTATACAAATATAAAAAACAGAGCAAAAATAAAACAATGCAATGCAATACACAAATGAAACGACACAATGCAACACAAACATTAACAATGCAATGCAATGTAATAAGATAAAATGCAATGCAATAAAACAATGAAATGCAATATAAAATCTAAAATGAATCAATCCAATGCTATACAAATATAAAAAAAACAGTGCAACACAATACAAAAATCAAATAAAACAATGCAAAACACAAATGAAACGACGCAATGCAACACAAACATCAATGTAATAAGATAAAATGCAATGCAATAAAACAATGAAATGCAATATAAAATATAAAATGAATCAATCCAATGCTATACAAATATAAAAAACAGTGCAACACAATACAAAAATAAAATAAAACAATGCAAAACACAAATGAAACGACGCAATGCAACACAAACATCAATGCAATGCAATGTAATAAGATAAAATGCAAAGCAATAAAATAATGAAATGCAAAATAAAATATAAAATGAATCAATCCAATGCTATACAAATATAAAAAACAGTGCAACACAATACAAAAATAAAATAAAAACAATGCAAAACACAAATGAAACGACGCAATGCAACACAAACATTATGCAATGCAATGTAATAAGATAAAATGCAATGCAATAAAACAATGAAATGCAATATAAAATATAAAATGAATCAATCCAATGCTATACAAATATAAAAAAAACAGTGCAACACAATACAAAAATAAAATAAAAACAATGCAAAACACAAATGAAACGACGCAATGCAACACAAACATCAATGCAATGCAATGTAATAAGATAAAATTCAATGCAATAAAACAATAAAAATAAATCAATACAATGCAATAAAATTAAACAAAAATAATGCAATGCAATAAAATAAAAAACCACTGTAATAGAACGCAATGCAAATCAAATAAAATCACCATTTGGTTTTGGATGTCGCTCTGATGCATCAATGCATAATGACATTGCCATTATTATTTAAATTTATCATTATATTTTTCAATATAATTAAATATTCAAGAAGACACATGCAAAACATAAAAACATATTCTGAGATACACATACACAGATATGGCAGTGAAATTTGAATTGTGCTGCATCGAATGTGTATCTCGCTCAGTAGCACTTGCATGTTCTTGCACTAACTTTCCCCCCATTTACAAGCCACATTCCTTCATTTGTAGAAAAACGAACCACTCATCTCACTGTAAACATGGCAATTAAAACAAAACACTCCGAAACACACACTCACAATCACAAACAGGTGTTTCATGGCTGCAAGTCTTGTAGAAATTTATAAGGCCCTTATAAACATCTTTGGCTCTTGTTGAGTTCCCAGTTTGAATGGGGAGCCCCGGCTCTTTTTGATTAAGAGTGTGTGTGTGTGGTACAGGAATATTGGAGTCTGACACACCCGATGTAAGTGATCCACACTTCGAAGCATTCATGAAATGTTGTTAAAAGCCCCCTCCCATGACGCATAGCAGCTCCTCTGGAAGCCACAGGTTTGCTGCCAGCTTTTAAAAGAAAATTAGAGGAGTTTGGCTTTTTACAATTATATGAAAGCAATAAAGCGAACGGCCCAGAAGGGGCTGAGGAATTCATGAGGAGAGATGGAGAGAGTGAAAGAGAGTGCCATTCACCATTATTGCATAGAAGAGAGTAGATCCGACATTCAGCTAAACATCTCAAATAAAAGAAAGAACGTTACATTTAAAGTGAATCTATTTTGAAAGTACTGAATTACAATGTCATCACTATAAATGTATAATTACATATATTTTTAAAATGCATGACATACAATTTCAACATTAATGACATATTTCAGTTTACCATAACACACACATTTCAAAGACAATAACTTGTACACAAGTGGGTCACTAAATTTCAGCTAATTAAATTTAATATTTAAAGTTTTAGTTACAAATAACATGCAATTAAGTGTCTGAAAACATTACTTTTAGTTCACACTACATTAACAAGTATGCTGTTAATGTATACCTCTTTTTAATCATTTGAAATGAAATGCGTGCTTTATGTTCTGATCCAAGTGGCTCAACGAGCCCTCTCACACGCTGACGGAAAGGTTGTCCTGCATACCACAAATCACACGAGCCCCATGGGGTCAGAATTATCTTGTGACCTTAAGTACGGGTCGGATGTGATTGAGGACAACGAGCCATCGATCAGAGAATTCAGGAGTCATTTAGCTGAAGTAATAATGGACTGTTCATTTCTCATCCTTGTGTTACCGCACAATACTGTCTGAGTGCCTGTTATTGGTTAATGACACCCCTGAGACTCTTCCATCCTTCCAGCAGATTAAAGTGTTTGTGTGTGTGTGTCAGTGGCTCTATTGAAGTGTGTGTCTACTTAACACCGGCTCTGTTTGGAATGCAGCAGTAGCTTAAAGCATATACTGTGCAGTACATACTGCATACTTCCACAATCATATAAATAAAAAATGAACCCTTTTCCCGAATCCCGCCAGTGTTTTTTTTTTTAAGTTGCCAGCGGCAGCATTATTGATCATTTTCACAAAACTTTCATGGCCTCCCAGAATATGTTGCTGTATGAATATCTGAAAATACAATATATCAAAAGGATGAACATAGCCTCTAGCTACATTTTATTGTCGCTTCACGTGTTCTTACTTATCAACACTTGAATGTGGGTTACGTTTCATTAAAAAAGCAACGTTTTGAACAGAAAGCTGAGAAAATTGCATATTTGGGAGATACACTCTTAGAAAAAAGGGTTCATTGGGGTTGTATATATGAAGCATGGGTTCTTTCCTCAACTCCAAAGAACCTTTTATGCTAAAAAAGGTTCTATAATGACAAGAAAGAACCCTTTTGGCACAAAAAAAAAATATTAAAAAAATATAGGCTATTATTCATTCACATATTACATTATTCAAAAAGCTTTATAAAATTAAATTATTGTTTATTAAACTTTTGTAGTAACTTAATATCACATTTTAATCATGCTGATTTTTGGAGGTGAAAACTGAAATGGCACTCTTCGTGTGATATTGATTAACTACATAAAATGATATAAATATATACATTTTCTAACCCCCATGTCTTGAATTTTGTGATCATTCACACACATTCATAAATACATTTTTAAATCTTGATGTTTCTCAATAATATGAAATATTTCATCCGGAAAGGACAAAACAAATAATGAATGAACCCAAAAGGTTCCATGTAGAACCTTTTTCCTGGTTACAAAGATAAGAATATTCTGTATAGAACCTTTTAGGGATTCCAAATACGTAGTGCTGAAAGAACCTTTTAACATTCTATATAGAACCTTTTCTTCTAAGAGTGTAGAGTGGATAGAGTCCATCAAAACATTTTATTCGGTAACGTTAGGCAGTTTTAAATTATATGCAGTTTTACGTTTGGCAATCACGTTAGCTTCCCAATTCAGAGGCGGCGTCATTCGAAGGCCTCTACGGTCGGACTGAGGGTTGTATAATGGGACGGTCAAGCCTACGATGGACTGTTCTAGTCGCCTAGCTCCTCAAGTAACAAGTAACGTTTGCACTACACTTTTTATATTCAAACATGTTTTATGTGAATCGGCCCTTACTCTGACTTTGCAGTATGAATGTTGTGCAAAGAATGCCAATTTTTGAATCTATGATATTTTATGTTTACACAAACTTGGGTTCAAAATAGACATTTTTATTTATGCTAACTGAATGCCACTTGCTGAATTAAACATGCAACCTTATCATCAGGTCATGTGACAGCAATGTAGCATACTAATTAGAGATGATATATCACTGCATAATGCACTTAAGCAGTATATATTAGTATAATGCATCTTTAAACATTTAAGACTAAACTCGCAACTAATAAAAAAAGTAGGATATAGTAATTTATTGTGTCCTGGTTATATTATATGCACATGTAGACATGTTTAGTAGGTCATGCATACTGTGCACAATGCACACTGCAAAATTAGCATGAGTAGTATGCCAAAGGAAATATGTTTTCAAAGGGTCAAACATGAACGACTCATTAGGACAATTACTTGCCGTGTTCCTCTGGGACTGAACTGCCGTTGGGTTGTTTTTCTTCATGGACAGGTGAATTTTGAATGGACACTCCATCAACAAACAGGAAATACAAGAGAATCCTCTAAGGGTCCAATGCCCTGTGGGAATTTGGTTGTATTTTATCATCATAGCTGATTAATAGTATATATATATATATATATATTAGGGCTGTCAAACGATTAATCGCGATTAATCGCATCCAAAATAAAAGTTTGTGTTTACATAATATATATGGGTGCACTGTGAATAATTATTTTGTATGTATATAAATACACACATGCATGTATATTTAAGAAAAAAAATATTATTTATATATAAAATATTTATATATAATATACATTATACATAAATCTATATACAGTATATACATGAAAATATTTCTTAAATATAACAAGCATGTGTGTGTATTTATATATATATAAAATAATTATACACAGTGGACCCATATATATTATGTAAACACAAACTTTTATTTTGGATGCGATTAATCGCGATTAATCATTTGACAGCCCTAATATATATATATATATATATATATATATAGAGAGAGAGAGAGAGAGAGAGAAAGAGAGAGAGCTCACAAAAACATAATTTAGTATTTTGTTGAGTTTTGGACAACATACTTCCCATTATCAAATTACTAGTCTAATCTGAATATGTAATTATGGTGAACATGATGTTGATGCTTAAAGTTCCGTCTGAATTTGAAAAAAAATTCCAAAAGGCGGAACACTGTTTGAACTGTAATCAGATCGTGGCTTTATTTCCTGTTCCATTAACTCCTTTGAATCTTTGTGGAATTCCGTTATTCAGACAGATTTTGATCTCCTGACCTGATCTGGTGCTCTCCTGATTGACCTCTGCACCTCCTTTCCTACGACTCTGATCCTTTCATTCTTGTCTTCTCATTAGAGCCGGCAGCACACATCACAGCCCATGACCTGAGCGGGTCAGGATTAAACTGTAATGTGGATGTGCATGCAGCGATACTACGGTTAGACAAGGATTAGCTCAAGTTAGCACATAAACTGATATATTTTAGCTTGAATATCACAGTGTTCTCACAGTAATGGTGTTGGGGGCAAATCTGTTAAATGATTCATGACGGGGTGGAGCGGTAAAGGCGGGCCGGTGGTAATGAAATCTACTGAGACTCCTGGTGCAAATCTGATCCAAATAAACTGACTGTAAAAAAACACAAGAAAATAGGAGAATGTTAGATAGCGATGCAAAAAAAATGTGAGGAACATTTACAGGCAAGATAAATTCATGCAAAAAATTAACAAAGGAGTATTACGGTAGTAGAGTTACATTTAAAAAGCTCAATTAGTCAAATAGAAAATTCAAACCTAAAGTTAGTAAAAATAAACATTAACACTTAAAATATAAAAAAGAAAGATTAAACTTATTAGTAAAATTAAAAAGCATAATTATTAAAAACAGATTATTGGAAAATATAATGTAAAGTAATACCTTTACAATAATTAAAAAATAAAAATTAGTAAAAAAAAAAATCTCACAATGCTATTAGATAAAGAAAAAAATCAATTAGTCAAATAATCAATTAGTCAAATAGAGCTCAATTAGTCAAATAGAAAATTCAAACCTAAAGTTAGTAAAAATAAACATTAACACTTAAAATATAAAAAAGAACGATTAAAATTATTAGTAAAATTAAAAAGCATAATTATTAAAAACAGATTATTGGAAAATATAATGAAAAGTAATACCTTTACAATAATTAAAAAATAAAAATTAGTAAAAAAAAATCTCACAATGCTATTAGAAAAAGAAAAAAATCAATTAGTCAAATAATCAATTAGTCAAATAGAGCTCAATTAGTCAAATAGAAAATTCAAACCTAAAGTTAGTAAAAATAAACATTAACACTTAAAATATAAAAAAGAAAGATTAAACTTATTAGTAAAATTAAAAAGCATAATTATTAAAAACAGATTATTGGAAAATATAATGTAAAGTAATACCTTTACAATAATTAAAAAATAAAAATTAGTAAAACAAAATCTCACAATGCTATTAGAAAAAGAAAATATAGTATATATATATTCAGAAATGAATTCCTTTAAAGCATGCAAAAATAAAAATCATAATATAAAATAATAAAAAAAATAATAAAAACTCTTAAAAAATGCAAAAAAAAATTGGTTAGTTAAATAAAATAATGTCTTAAAAACAAACAATAAAAAACTAGAAAATGAATACCTCTGAAACGTATGGAAAAAAAAGAAGAAGAAATAGAGAAAAAAATAAACAGAGTATTAGTAATGATATAAAGAAAAACAGAGGTCCTGAAATAAAGGTTGTGGATTCAGAATGAAGCTGCAATAATCAAGTGTTTTGTGTGTGTATTTAAAGTGGTTGAGTGGCAGGCTCGAGTACATTCCCCAGTTGATTTAGTGTAGTTAAGATCAGATGGAATGTGTCAAAGCCAAAAGCTCTAGTTTAATCTCGCTGGCCTCCCCTTCCTCTGACAACACAAGCTGACATCTGACTGGCAGTGGGAGTAAAAGAGATCCGGGGTGAACGAGAGTCAAAGCGACAGGAAGAATGATAAGGTGATCTACAAAACATCAAAGGAGGACTCCGAGAGACCAACAGATGCATTAAAAAGCGACGAGACATTTAATGGTGTTCAGAAGCTTTTCTTTATTGGCCTGAAGATTAGAGTCACAGAATGTGTGTAAAAGTTGGTGTGTGTTTTATTCAGTAAAAACCGAGAAACAAAGCATGCAATCAACAATCGCTCCTTCCAAATTCATTCAAATAAACTCCAGCTCATCTAATAAACTACGGTATACAGCAAAAAAAACAACTTTTTACTTAAGTGACTACAAACTAACAATGGCTGTCTCTAAACCTAAAGCATTTTGGAGTGTCAGTTGAATTATACATGTAAATGTTTTGAACACACACACACACACACACACAATGGCCAAAAAGCTGGTGTAGGCAGATATTAAGAAACAACTTTATCATTTCTGTTCGTTTTTAGAACATATCTATTAGTAATTCACAGTAAACTGGTGAATCATGTCACACTTCAACCCATTTCATTTAAATATATTTTTTCATAATTTTAAAAACTATTTTTACAACAAATGTTCTGACAATTTTGTTGTTTAATTTTTTTATGACAATTGTGTACATTTCTCCCCATGTTCTCAATATTGTACAAGTCTAATTCCAATTTCTTTCCCATTAATTTAATGATATGAATTTTAATTATTCTTAAGTTCATATGTTTAATTTACTGTTTTACCGTTAAAATATATAAATGTTTTTTTTTCTTATTGTTTGTATAAATCAGCCTAAAATACACATCATATATATATATATATATATATATATATATATATTAGGGCTGTGCAAAAGTTAATTGCGATTAATCGCATCCAAAATAAAAGTCTGTGTTTACATAATATATTTGTGTGTGCTGTATATAATTATTTTGTATATATAAATACCTATGCATGCATGTATATATTTAAGAATTATTTGCACTTAAATTCTATAAATTATATATAATATATAATTATATATAATTGCATAATATATATATATATATATATATATATATATATATATATATATAAATACATAATCTATATTATATAAATATTTTATATGTGAATAAAACATATTCTTAAATATATACATGCATGTGTTTGTATTTATATATACAAAATAATTAGATACAGCACACAAAAATATATTATGTAAACACAGACTTTTATTTTGGATGCGATTAATCGCAATTAACTTTTGCACAGCCCTAATATATATATAGCCTATATATATATATATATGAAGCCTATATATATATATATATATATATATATATATATATATATATTTGCATGTGTGTAAGGTTTTTTTTCTGGTGTGTGTGTGTGTGTTAGATAGTGAGATGGTAATGAAATACGACCTGGACATGTTCTTGACAGGTTTTGTGAGATTCACCCAAACATGTCATGGCCTCGGGATGTGAGAGCATGTGTGTGTGGATGTGCATATGTGTGAAATACAATAGCATTTTGAAGAAAAAAAAAAAGAAAAGCAAAGCAACAGCATACAGATTCAACACATTAAGACTCGAGCAAGACTCCCATGAAAACCCCTTTTATAGCTGTTCTATATTAAAACTTGCGTCTTAAAATGTAACAAACCCCTTCCCGTTAATTCCAACAGCAAAAGTAGTGTGGTTGGAAAAGCCAAGAAAAGAAATATCACTATAGAACAGCAAAAACGCAATTAAACAGATTCGCATCGAAGGGCCAGAGCTCTCGAACAAGAATGCAAAATGACCCATGCGGGGTTAAACAGCGCTCTAAACACACAGCTAAAAGGCAAAAGCTAAAACAACACTCGTTCCTTCCTCTATGTAAACATGTTCATATACTTGTGCCATCTGTAATGTTACCTTCCTCTTCAGTGCTGAACGGCAAGTGTACAAAATGCATCTCTGGTCTGACTCTGCATGCATCACATAGGACATTTACACATGCCACATGAAGATATTTCATTCCAGTCTGTTTGGGCACCTTGTTTCCTCTCCTAATCTGCTGAAATAAAGCTCTGTGACAGCATAGGTCAATTCAAAGTGCACGTAAGAAAAAGAAAATTACATAAAGGAAAAATGCAGAAAGGTGGAGCACTTGTGCTGAAGTAAAAACTCAATGCTTGGCTGCATAAAAGAAGCTGTTTTTTTATTAGTTGCCACAGAACAACTCAATTATAGTTAAGCTAATGATTTAAGCAAAACCGATGAAGTACCACACATTATTTTATGCAACCAGGCACCCAAGTAAGCAGACGGAGGTCTGTAACCTGTGTCAGACGGTCGGGTTAGACTGTGAGAGAAATGAAGCTGTTGTATCTCTGAATGTTCCTCTTGAGGATCTCAGAGCAGGGCCCGAGGACACGCTCAAAACGTGGCCGGTCCAGCTTCACACACTTGAGCGGACCCCTGGCCACGACTGTGGCTGCACGGGGTCTGTTCAGCAGCAGGGCTATCTCACCTGCACAAATACAACACACACACACACACACATGTTAGCTTAATGACTTGATTTAAAACTGATAAATCAAATTTGACACTCAAAACTCACTCAAAATTAATTGATACTAGGTTGTCAAAATAATTCAGATATGTATTTCGCCATCAGGTCTGGTGTCCCACAGGGGTCTGTTTTAGTACCGCTTACATTTACATTATCATCAACAGCTATTCAGTACTTAGCAATCTGACCCTTCCTGATAAACAAATGTGTGAACTATGCCGCCACACTGAGGTTAGCCGATTATAACAAAAGTGCATTTACATACTTTTTGTCTTAAAGGTACAGAGGCAAAAACAGTTAGATGTAGAGAGAGTAAATGGTCATAAAAAGCTAAAAAATGACTGTTTGCGCAAGGACATTGAGCTATAAGTAGATATAATTATATGAATGTGTACTAAAATATTTGACAAAGACTATTATAACACTGATTTCAGTTGTTTTACATTTTCTATTCTGGAAAATAAATCCAATTAATAATTTATCAATCAATAAATAATAATAATAGTCATATAATTCACAACAATAAATACTTTTAAGCCATTTAAAAGGTACTTTTTTATCTTAAAATACTGCATCCTAATCCACCTTAAAGGAGTAGTTCACTTTTAAAAAAACTTTTGCTGATAATTTACTCACGCCCATGTCATCCAAGATGTCCATGTCTTTCTTTCTTCAGTCGAAAAGAAATTAAGGTTTTTGATGAAAACATTCCAGGATTTTTCTCCATATAATGGACTTCAATGGGAACCAAACGGTTCAAGGTCCAAATGAGAGTTTCAGTGCAAACTACAAACTGATCGAAGGGCTTTAAACAATTCCAGACGATAAATAAGGGTCTTATCTAGCGAAACGATCAGTCATTTCAAAAAAATAATAGCAAAGTTGAAGTTTTATAAGCTCAAATGATCGCCTTGCTCTGTTCTGTGATGTGACACTCCTATTCGAACTCGTTCATCAAAAAGAACTAATCTTTTCCAGAGTCAACTCGTTCATTTCGTTGGTTGAATGAACCAAATGACACGAAAAAAGATTCGTTAATTTTGATGAACGAGTTCGAATAGGAGAGTCACGAATGCGTATCACAGAACAGAGCAAGGCAACAATTTGAGCTTATAAAACTTAAACTTTGTTATTTTTTTTAATTAAATGACCGATCGTTTCGATTGATAAGACCCTTATTCATCGTCTGCATCATTTAAAGCCCTTTGAACAGTTTGCACCAAAACTGTCTTTTGGACCTTGAACCGTTTGGTTCCCATTGAAGTCCATTATATGGAAAAAATCCTGGAATGTTTTCATCAAAAACCTTAATTTCTTTCTGAAGAAAGAAAGACATGGACATCTTGGATGACATGGGGGTGAGTAAATTATTAGCAAAAGTTTTTTTTAAAAGTGAACTACTCCTTTAAAATGCAAAGACCAGTAAATAATAAAGCCTTTTGTAGGTTTGAGCAGCCCAACACTGCAACATTGACTCAACCAATGGCAATGGAGTTAGGGGCGGGACTATCTCTTTGGCCAACCAATGGCAGACGGGAGATTGTTCAGAAAACATGTTTAAAACAATCATTATTTTTAGCATTTTTATTTGTTGGCATTAGCTGTGCAGAAATGCCTCATCTTTAAGCAGCAATCTGTTAATAATTCACTAACTTTGCTGTGCGCTAATAACATAAACACAACCCTTTTAACTTTAACGGCTGTAAAACAAAGAGCAGTAGCTCTATATAATGTAAATATGACTATATTCACTACGTGGAGTGCCGATCTAAAGATCAGTATGCCTGTGGTGCAGCAGTGTAAACCGCACTGACAGTAAACAAGCACACAGATCTACATTCTGCAAGCTCTGCACATGACGAACTGCCACCTGTTAGGAAAACTACTCTTCCTGTCTGGCTCAGGCACTTCTGTTCTGTTATTTACAAGACTCTGGCACAAAGCTGCAGGCTCTGCGATCCTTGCAACACTCACCGAAGTAGTCAGATGGACCCAGGCGGCCCACTTCGACATATTCCTCGTTATCGGACCTGCGCTGCAGAACAGATGCTGTACCCTGGGAAGAGAAGGAGAGATGTGGGTTTAATGAGGAGGAAAAGCACAAAAAGAGGAGCAGAGGGAGGGGAGAAAAGCCTAGCATACGGTGTCGCCGAGTTTGAGACGTGTCAAAAGGATTAGTGCTTTTATATGCCTGCAGGTGTACGGGGTTTAGACAACTCTGCAAGCTCGCAACACACACAAGTACGTCATGGACTGACACATGCAAGCGCACCTGGGCCTGTCAGTGTTGAGATTTTTCAACAATCATAGAGTTACAGTGCATGCGGCGCCCCACACTGCAATGCAAAAACTCATTTAGAAAGATAAACAAGGAGACAGGCAAACGGTCAATCACATTTGTCACACCAAGGACAAACACTACCCACGATACAACAGTAAAACGAGGAAGGCTGACAGGACAGGGCTTCGGTCTATTCATAGTCACTTGAAAAGACGAATAGCTGTTAATCCGTACAAAATATACAAAAAAAGCAAGTTGAATGAATGTTAACTACAATACCCTCTTTCATTACTCTCCTGACTGTGAGTAAACTCGTATCTTGTGAGCAAATGTGGGGGTTGGAAGCAGGTTAGAAGGTCATCTACAGGCTCCATTGCTGGGTCACTTAGGCCTTTGCATGTAAACGGCAACAATTTGTAAGAAGAAAAGCAATATGGACTACTTTTTAAACATAACTGAGGAATTTTATGATTTAATGACGTTACATACCAATTCTGCTGATGTAACAGTCTAGTTACAACCATATCTTAGATGGCAGCACTAGCTATTCAAGCTATTCCATAAACATCTAATAAAAAATGAATCAACAAGCCGTCACTGAGAGAGACCACATACAGTGAGAAGAGGCCCAACCCTTGAGGGATGCCAGACCTGACCTGTTTGCTCTCAAAGGAGTTGTTGTCTTCACTCAAACTGTTAGTGGACACTGACATATGATTTGAACCAGTTCTAATCCACAGCACTTGTCGAAAGTAGTCAATACCCATGGCTGTGTCTCGCATGTAGCACTACTGGATCTCATTGGAGCTTTCAACACACAGTTGACCCCATTGACCTTAACATCCTGGTAGAAGACTTGAAAATCACAGGTCAAGTATGAAAATCAAGGGTCAAGGATAGTGTCCATCAAAGTTGTGTACTGGAGTTAATACTAGTATCATTGTAACTTCCACTGCTACATTGATGAAAAATAATTATACATCAACAAGACTAAAAGCTTATTTTGTAATGTTTGCTGCAACTAAAGATTTATTTTGGGTGTTAATATGTGTTATCATTGAATTTTCAAACTTATAACATCTCAGCCTTGCAACCACCCAAAACACTCTAGCAACGACATACTGTAGAAGGTGCTAAAACTATTTAACTATGGCAACACCCTAGCAACCACCCATAACACTTTAGCAAACACAGCAGGGTGCTAAAACCACTTAAAACACCTTCGAAATTCCACATGAACACCATTGCAACTGCATAACAAGGTGTTAAAATCACTTAGAACACCATAAAATTGCATAGCAACACCCTAGCAACCACCCACAACACACTAGCAAATACATAGCAAGGTGCTCAAACCACATAGCAAACACACTAAAGCAACAGCATAGCAACAACACTATTGCAACTGCATAACAAGTTGTTAAAATCACTTAGAACACCATAAAATTGCATAGCAACACCCTAGCAACCACCCAAAAGACTCTAGCAAATACATAGCAAGGTGCTAAAACCACATAGCAAACACACTACAGCAACTGCATAGCAACAACCGACAATAAGTCTCCAGCAACCACATTACAAGGTTATAAAATCACTTAAAACACTTTAAAACATCCATAACAACACCATAAAAACCACTTAACAGTGCTACAATCACTTAAAACACTGAACGGCGTAGCAACGACATAGCAACCACCAATAATGTTCCAACAACCACATAAGAAGGTGATAAAACTACTTGGAACAGAAACAGTTTAACATTGTATAACACCACCCAGGCAATCAAATAAAGTGCTAAAACTACTCAGAACACTTTTGGAATTGCATAGCAACACCCTAGAAACCACAAATAACAATAACTACCAAATAACAACTTAAAGCATTGCTAAAAAAACACTTGGAACACATGGAAATTGCATAGCAACACCTTAGCAACCACATAAAGTGCTAAAACCACTCGGAGCACTTAGGGAATTGCATAGCAACACCCTAGAAACCACAAATAACAATAACTACCAAATAACTACTTAAAGCATTGCTAAAAAAACACTTGGAACACATGGAAATTGCATAGCAACACCTTAGCAACCACGTAAGTGCTAAAACCACTCAGAGCACGAAACCACAAATAACAATAACTACCAAATAACTACTTAAAGCATTGCTAAAAAACACTTGGAACACATGAAAATTGCATAGCAACACCTTAGCAACCACATAAAGTGCTAAAACCACTCAAGGCACTTAAGGAACTGCATAGCAACACCCTAGAAACCACAAATAACAATAACTACCAAATAACTATTTAAAGCATTGCTAAAAAAACACTTGGAACACATGGAAATTGCATAGCAACACCTTAGCAACCACGTAAGTGCTAAAACCACTCAGGGCACTCAAGGAATTGCATAGCAACACCCTAGAAAACACATAACATTCTATCAACTACTTAAGGTGCAAAAGGAATAGGATTTCATAGCAGCACCTATCAACCATCAATCTAGCAACCAAATAACAAGCTGCTAAAACCACTTAGAACACTTTAGAAATTGCATAGCAACACCATAAGAAAGTACTAAACCCAATTAATATGATTAGAATTTTGCAGCTAACTTAGTGCAAAGTGATATAGCCTATTAGACCACCTCAAAGATCTCCAAAAAGCCCTCTACAGTACTGTATGTCTCCTTCAATCTCAGGATGCATGCCTCTTCAAAGTACTGTTCGAACATCTGCTGATGGAGAGGCATTATGTTACAGAGCTCCACAGCTGTGGGACTGCGTTGCTGGCTGCCAATATGAATAATCAGACAAGCTGCCAATATCATAATCAACATCTAGAATACAAACATTCCTGTTCAGTCAAGCATATAGCTAAGGTAACTCATGCATACAGGCTACCATTTTCACCTGAAGGCATCAAGCTCAATTGGAAATCGAAGAGTTTGGGTTAACCGAGATACCAATGTTGTTGACTTGGTGTTTACTCACGTTCAGTAAAGTCTGGAGCTGGCGTCTGGGCGGGCGGCTCTCCACCTCTCAGTCTCTTTTAGGAATACTAAACCATCTAATTTGCCTTGATGCATAAATACTAACGCATTTTATCCTCCACTTCTCCTGCATTGATGTGTGCTAGTTAGGTATGCATATTTTTATATCATTTCATGGGATAAAGTAGGCAGAACTATCGTTAACCTTTTATTTTCTCACGCTCTGTCACTCATACAAACCACACAAACACTTTTTAATCTTATGTGAGTTACAAATGATTGATTAGGGTAGTTTGTGAAAAAGGTAACACCAGAATGCACCGTGACAAGCGCAGAGTAAAAATAAAAATAAATGTCAGTTATAAATAAATATTTCCAATACCGTTCAAAATGTTGGGGTCAGTAAGATTTTTTTTCTTAAAGAAAAAAATATTTTTATTTAGTAAAGTTGATCAAAAGTGACATTGAAGACTTTGTAAATTGTTACAAGAATGTCTATTTAATCAAATAAATTGTTTTTTTTCTATTTTCTAATCACTCTGGCCCAAATGGTGATATAAGAGCATGTTATATTTATAAAGAAAAAATTAGCACAGTCTCAGGCTTGATATATATATGGGTTTCATTAATTATGGAAAGTCTGTAGCGCTCTGTTAAAAAGTCATGAACGATCCAGAAAATTCTCAGCACAGCAGTAAGTCCCTTGACCAGCTCTTCCTTAAAATACTTATGAATAACTTCAATGTGCAAAAGAGCTAACCCTGAGAGAAAATGTGGAAACGAGTCAGAACATTGCATTTTTAATACGTCAGGGATGGCTTTCATCTCATACTGATTTGAATGTGCCTATAATTATGTGGTATATAATGACAGATTTCGCTTTTTCTTTAAAAAAGCTCATTGGCCAAGTTTTAAGCTTTGAATGTTTCGGTGTGACCCTAGTGGATCAGTGTTCTGGTATTTGCAGGATCTTGGCTTGGGACGTGCTCTCCAGAGGTATGACATCATGGGGATGCCCTGGAGCTGTTGGTTTTGCATTACTATCAAATTAAAAGTCTCACAATGGGCAACAAATTGTATCAGCATCTGTGGGAAACCCAGGGAGTGAGGGAGATACATTTTTAACGCAAACACCCAAATGCAAACAATTTAGCAGAGTTGTCTAATTGGTCGTCTGCTCTCACACGATTAAGACAGTCTGACAGCAGCTGTATGGGTAATAAACCACACCACGAATCATCACATTCAGCACGGCCCAAATTAAGATGATGGAACGCTATACGCTGTGAAATCGGTTAATGTGTGACGCATCAAATCATAGTTGATCTGTGACTCAATCTAACAAACAACAAATGTGTCTCAAACCAAGGGTTATTATAGTTAAGCAAAACTAAAACCATATGAAACTATTTAAAATAAACATTAACTGAAATAAAATATCAAATAAACATTTATTTCATTTGAACTAGCTGCCAAGTCTACATTTCTTTTCATTTTTCTCATCACTTGATGTCCCTAAATAACTCTCTCTCTCTGTCTCTCTCTTATAAGGACGACACACTTTAATCAACATTTCTGCCAGTGTAAACCTAAAACGAAACTAAAACTGAAATAAAAATTTTAAAAAATATATGTAAACTAGGGCTGTCAAAACGATTAATCGGGATTAATCGCATCCAAAATAAAAGTTTGTGTTTACATAATATATGTGGGTGCACTGTGTATAACTATTTTGTATATATATAAAAACACACATGCATTAAGAAAAAAAATATGTATATATAAAATATTTGGTAAGGCTTTTACAGTACAGTACTTACAGTGTACTTACAGTGTACTTACCTAGAAAGTACTGCTAATTTAAGGTAAGTACATGGAACAGGGGTAGGTTTAGGGGTAAGTTCAGGGTTAGTACTAGTTATTACCCAGTAATTGTGGTTACTAAAATAAGTACATAGTATTTACATGGGTAACTGGACTGTAAAAGGAAGCGTTACCAAATATTTATATTTATATATAATATAAATTAGATATAAATCCATATACAGAATATACATGAAAATATTTCTTAAATATATACAAGCATGTGTGTGTATTTATATATCTAAAATAATTATAGACAGTGCCCCCACATATATTACGTAAACATTTTTTATTTTGGATGCGATTAATCGCAATTGATCGTTTAAAAAGCCCTAATGTAAACGTAAAAAAAAAAATACAATAGTGTCTAAATTACACTAAAATTACACTGTCTCATCCACAGGGGCAGAGTGTGTTAACATGTGAGAGACATTTGAAGAACTCTAACCCTAATGGTATCTTGTCAAGACAAAGATGAAGCTAAAAGCAAGAAGTATGGGACCAGAGCTGGACGATGACACCCACACAGCTCTTCCTTCCTTCCCAAGCCCGTGTCAGTAAAGCCGTCCCTCTGGTTCCCTCGCTCAGGTCTGGAGTCTGGGCCTGACCCTGTGTGAAAGTCTTCAGCCTACATTCCATCACTGAACCGCTGGCCACCCCGTGCTGGGAATCAGGCAGAGATGGGAGGAAGAGAGAGAGACAAACAAGCAGCGAGACAGAACCATGTCTCACGCTAAAGTCCTCTTCATTTATTTTTATCTGTCTATCTGCCCTGCTATTCTCTGACCCAGATCAACACAAGTTGATGGAAATGCAAACTGGGGTAAGGACGAGCAAAACAAATAAAAAAAAAAGCATGGAACAAATTGAACACAAAATAAAATAGAGTAGAATAGCTGAATAAAGAGAGCAAAGGAAAGTAAAACAGAGCAAAATAAATAAATAAATAAATAAACAGAGTACATGACAGACTTCATATTTTTGTTTGTACATTGTTTACAGCGAAGTAATTGTATTACTCGCTATGTGTTCTTATAATGCATTTTGTAAACAACACAGTATACTGAGTGAAACGACTTTTCGTTCCATTGTATACGGCCAGAATGACAATAAACTCTAATCAAAATCTAAAACTTCAGAACGGAAAACAATAAACACTAAATGAGAGCAATACAGAATATATATGAATAAACAGAACAGAATAGAATTCAGTAAAGAGAGTAGAATAGGACAGAACATATGGAACATAGAATAGATTTCAATAGGACAGAGCTAAATATAACAGAGTAAACAGAATAGAACATGCAAAAGATTAGGACAGAATACAACACATTAAAACTAGAATAGAACACTGTAAACAGAATAGAACACATACAAAAGACTAAGACAGAATATGACACATTAAAACTAGAATAGAACACTTTAAACAGAATAGAACACATACAATAGATTAGAACAGAATAGAATGGAATAGAATAGAACAGAGTAAATAGAATAGAACACATTACATTAGAATGGATTAGAACACAGAACTGTGTGAAAAAGAACAGAGTAAACAGAATAGAACACATACAATAGATTAGAACAGAATAGAATGGAATAGAATAGAACAGAGTAAATAGAATAGAACACATTACATTAGAATGGATTAGAACAGAATTGTGTGAAAAAGAACAGAGTAAACAGAATAGAACACATACAATAGATTAGAACAGAATAGAATGGAATAGAATAGAACAGAGTAAATAGAATAGAACACATTACATTAGAATGGATTAGAACACAGAATTGTGTGAAAAAGAACAGAGTAAACAGAATAGAACACATACAATAGATTAGAACAGAATAGAATGGAATAGAACAGAACTGAGTCAATAGAATAGAACACAATAGATTAGAACAGGGGTTCTCAACTCCAGTCCTCGCGACCCACTGCTCTGCATATTGTGTATGTCTCCCTTATTTAACACACCTGATTCAGATCCTCAGCTCGTTAGGATTGATTCAGATCGTTAGGATCTGAATCAGGTGTGTTAAATAAAGGAGACATACACAATATGCAGAGCAGTGGGTCGAGAGGACTGGAGTTGAGAACCCCTGGATTAGAACACAGTGTTGTGTGAAAACGAACACAGTAAACAGAATAGAACATACAACAGATAAGGAAAAAACAGAACATTGTTCTATTCCACTCTTTTTCGTGTTCTGTTTCATTCTAATCTATTGTATGTGTTCCATTCTGTTTACTCTGTTCCATTCTATTTTCTATTCTGTTCTAATCAATTGTATGTTCTATTCAGTTGACAGTGTTCTGAGCAAACAGAATACAAAACATACAACAGATAAGAAAAAAAAACAGAACACTTTTCTATTCCACTCTATTTTGTGTTCTATTCTGTTCTATGTGTTCCATTCTTTTTACTGTTCCATTCCGATCTATTCAGTTTTCTATTCTGTTCTAATCGATTGTATGTTCTATTCTGTTTACAGTGTTCTGTTCCATTCTGTTTTGAGTAAACAGACTAGAAAACATAAAATAGATTAGAACAGAACAGAAACAGAACAGAGCCAAATATAACTGAGAAAAAAACATACAATATATTAGAATAAAAGAGAACACAGAATAAAGTGGAACAGTATCGTGGAAACGGAACAGAACACATACAATAGATTGGAACCGAATAAAAACTACAGCTGAATAAACAGAATAGAACACAATAGATTAGAACAAAACGGAACACAAAATAGATTAGAATAGAATAAAAATGGAATTGTGAATAGAACAGAGGAGAATAAAACTGAGCGACCAAAGGACAAATTGATCAAAAGTGACAGTAAAGACATTTAAAACGTTACAAAAGATTTCATTTCAAATGCTGTTCTTTTGAACTTTCTATGATAAAACGTATCACGATTTCCAAAAAAAAAAGATTATATTGATATAATCATTGATAACAATAATAAATGTGCATTGAGCATCACGTCAGCATATTAAAACGATTTTCGGTAGGATCAATAAAAGAACCCTATTCTTAAGACAAGAGTAATGATGCTGAAAATCCAGCTTTGACTTTTCTCTTGGAAACTACATTTACAAGTGATTCAGTCTGCCTGTCT
Organism: Cyprinella venusta; assembly: GCA_038021265.1. NCBI lineage: Eukaryota > Metazoa > Chordata > Actinopteri > Cypriniformes > Leuciscidae > Cyprinella > Cyprinella venusta. The sequence continues at coordinate 46,026,510 of CM075863.1, forward strand.
GAAGCCACACACACACACACACACACAAGCATGTTTCCTACACTCAGTCACACTCACACAGACTCAATCCTGGCACACATCTCGTTCCATTGTTCAGCAATGAAGAAATAACCTTTCAGCAACACATGTGTGCACTTTATATGGCGCATCAATCTCAGATTTATACCATTTCCCAAAGAAACAATCCTTACAAAAGTCTTTTCCAAACGCACATACTTGTGACATCACCTGAGCATCACCAATCTCAAATCTACAATTAATCTAAATGACAGTAACGCAAAGTGTGATTTGGCTCCTCAACATCAGGAATGTTTCATCAAAGTTATGAGCAGGCCAGCCAAAACTCAATTGAAATGGGATTTTTGTCTGGCAGGCATAAATCATACAGTAAATCCATATATTTATCCTCAACATGAGGAATCATTCATGTCCATAGCACAAATGGTACAGAATAAGTTTAATAGTCATTGTTAAGGGTTGATGTAAATTCCTATCCCTAATTATAGGCAATAATCAGGTGGATGCGTGGAGAGCACGGCATCATGGCCTCACTCAACAGCCTGATTATATTAGTACGGCAACCTTCATGGATAGGAGAGCAGGAGAATGAAGAAAAGAGAGACGCTGAACATATGAGAACAGACACAGACGGTAAAAGAGCCCCCTCCAGACTTCACAACATCTTCATAAATGTGGAGTTAATCAAAATATTGTTCAAAGATCTGGCAGAGGAGGAGAAGAATGCTGAATCAGCACCACCAGGGGTTACAGCACTGTAAATGTGTTTGGTGGTGTTGACAGCGCAAAGCAAGAGTATCGGCTAACGCAAGAGAAAACTAGCAGGACTAGACGTGCATGCACACACACAACCAATATAGACTGATCCTCATTCAATACATTTCCATGCTTTTCTCAAGATCACTGTCTGAAAACAACTTCAGAAAGTGAGAAAGAGCAGTTTGGTCTGTTTTGAGAGTGTGGAAAAAGTCAGATCGGTATGAAATCAAGCGAGAGTACCACAAATTAGATTTCCAAAAGTACTGGGAATCCAACAGGATGGTCTAAAACTCTCTTCGGTCAACACTGGATTGCATTGCCGTAAAAGTTACAATAGTGATTTAGTCTAGTGCGTGAGCACCTTTTGAAAGTGTCAGGCCAAAATGCCTGAAGCAACCTCGGGAGGAACCAAGGAGAGCCGTTCTCCTCTGGACAACCTGGAGGAACTGGTACTTAAAGGGATACTCCACTTTTTTTTTGAAATAGGCTCATTTTACAACTCCCACAGAGTTAAACAGTTGAGTTTTACCATTTTCGAATCCATTCTGCCGATTTTCTGATATTTAGAAGAATATGAGTAACCAGACAGTTTCTGGTCTCATTGACGACCATAGTAGGAAAAAAAATATACTATGGAAGTCAATGAGACCAGAAACTGTCTGGTTACTGATATTCTTCTAAATATCAAAAAATCGTCTGAATACATTCGAAATCGGTAAAACCCAACTGTTTAACTCTGGGGGAGTGGTAAAATGAGCCTATTTCCCAAAAAAGTGGAGTATCCCTTTAAACCACTGCTATTCTGGCAACCACAAAAGTAGGTTTGTTCTTCACTTGCTGGAGTGAAAAAACATGCAGATGGTCATTTGCACACACACACACACACCTCTGTTATGATGAAGAAATCATCTCCCGGTTCTCCCTGCACTACGATCTTCTCTCCATCGTCAGACTGCACAGGCTCCAGGGCATCAGCCACAGTCAACCTCTCCCACTTATCGAGGGATTCTGCAAGACACAAAAGTGTGATGTTAATCTGGATCTATAGACAACTTCACTTCAAGTTCAACCCTTGAACTTTAATGTTATTAGAGGTTGTGAATCTTTGGGTGGACAGTGAATTGATTCAAATTACGATTTATAGGCTTCGATTTGATTCAGGAAAGGTTTTTTCTAATTCAAAACAATTCAATTCGATCTGATTCAGAATGATTTGTTTTGGATTAATGATTCGACTGTATTTTTTAAAGTTTATTCATAGGATGATGTATAAATGCATCTACTAATGCGTCTTGGGTTAAAAAAAAAACAAAACAAGAAAAAGACAAACTACTTGTAGTCAAAAATTTTATTTTTTAACATTTTTATCCTTGATGAAAATTATTTCATGCCTTAAAATAGCTTGAATGTAACTCTACAACCTTGCCTCATTTAGTATACGCAGTTCTATGAATATGCAAATTAGCCCCACCTCCACTCACTCACACCAGCGTTTACACTCGAACTCGTTGACGATCACACGTTGACCTGATTGGTTACAAGATCGTTTATGACGTCAGAAACACCTGGTCTCTGGTTCACTTATGAATTTACACATGGTTTGTCTTAAAGCATATTAAAAACACAACATAGACATATACACAATATTAAAACCTTGATTTTCACCACAGGGGGACTTAAATATTGTTCACTGCACCAAGCAACTTGAATGTAAACTCATTAAATACATGTACATACGTACAGGCTACTTGGAACATAACGAGTGCAATGTGCCAATCAAATATTTTATAACTGAGCGCAAAGTTTTTTTATTTCCATGAGTTTTTTGTGTGTGGAAAAAAACTATTTTAAAATCCCCTATTATTTCCAGTTACTAAACAAATGCAAATATCAAAATATTCCTTATACATTCAGTTTCCTCAAGGTCTCAAATGCAAATGAATACTCCTCAAATAAACAATTATACCCATCCCAATCTCAATCTCACCAATCTATACCAATATCATATATACCAATCTCACCCAAATAAACAATTATACCCATAAAATGGCAGAATTTTATCTAATAGAAAACAACGGTGAGTTTATCATGCCCTAAAATAGTTTGATTTCAGTAGTAGTGTACATGCAATATCTTGGGAGCTTTATCGATGTTTTGTGTGCATTTGAGGGCATGAATGATGCCACGTTACTCCTACGTTAATACACACACAAGTAATTTAATAGTTTATATATTTAAAAATATTGAATGATACTATTTTTAGCATATAAAACAATTGTTAACCAAACCAAACAATTAACGTTTCAATACGTTTAAAGATTGATATGCATAGGCAGCATCTGGAATCGAATCGTCACACCCCTAGATGTTATAAATCAAAAATAAATGATACTACGATAACGTCATTGTGCAACAAAGCGCCAATGCCTTGAAACAAAAGGCAGAGAAGTTAAAGTTCAATTTCCATCCATCCAAAAGTAACAAGCATCCTAGACTGATATTTTTAGAGACAATTTTGAGAAAGCCGTGCTATTTTTCGTGTGCGATGTGCATCCGGTGGTCCGTGAGTGACCCATGGGTGTGTCATCAGAGGCTCAGACTAATGCTTTTATAAATAAACTGACTAATCAGAAAGACACCGAGGCTTATCACGAACTTCCTGCAGAATGCGAAGACTGGATCTTGACCTAGAAGAGCTTCTGTTGCTCGTGGACTACTGAAGCCGTGGCCGTGAGAAAAGAAACCGCCAAAGCCATCATTCAATACCCACCACATTCCAAAAACACTTCCCACCTTCCAGCATCCATCACACGGGCGTACCACACACGAACACGACCACACTAACTAAAACCCTCCGGACTTCAGCCGCGCTGATCCATCCTCCAGCTGCGAATAATAACCACCGCCTCTGCCCTTTGCTGTTTGCTCACTCTGTCATTCTTCATTTCCCATTATCCCATCAGAACGCATTTCCCATCATCCCAATGCTGGACAGTAGCAGACGATCATTCTCAGATTAGACCGTCATAATAGTGTTAACATTTAAATAGTTAAAAGGAGACGATGTGTGTGTGGCTTAGGTGTGTGTTTGTGTGTTGGGGCCAGCCTGTCTGCATGCCCCAGACTAATGGTCACTTTATCAGGCTGGCTAAGACATCCTCGCGCCCGGGCAGACGTCCACCTGCTTCAGGCGTAACATGAGCCGTCAGCGAGGGAAAAATCAACACCGCATGCTTCAACTAAGAAAAAACAGCGTGTCTGTGTGCGTCTGTATTAGCACCTTACTCTTTTAGGATATTGTAACATAGCATAGAAAAAATCATTCTTTCTGAGTCTTTCCAATAAAGCACTAAAAATGTAGGCTTTTAGTGATATTCAACATTACTAATTTGAATTTTTTCAAATTTTTTTAAAAAAAAATTCAAATTCTGAAAAAATTTTGACCAAATTCTGTTTTTATTTTTTTGACCATATATATATATATATATAAATATATGTATATATATATATATACAACTGTACATTATATATATAATGTACAGTTGAAGACTGGAAAAATGTTGCCTGGTCTGATGAGTCTCGATTTCTCTCGAGACATTCAGATGGTAGAGTCAGAATTTGGCGTAAACACAATGAGAACATGGATCCATCATGCCTTGTTACCACTGTGCAGGCTGGTGGTGGTGGTGTAATGGTGTGGGGGATGTTTTCTTGGCACACTTTAGGCCCCTTAGTGCCAATTGGGCATCGTTTAAATGCCACGGCCTACCTGAGCATTGTTTCTGACCATGTCCATCCCTTTATGGCCACCATGTACCCATCCTCTGATGGCTACTTACAACAGGATAATGCGCCATGTCACAAAGCTCGAATCATTTCAAATTGGTTTCTTGAACATGACAATGAGTTCACTGTACTAAAATGGCCCCCACAGTCACCAGATCTCAACCCAATAGAGAATCTTTGGGATGTGGTGGAACGGGAGCTTCGTGCCCTGGATGTGCATCCCACAAATCTCCATCAACTACAAGATGCTATCCTATCAATATGAGCCAACATCTCTAAAGAATGCTTTCAGCACGTTGTTGAGTCAATGCCATGTAGAATTAAGGCAGTTCTGGTGCTTTCTGGTGTATGGTGTTCCTTTAGGTGAGTGAATATATATATATATATATATATATATATATATATTTAAAAGCACCATTATGACAATAAAAATACATATTTGCTTATTGTTGCATATTATTTTTAATTAGGAAAAGACAGTATATTTAATACTAAATATATTTATATAAAATATTTCATTTTTAAATGCATGTATTTATTTGCATCAAAATGACAATAAACAGCAATATTTGCATACATATATTTTTACTAAAGAATTTAATATACGCAAATGACACAATGGGAATTACGTTAACAATCTTGAGTGACGACACTCAAGAAAATTGATACGTGTGATTTTTAAATTGATTTATCAAAACGGACACCATGACTGATTCATGGAAATGAATCAAACTTCCCAACTTGTAAAAGACGCAGTCACTTTTACTGTTCTACGAATTATCATGGGTGAAATACATTTATTTCACTAGGAATCCACGCAATTCGAAATTTCGTGTTGATGGCGAAAGATTTCCCCACACAGATTTTGCCACGTGGGTATAAGTTGGTCACGTGACTCACTGTGTTGACCAACAGAAAGCTGCTTGGTTTGGAAGTAAGGTGTTCTTCATACACTATTGACAAAACACAATGTCTAATAATACACCATATTTCACTGAAGTGGACGCACTTTAACTGCCTTTTTGCAATGGATGCTTAATTCAGATAACTTAAAGCTACACTGTGTAACTCTTTTAGTTTATTCTTAGCTAAAACACTTAGTTCTTTCAAAAATATATGTGCTCATTAATGTATATTTACTTCGTTCAAGTAATAAAGTATTCTTGTGAGTATATAATATGCCATTGAAAATACATACGGGTAAGGGGTTCTAATGTCGGTCGCCATGTTGCCCCGCCATCTTGAAAGTACATTAGCTAAAGAGGGACATACCCGTTAATTCAAGCTTTGCCTTTCACGTTTACGTTTGAGTTAACACTCATGGACGAGGTCGAACTGGAAGCCATGTTAATCTTGGACTACATTGGCCACCGTAGGAGTTAAAACGAAATCGGAATTGAGAGGAACAGAAACTAATATTCACTGGATGGTCATATACATTTTTACCGCAAGATTGGGGTAAAACTCACAGAGTAGCTTTAATAAAACCTCTCTATATTAACGCTCTCAAAGTAATGGATCACACTTCTTAATTGTTAATTAAAAAAAAAAGAATTATAACCAATTGAATAGATACTTCATAGTTCAGAATCTCCTATCCCTGAATCTGAATGGCTGTTGGCACATTGTAAGTCAAAAGTACATCACAAAGTTTCTATGATATTCTGATCAAGTAACGTTGGCGTAACGAGAGAATGTTAAAATATGACTTGTTTTTTGAGGCAGTTTTTTGCGCAAGACCTCACAAGTGTCAAGACCTCACAAACCATGGCAAAACGTGCCAAGACTTCACAAAACAGTACCGATTTCACCGCAATCTCAAAAGAATCTTACGCAAACAAAAACATGCCCCCCTCAAAGGCGAGAAGACGAGCAAAGAAAAGAGGTTTGAAGAGCGAGAGAGCTGGGTGTTTGAAGACAGGCTGTGACAGGGCTGTGAAACGGAGAACTCGGAGAGAAAGAAAAATAGAGGAAACCGAGAGGAGGAGTGTGTTTGTTCAGCCATTTAATAACCCCATTTAGAGCGACGAGTGACCTCAGGGTGCTGAGGGACGAGGGGTCACCGCAGAACTGACCATCTTAATGTTCCTCTTTCTCGCTCCTCTTTGTCTCTCTCTCAACAAACAAAACCGCTGGAATGCAAGTCTGAATCTGGCAGTGGTCTCTGTCAGTCAAAGCTACACCTTCAGCCTCATTTTTGGACACATAGAGTTGCTATTTGGTTGTTTGGAGATTATGAAAAAGCTCTTGAGTTCATTTACAAGTTTTTGGACATATAGAGTTCATTTACAAGTTTTTGGACATATAGAGTTGCTATTTGGTTGTTTGGAGATTATGAAAAAGCTCTTGAGTTCATTTACAAGTTTTTGGACATATAGAGTTCATTTAAAAGTTTTTGGACACATAGAGTTGCTATTTGGTTGTTTGGAGATTATGAAAAAGCTCTTGAGTTCATTTACAAGTTTTTGGACATATAGGGCCCTATCTTGCACCCGGCGCAAATGACTTTATCCACAAACGCATGTCTCATTCCTATTTTGCACGCGCGCAAAGCGGGATTTTCCCCTCCACAGACGCACGTCGGTAAACTAGGAAATGAACTTGCGCTCCCTGGGCGGATCGGCGCAAAAAGGAGGCGTGTTTCGGCGCAAACATTCCCAGGTGCTATTTTACACTTCCAGAGCACAATTGCGCCACTGACCTGAAAAAACCTGGTCTAAAGTCAGTGGCGCGTTGCGCGTTGTTCATAATGCTATTTTAAGCGCGCATGCTTGGCCATAATATAGCGGGTACACAACGCGCATATACTGATTCTCTCATCAACATAGATGCAGTAGTTTTTATTTTTGCAAATCATACATTATAACAAGGAAAAATATTAACACAAGAGGGAAATCATTGTGGTTTACATGAAGATGAAAAAACTGAAATACCCATTTCTTAAGGCTATTGTAGTACTAAAGGATCAGACCTGTTTGCCCAATAGTGGCAGAAACGTATAGGCTATAATGTTTAACCGACGCTGATGTGCAAGAGTGTCTCCCATCCCTATACAACGTCACTTCTGTCTTTCACTGTCCTGACAAGAACGTCGGTCTCATCGGCTGTGAACGCTCCTGGCGCGCGCCTGGTAAACCCGCCGTTATAATAACAATCCGTCATGCAACATGCGCACCTGTTCTTAAAGGGTATGTTGGATGGCGCTCGGATTGGTTTATTTCACGTTACGCCCAAACCACACCTATGAATAATGAAGCTACTTCAGACCAACCTCTTTTAGATTTGCGCCAGGCGCAAGAGGCATTTATCCCGCCGGGAAAATAGCAACAGCGCCGGGACCCGCCCACAAAGTTACTTGCGCCATGCGCTTTGACACTTGCGTTTCAGATCGTTAAAATAGGGCCCAGAGAGTTCATTTACAAGTTTTTGGACACAGAGTTGCTATTTGGTTGTTTGGAAATTATGAAAAAGCTCGATTTCATTTACAAGTTTTTTGGACACAGATATTAAGTTTATGGACACAGAGTACATTTACAAGTTTTTGGACACATAGAGTTGCTATTTGGTTGTTTGGAGATTATGAAAAAGCTCTTGAGTTCATTTACAAGTTTTTGGACATATAGAGTTTGTTTACAAGTTTTTGGACATATAGAGTTCTTTACAAGTTTTTGGACACATAGAGTTGCTATTTGGTTGTTTGGAGATTATGAAAAAGCTCTTGAGTTCATTTACAAGTTTTTGGACATATAGGGCCCTATTTTAACGATCTGAAACGCAAGTGTCAAAGCGCATGGCGCAAGTAACTTTGTGGGCGGGTCCCGGCGCTGTTGCTATTTTCCCGGCGGGATAAATGCCTCTTGCGCCTGGCTCAAATCTAAAAGAGGTTGGTCTGAAGTAGCTTCATTATTCATAGGTGTGGTTTGGGCGTAACGTGAAATAAACCAATCCGAGCGCCATCCAACATACCCTTTAAGAACAGGTGCGCATGCATGACGGATTGTTATTATAACGGCGGGTTTACCAGGCGCGCGCCAGGAGCGTTCACAGCCGATGAGACCGACGTTCTTGTCAGGACAGTGAAAGACAGAAGTGACGTTGTATAGGGATGGGAGAAACTCTTGCACATCAGCGTCGGTTAAACATTATAGCCTATACGTTTCTGCCACTATTGGGCAAACAGGTCTGATCCTTTAGTACTACAATAGCCTTAAGAAATGGGTATTTCAGTTTTTTCATCTTCATGTAAACCACAATGATTTCCCTCTTGTGTTAATATTTTTCCTTGTTATAATGTATGATTTGCAAAAATAAAAACTACTGCATCTATGTTGATGAGAGAATCAGTATATGCGCGTTGTGTACCCGCTATATTATGGCCAAGCATGCGCGCTTAAAATAGCATTATGAACAACGCGCAACGCGCCACTGACTTTAGACCAGGTTTTTTCAGGTCAGTGGCGCAATTGTGCTCTGGAAGTGTAAAATAGCACCTGGGAATGTTTGCGCCGAAACACGCCTCCTTTTTGCGCCGATCCGCCCAGGGAGCGCAAGTTCATTTCCTAGTTTACCGACGTGCGTCTGTGGAGGGGAAAATCCCGCTTTGCGCGCGTGAAAAATAGGAATGAGACATGCGTTTGTGGATAAAGTCATTTGCGCCGGGTGCAAGATAGGGCCCATAGAGTTCATTTACAATTTTTTGGACATATAGAGTTGATTTAAAAGTTTTTGGACACATAGAGTTGCTATTTGGTTGTTTGGAGATTATGAAAAAGCTCTTGAGTTCATTTACAAGTTTTTGGACATATAGAGTTTGTTTACAAGTTTTTGGACATATAGAGTTCTTTACAAGTTTTTGGACACATAGAGTTGCTATTTGGTTGTTTGGAGATTATGAAAAAGCTCTTGAGTTCATTTACAAGTTTTTGGACATAGAGAGTTCATTTACAAGTTTTTGGACACATAGAGTTGCTATTTGGTTGTTTGGAAATTATGAAAAAGCTCGATTTCATTTACAAGTTTTTTGGACACAGATATCATTAAGTTTATGGACACAGAGTACATTTACAAGTTTTTGGACACATAGAGTTGCTATTTGGTTGTTTGGAGATTATGAAAAAGCTCTTGAGGTCATTTACAAGTTTTTCAGATCAGTATTGCTAAATTTAAAACACCAGCACATGATGGTTTTCTAACGAACCGGAGATTAATTCTATGTGGGGTTATAATTTATTTTAAGGTGAGGTACGTAGTTACATTGTAATTTACTCTAATAAGTACTGAGTAATATTAATAACTACATGTACTTTCCAAAAAGTTCCCAATTTTTTATGTACACACAAAATGCTGGGTTGCTCTAACCCAATTTTTGGTCAAATATGGACAAACCCAAACAATGGATTAAAAATGCAATTTGAAAATGTAACCCAACGGCTGGGTTTGTCCATATTTGACCCAAACTTGGGTCAAAACAACCCAGCATTTGTGTTCATGAGTGTAAGAATAGTCTCATGGACGATTTACAAAATCCTGTATTCTCATGTTTAATAAACAAGGTGTTCGATTTTAATCATTACAAAGTACTCACCAAGTATTGACACCTTACTAAGGAACTCTTCATACATCTTCCTCTTCCTCAACGTGCTTCCCTAAAAAAACATTGAGGCAGCAGTTAAAAAAACACATTGAGGACTTCAGGTAACAGAATCTCCTGCCCTCTAATCAGTCTCTACAGAACAAGAATAAGAAACACAGCGCTGAGAACAAAGCCGGGGGACTTTCCTCAAACACGCTGCAGAAGAAGAACTATAAACATACAGATTAAAGCAAAGTTTTGGCTTCCTAGTCTTTTGTTCCTAGTGTTGTCTTTTTCAGCTCAGTCTCTAATGCTCAGATAAAACACACAGAAACACATTAAGTGGAGACGGTCCCGTAGTTAAGAAAAATCACGAATGATCTTCTTTTTTGTCTCTATTGTTTCTCCTAGACAGGGATGAGTTTAAATGGAGGAGCATATTAGTTATTAACTAAACCACCATCATGTTTTGAGACAACGAAATGCAAACTTCCAGCCAGTGGCTGACCGTGAAGATCTTCTCTCTTACGAGGTCAGTGACCTCTTCACCCCTGGTGTTTGAGAAGAAGATACAAAAACATCAGAAGAACATCTAAGATGGCCTGCAGACACTGAAGTGAGGCATGACAACGTGATCTACAGCGTTCCGGCAAGTGTTGGTCAAGCTTAATGGATTAGTTCACCCGCATTTCCCAAATAAACAGTATATATTTTCTAAAGACAGACTCTGTGTAGCTTGAATAAGTGTCTGGGGATCCTTTTACAAGAGCAAAAAAGAAATATTATGCATTCCAAAAAAGTGAACTAAACACTTCTGCTTGAGAAACTTGAGGCACATTCTAGACTAGACTAATGCATATTTGTGTAAATGTAAATGTCTACTTAAATAACTGACCAAAATAGCGTTTAGCTTGCAACTGAGTCTGGGCAATATATTTTATAATTTACTATTATATTTTGGTATTATTTAATTTGAGGATTAGGGATGAAAAAAGTAAGATAATAATATTACATAATAAAAATAAACTAATATTGCATATTTTCAAACATAATTTCAATCAAAAATCCTTTAAAATGATTTAATTGGAGAATGAAAAAATAATTCATAATAATAACAACAATAATAACATACTAAAATATGTATATAAATATTATATTATATATTATATATACTACTAAAAGATATATATACTGTATATATATATATATATATATATATATATATAAATATTACATTTTTTCTTTCTTCAAAAAATTTTTCTTCAAAAATTTCAATCAAAAAGACTTAAAAGCTATATTGAAAATGTTACATGCAAGAAATACAACACTCAATCATTTAATCTAGTAAAATATCTAAATCATCATTAATATTTTCTTTGATAGGTCAAAAAGCTATTTCATATTGAATATTTAAGATTTCCATCAAGTATCATCAAAAGGCAGAAAATTATTGATATATATTATATATGTTTTTTATATAGTGCCCAGGTACATTTGTAAGCATCTAAGAAAAGGAGGATTACAAATAATAATTTCTTATAAAATAAGAGTTTTTTTCTAGGTCATTTCACAGGTTCTCTTACACACATTATCAAACACTGTGAAATATGACATATTTTATAAACAGTTTTATGAATTACTGACTTATCTCTAATTGACTGCAGCCACACACACATACACACACACACACACACACACACAAATCTTTTACGGGTTTAATTAAGAGCAGCTCAGCGTAGCTGAAATCTGACAGTCTGTCTCTCTTCTCACAGAACTCGGTGTGTGTGTTTGTGTGTGTTGTTAAGAGTAAGTGCGTGTTTGCATAAGAAAGCGAGGAAGACACTAAAGAGAAAGAAAAACGAAACGATGGCCTGACAGAAAAATCTAAATTGGTCCCTTGTCAGGCTCTGTGTGGAGAGAACAGTTTCCACGGAGGCTTGCGGGGCATTAGAAATATTCATTTATTCATTCCCACAACACACACACACAAATACACACACTCTACAAACACAAACACTGCTACAGATGGAGCACTTGATGCAGATTACGCTGTTGAGCGAGACAGCAAGTATTTCGTTTGGTTAAGTTTTGAGAACGCCAACAGCACAATGGTCAAGACTTTCAATCTGTAAACTCATGGTTTCCAAGAGGAAGGGTTCGTCATTTAAATGGATAGTTAAGCCTAAAATGAAAATTCTGACACTCCTGACCCATATGTTACTGTGTGTGTGAGTGTGTTTCTACCATAAGGATGCGTCGGTAGCTGTCTCGGTCTATGCCCCACAGTTTCAGGTCAGTCTTGGCTTTCACAGTAGCAGCCCGAGGAGTTCCATATATCAGAGCCAACTCTCCAAAACTACCACCCTCTCCGATACTGGTCACCCATTCACCGTTTACATACACCTGTGAACACAACGAGAGAGATCATTACATATTTTTCACTTTATCATGAACATGAATAACTTGTATGGTTAATTAAAGCCAACAGCATGAACATTCAGGGCCATTTTTAGGACTATTATGATTGCCATGAAAGTTAAGTTAAGTTTTCTTCAAGTTCCCCAAAAATGTCATTAATCTGCATTTTAATGTAATGCAATATAATAATTAATATAATGCAATAGAGGTCTACATTGTAGAGAGCAAGAGTATGCACTACTCCTCAAACTTGCTTCAGCCAAAATATGTTGGATTATATGATAGAAAAAACATAGAATAAGTTAGAAATATTTTTATATCTCTGTATCATTTACTTCTTATCAGTGAAATTCACCTATTACACTTTAATTAAGATAATACAAACAAACTCTTGTCTTTGAGTATGCATTGATGACCTATACAAAAAAAGGGCATTTAAACACAAAGTAAAAAGGAGCTATTTCAATTTCATGTTATCTGACAGTACTCTCGTTTCATACTAATGCTAGTCAAGGGCATTCACAGTGAAGCAGGTGATCTGATAACACACAGCTCGCACCTTCTATCTTCCCAACCTTGGATCCTCTAGGGTGTCTTACGAGGAATTAGATAACACCTTGAGACTCTTTCCCCTGTTTTGTCTTTCATTTTGGCATAAGCGTAAGATGCTAGCGAAGGAAATATCTGACTGAATCTGTGTGTCAGCGTGTGGTTTTCAACAGCCACACGCATAGACAAGGACAAAGAGCCTCTTTCTCATTTTCCACAGAGGCTGATTGGGTTTCACCTGTAGACACACAATCCACTTGTTGATTTTATGAGGGGAGATAATAAAAAAAAAACGTTAACACACAGGGCAGAAATAAACGCTCGTCCTGCTCGGGCCAGGCGTTCTGCCAGCCATCTAAGACACATTCCACAGGTATCTCTGCTCTCCAGACCGGCCACTCGAGCAGGTTTGGGTCAAAGCCACCTCTGAGATGGCCAATATGTCACTTAAGGTGAGAACTTCTTTGCAATAAGTGTCCAATTCAGTCATTTTATTGGAACAACAGACAAAAATAATGGCATAATGTTTAGGGCTGCCACCAACCAAAGACAGTTAAGACAATAGTTGACTAGTCGCAAGTGTATGATATATACATATAGACTGGGGGGTTTTAAAATATTAATTAAGTGCTCAAACGCATACATAAAGCTTGTGCAGCATATTGGCAAAATTTGTGATTATGATTGTGTTGGAGAGTGTTTGAACATTTGAATAATTTGTTACTATACTAGTGTTTTCTGAGTCAGTATCGGCTGCAAAGATGAAGTTGACGACGCTGACTCGTCATCTCCACAGTATAGATGCGCCTATAGGGAGAAATGCATGTTACGTTAAAGGGTTAGTTTGTTATTTTACACTTAACCCTTTAATGCCGCACGTATCATATTTGATACACAAGTTTCTAAGACATATTAAATCGGTGAGAGCAATACTTTCTTTGAAAACCTGTTGTATCTATTTTGATACGTGTTTTCTGACATCTTTTTGAAATTTAGACAAATGCTGCTGTCCCAAGAATTTTAGGTTTCTGTGTTAGCACTGCGTAATGCCTGGTTCAGATTACACGATTTTAGCCCGATTTTGGCACGATCCGTTTGACGTAGGGTGTCGTGGGGATTCGTAAACGACAACGGGCGTCGGGACGCAAGACTCGATCGTATCATCTCGTATAGTGTTTCATAGAGGGCGACAACCTACGTCGCGTCTGCGATGTTTCACGACATCACGACAAAAAGACTAGTATGTTTAATTTTTTTAACGGTCGTCCACGACGGTTCCGTCACATGTATGAGGTTGACCAATAGGAGCACAAGCTTTTCCGTATACAACTTTCAAAAAAGACAAAACGAAAGAGAGACGACGGTGCTAACGTTAAAACTAGAAGTAAAAATATATAAGAAAACAATATTTTACCTCAAGTTCTCTTTGGAGGATTGACAGCCCATACTGTCCTCTTCGAGAAGGGCTCTCAAGTCTCACGCAATGGCCGTGAGACACACGCAATTCAACCAGTTCACACACACGCCACACCGTGTATTACTCACACTGAAAAGGCAATGGCGAACAATCCAGGAAGTCACTTGCTACGAGTTTCGCCTTCTCGATGACATCACGCGCGCCGTTAAAGACGGCATGCGATGACTGGTCAGGAAGTAACGTGTAGTCTGACATGCGTCTTTTCCACGACACGACAAGATTTTAGGAGCCAAAATCGCGTAATCTGACACAGTGACTATCGTAACAGACAAAAAAATTGTGTAATCTGAACCAGGCATAACAGGTTTTATCGTAGTTTTTGTCCGACTCCATTGACTTGACTACGAAAAACCTGTTGGAAAGCATCTTTTGCAGCGATTTTTGTGTGAGCATATCAGTGAACACCCCAGACCACACGGTGAGTTTCACGTCTTTGTAAACAAGTTTAATGAATGATTATTCCGGTGCACATAGACAACCATTGTGTAGGTGGAGGGTGCTAACACAGAAACCTAAACTTCTCGGGAGAGCAAGATTTGTCAAAATTTCAATCTTAACCGTTCTATTTCATCAGAAACGATCTTAAAACAGGGCTTTAACCCCTTAACTGTCACCGTCCCGGTACCGGGACGCCTAACTTTACTTCACTATATTTCTATTAAATCCTAATCTAATTATGACAAATTATATATCGTTGGAAAGGTCTAAGACTTCTAAATAGATATTCTACCCCTGTTTTGTGTAACAAATTATGTAGGAAGAGTAATTGATGAATTTATGACAAGAGTGCACCTCAAAAAATCTGCATCATAACAGAAGTTTTGACCTTTGTCACAAAAAGTCGATGCACCCACTTTTAATCATTGAAACTTCTGTTTTTATGCTAAAAGTTAATAATAAAACATATAATCTAGTATTTTTCAATAAAAAATAAAAAATTATAGTATAATATTATCCTCTAAAAATGATATTTATATTTATTATACTCTAAAATATAATATTATTTTCATCGCCTTTTTTATTATATCACATATTTTAGTAATCATAAATTAGGTATCATTTGAAAGCTTATAAACTCAGAATTTATCGTGTGAAAACTGTTTTGTAATTGAACGTTGCGTTACCATAGAAACGGTACGTATTTTATCAGGCTCCTCCCCTTTTGGGCGTCATTATATTTCATAATTTATGATCAAAACCTTTTCTAATCTCGACAAAACTGATATTGTCAGAAAGGTCAGAGTCTCAAGGTTCCAAATTTTGTGACAAAATTGATATTTGGACAGAAATGTATTAATTTGTTAAGGCAAAATGTTTACAACTAAATTCAATGGAATTCAATGGCGCCCAGTGGCTATTTTTGGTACTACGCCTAAACAAAATCTCATGGGAACTTCATTTTTTGTGATATCAACTTCAAATTTGGAACATAACTTGATAAGATTCATGGCTTTGATTTTATAGAAATTTTAGAGTAAAAACATTTTGTAAAATATATATTTTATATAAAATAAAAAATATATAGTACAACTATATTTGATTTACTGTAAATTTAAACTTCCATAACTTTTTCATACTTTCATTTTTTTGAGGTGTTTTATTTGTATATATATATTTTAATATTTGTTCAATATTCTGCTGAGTGTTTTCTTTAAAACAAGACCAAACTTGGGTATATTCCAAAGCATTCTTAAATTACAACCATTTAAGTGTGAATAGTGCATTTAAACCCCCATTCTCAAAAAGGGGGGTGACAGTGAAGGGGTTAAGTGTAAAATAGCAAACTAACCCTTTAAACATCATGCAGTAAGCGCTGTAGTAATTTAGCTTCCACACTCCATATGAACATTTGGATACGTGGCTCATTTATGTTAACCTTAAAGGGATACTCCACTTTTTTGGGAAATAGGCTCATTTTACAACTCCCTCAGGGTTAAACGTTTAAGTTTTACCGTTTTCTAATCCATCCAGCCGATTTATCTGATATTTAGAAGAATATGAGTAACCAGACAGTTTCTGGTCTCACTGACGACCAGTGTTGGGAGTAACGCATTACAAAAGTAATACATTACAGTAACATATTACTTTTTGCCGTAACGCAGTAGTTTAACCCTCTGGGCTTCTTCGTAAATGGGTTACACTTAGCTTCCTCCCGGTCAAAAACGGACGAAGCCTTAAAATTTAACTTTACTTTTTCCCAGGATAACCGTTCAAATATATTTTTGTTCTATAATATTTTCTGATTATTATTTAGAATTTTCAGAGTTTTTTATGATACTTTGCTTTAATTATATAATTTTTAAGAGCTATTTTTTACATTAGAATTAATATATATATTTTTATTTTATATTCATTTTTATTTTTTTTCAATAAATGCAACAATTCACATCAAAATAGAGTGCCAGCTTAATAAAAAAAAATGTTCCAGTAGAAGAGCGCCACCTTGTGGCTTTAAAACATAGTTAAATGTGTGCAATGTCCTGCACAGCCTGTAGGCTGCCCATAGCTTCCTATGTAAATACATAGAAAGGCTTTTTGATTCCTGTTGTTGTTTTAGACATGATTTCTCTATCTTATTCGGTTTTTTTAATTTAGATATACATTTAGATATTCTAAAAGACAACTAATTATTTTTTTATCAATTTTTTTTAGATAAGTGTATCAGGTTTTGCATTATGATTACAATCAAACAATATCATTTGGTTAGAAAGGAAACACAATGCAAACATTTTTGTTACTCAGTATTTGATCATTCAAATAATTGAACAAAATAAGGGATGGTTAGTGATAATTCAAAACACTTTACAGATATTTTGCAATAAATTGGTATTTTTTATAATTTATTATTCAATAACTAATAAAAACTTCATAAGAGAACAGCAATTATGATCGAACAGAAATAAACATAAAATAATGCTAATTAAGTTAATTTTCTCTCTCTCTCTCTGTGTGTGTGTGTGTGTGTGTGTGTGTGTGTATGGACACGCATTTGAGCAAGAGTCTCTTTTGTATTATTTATTTATTTATTTATTTTTGCATACTCTCAAAATTTGCTGCAGTCTTACTAGTGAATCTCTCTCTCTCTCTCTCTCTCTCTCTCTCTGTGTGTGTGTGCGCGCGTGCGTGTGTGTGTGTGCATTTGAGCAAGATTTTTTTTTCATTTGTTGATTTTATTTTGCATATTCTCAAAATTTGCTGTTGCAGTCTTCCCAGTGAATCAATCTCTCTCTCTCTCTCTCTCTCTCTCTCTCTCTCTCTCTCTCTCTCTCTGTGTGTGTGTGTGTGTGCGTGCGTGCATGGCAATTATTTTTTTTTCAGTTGTTGATTTTATTTTGCATATTCTCAAAATTTGCTGTTGCTGTCTTACCAGTGAATCTCTCTCTCTCTCTCTCTCTCTCTCTCTCTCTCTCTCTCTCTCTCTCTCTCTCTCTCTCTCTCTCTGTGTGTGTGTGTGTGTGTGTGTGTGTTCGTGTGTGCATTTGAGCAAGATTTTTTTTTTTTTCATTTGTAAATTTGCAAATTTGCTGTTACGGTCTTACCAGTGAATCTCTCTATCTCTCTATGTGTGTGTGTGCGTGTGTGTGTGTGTGTGTGTGTGTGTGTGTGCGTGTGTGCGTGTGTGTGTGTGCGTGTGTGTCTGTGTTCGCATTTGAGAAAGATTTTTTTTCATTTGTTGATTTTATTTTGCATATTCTACAAATTTGCTGTTATAGTCTTGCCAGTTTAGCTGTGTATGCGTGTGTGTTTGTGCGCGTGGGTGTGTGTGTGTGTGTGGGGGGTGGTCTTATTTGCACTCTTGATGTTTTAGAGTGTCAACCCTTCATTGCTGTACACTTTTTTTCGGCACAGTTGCTGATCTGTAGCTTGTACCGCCAAAAGTTTCTCTGAGTTTTCCTGTTTTTTCGTGTTTCCCATTCATTTCCTATG
The DNA here is from genome assembly GCA_038021265.1 of Cyprinella venusta. Classification (NCBI taxonomy): domain Eukaryota; kingdom Metazoa; phylum Chordata; class Actinopteri; order Cypriniformes; family Leuciscidae; genus Cyprinella; species Cyprinella venusta. Next base: position 46,045,016 of record CM075863.1, read on the forward strand.
TCGGTCATTTTTGACCGGGAGGAAGCTAAGTGTGACTTTTTTTTTTACGACCCTTTAACAAATGAGAATCATCTCCTTGATTTTTTTGTGTGTTCATATAGGCAATACAACAAAAGTCACCAAGTTTCAGCCCCATCCGATCAAGCAAAAAAATTAAACATTTCAAAACGTAACAGTTTTCGGTCATTTTTGACCGAAGAAGCCCAGAGGGTTAAGGCATTACTAATCAATTTTCAGTAATATTTTACTCGTTACATGTTCAGTGAGGCTTGTATTACAGTTGTATTACAGTGTATTGTCTGCTTTTACTTCTTAAAGGCAACAGACTATGTGAAAGTTTTAAAGCAGTCTTTTAGTGCCAGTTCAGAGCGGTCACGTCTGTAACATTGTTTTTCCTCATAAATGCGAACACGAAAACTAAAATAAAATGAATATTTTAAGTTCTATGGAGACTGGAGAGCCAACCCTTCCTCATCCGATTTGCGCAGTGTAATTAACAGAATTACAAAAAATATATTTTGCCTCCTATTTTTTTTGTCACGCATGAATGTGTGTCTTTTCCCTAATATTAAAAATAAAACAAAGACTAATATTTGTCTAATGTCTGGAGTCCTTTAAGGAAGTAGCCTATATACGTTTCAATACATGTATTTTCTGAGAATTTTTATTTCAAATTTTGACTGCAAATGTCATGTCCATAATGCTGGACTTCCCCAATTTTAAATAATTTATCCTCAACTAGTTTTGTGGTGTAGGTCTACGTATTTTATAATGTTAACTTCAAATAATACTAATAGCCTAATTTAAAGAAAAGGCAGCATTGGATCTGGACGCTAAGGGGAATAACGCTGGAGTTGGAAGAGGTGTGTCGCGATTCTGTAGGTTCGTGAATCTGAGTCGTGTGGCGAATCGCGATTTTGGTTTCTTATTGCATATCGTTACAGCCCCAAAGTTACTTAGTTATTTTGGTGAAAGTAACTCAAAAGTAATACATGAGTAATGTAACGCATTACAATTCTGAGACAGTAATATTGTAAGGTAATGAATTACTTTTAAATAACAGTAACAAGTAATACCTAATGTATTACAGTTTGGAAGTAACTTGCACAACACTGTTGACGATCATAGTAGGAAAAAAAATATACTATGGAAGTCAATGAGACCAGAAACTGTCTGATTACTCATATTCTTCTAAATATCAGATAAATCGGCTGAATGGATTCGAAAACGGTGAAACCCAACTGTTTAACTCTGGGGGAGTTGTAAAATGAGCCAATTTCAAAAAAAAGTGGAGTATCCCTTTAAAGCGAGTGGCCATGTAAAGTGCCTAACATTAGGCTACTACTCGCATATTTCAAATGATCATTTATGTTTGAGGTATCTTGCTCGACATAATTACCACATGGAACAGGCATGTTAACCATCTGTCCGTCACGGACTGCATGACTCCACGGACTGCCGATTCCCGAGGTGTTTGTTTTTCAGCAAATTTGATTGACTGCAGTGCTGACTCGATAAGTATGCAGTACTAAGTGCTCCAAAGTCACAGGAGATTTATCCTTTCAGCTAATGAGAGACATCTCGTCACATTCGAGACTTATCTTGACGTCCCAGCACATTTGCATATTGGGAGGTTTACGGAGCTGAACGTGCTCATGAGAAGACTGGTTAGTGTCTGTAAACATGTATTTTGCATGTGTTTGACAGCACTAGTGTGGCGTACGGTGGATTAAGCGAGCGTGGCTCTGTGCTCGAGCTCTCTGCGCTCTGGCTCTGACCCAAGAGCTCGATACGCCACAATCTGATGTGGCAGGGACCCAGTGCTGACTCAACGTGCCCTCGGAGCTCATCCAGAGCAGAGGAGAAATATTAGCACTGATATTTCACACAGCCGATCACTAAGCACATACACAAGGAGAAGAGTCTCGAGACAAACAAGACTGGTAATAACATGAAGAATATTAAGATGCAGTGTTTAGATTCAGTTTGTGTAAGAAAAACAGCTTGACCATTCAAAATGGGCCAATTAGAAACTGTCAATGTTAAATTCACAACCATATGACTTCCCACTTTTACGAGGGTCAATAAGATTTTTCTTTCCTCAAAGAAATTAATACTTTTATCCAGCAAGGTTGCATTAAATTGATCGAAAGTGACAGTAAATTCATAATAAAGTAGGGCTGTCAAAACGATTAATCGCGATTAATCGCATCCAAAATAAAAGTTTGTGTTTACATAATATATGTAGGGGCACTGTGTATAATTATTTTAGATATATAAACACACACACATGCTTGTATATATTTAAGAAATATTTTCATGTATATTCTGTATATAGATTTACATATAATTTATATTATACATAAATATAAATATTTTATATATAAATAATATTTTTTTTCTTAAATATACACGCATGTGTGTTTTTATATATATACAAAATAATTATAAACAGTGCACCCACATATATTATGTAAACACAAACTTTTATTTTGGATGCGATTAATCGTGATTAATCGTTTTGACAGCCCTATTATAAAGACATTTATACAGAAAGTAAATTCCATTTCAGTGAAAAGCAGTGAACATTTCTATTTATTAAAGAATCCTGAAGAAAAACGCATCACCAAATTAGCATATCAAAATGATTTCTGAAGGATCATGTGACACTGAAGACTGGAGTAATGATGCTGAAAATTCTGCTTTGATCACAGGAATAAATTACATTCATACTAATATAGGAATCAGTTATTTTACATTGTAATAAAATGTCACAATGTTACTGTATTTTTGATTAAAATAAATACAGTCTTGGTTAACATAAAAGATTTCTTGCGCAAAAAAGGATAGTTTCTATTCATATTCATTCACGTTTACTATTGCAACTTGGCATGATGGCGGTTGTTAGTCTGTTCACATGTAAAGAGATAATTTACATACAGTCTAGTTGCAAAAACAGTAATTCTAAGAGTCATAGAGAGCGTGGAAAATGCTCATAAAACTAATCTATGACTTCATGAAGCCACAACTAACATTATAAATGGACTCTAGGGAAAAAATAAAATCCTAGAAAAGTGTGTAAAACACCCCTTTTAAATAAACAATCATATTTACTGACAAACCAAGCATGGGGGAAGGAAAATACTACAGATTCCCAGGGTGATAAAAGCAAATTCTAAATAAATCTTTACTTTAAAGCTTCTTTAAAACAAAACAGGGAAATGGATTCTCTGTGGAGATAATGACACATCACTTCTTTTGAATTTTATCCATGCCATCTCTAGGAAGGCAAAACAATGGCTGTTACTGTTCTAGTTTTTTGTAGTGTTAAAAGAGGCCGGTGAGTAAGATTATCATTTTTATTTTATCATATAGACCTACTATAATATGTAGGTCTACATGATAAGATGTTTCAGAAATGTTTGGTGGATTGAACATATGAACATTCAGAAATGCTCATATCCTAATTGTGTGAACGTCACGGGATTACATTCCCAGGTTACATTTCAACGCAAAGTCAATAGGGGAAAATTAAACATTAGAGTAAACTGGCACATTTAAGCACATTCCCATCTCAAACTTTCATTACTGTATTGATTTTTATTTTAAACTGAATTTTTTATTTTTTAAGAAATTAGCATACAATACAAACATATCAATATGTATAAATATATAATTAAAAATAATCAGAATAATGAGAATTTATTTTACACTAATAAAAATATGGGGGGCTTAATTGTCATTAAAATAGATATTTTCTCTATGCAACAATTCATGTTTTATTTATTAAGATATATTTATCTTGAGACTTGACTTATTTACTTATTTTTATTTTGTGGTAATGGATAATATTTCATGAGATTCACCCCATTACATTTGTTATACTGAAAAATATATTGTATATGTAGATCAATCCCAGAGTATCTGCTCACTGCTGTGGCGGGCCTTAAAGTGTCCCTATTATTACTAATTTTCCATTGGATGTCTCCTATAACATGTCTCCATGGATTCAACGTCAAAAAACACATTAATCTTCACATAATATGCTTTTCCAGCATAACCTCTTTTCTCACAGTGTCTGAAATGGTTTCGATAAATGATTGACCCCTAAACCCCTTCTTTTCGAGAGTTTACTCTGCTCTGATTGGTCAGATGGCCCAGTCTGTTGTGATTGGTCAACTGTTCATGTCTCTGAAAACAAAAAGTTCATTGGCATATATGAATTGATACTTGATATATTGAGATACGTAAAAGTAACGATGGCGTCAGTTTTACCGTATCAATTCACGCCTAGGTTCTCATCCTGTGGAAGAGCATCAAAGTGGATTTACTTTCGCAGCACAGAAAACAGCGTCTTCTCGACATGTCGAAAACAAGAACCAAACTCTCCTAAGTCTCAGCTACAACTACAGCGTTTGAGGGTCAAAGTAGACGTTGTTCACAAGGCAGGCCAATATATAGCCAATAAGTGGGCATTTTGCAGATTTGTTACAATCCTATATAGGCTCGAACAGGAAGTGTGACTGGAATTACTGACAACTCGTTTCAGGCAGAATCTGTTCTTTCTTTTGGGAAAGAATGACTACATTTATCATGCACTTTGATCTTTAAAACTTTGCAGACCTTTCACATTAGCAAACCGCTATATTATCCACTGCATGAAACATAAAATCAGAAAAAAGCATAATAGGGGCACTTCAGTGAAGTTTCATAAGTTTGTGTACATGTATTATAGAAACAGGTATGAAAGACTGAACTCACATCAACTTCTCCTTGATCAATCACATAGAAGTTGTCTCCTTCATCACCTGAGAAAGAAATGAGAAAATCGTGAGTTTATTCCAATCAACCAACCTTGGAGAAGACTACAGATACCTAACCCCTTTTCCATCATGTTTTTGCTCAGTAGTGAACATCTACATAAAAAACCTGAACATACTCTACCATTCAAAAGTTTGGGTTCGGTATTATTTTAACTATTATAACTCACTATTTTAAATCCATTTATATAGGGGCTAAAACCTTTTAAGAGTCCCCACAGATAACAAAAATGGACCAAAACCCACGAAACTCCCATTTTAATTTCATGGGACCTTTAAATTCAGGACGGAAAGGAGGAAAAGATAAATAATTTTGTCTCTTTCCCAGATTCCATCCCTTTCCAACTCCCAATTTCCCAAGAACACATCCGTGCATATCAAAGATAAAAGATGGCACACCACTTTAAAAACGTCACCACCTCCCAAGACAGTGTCATCTAAATGATTCCCAGGCTTCATCCTCTACACCCCATTTGAGAGTTTAATGGACGGTTGGGCGTGCCAGAAGCCACAGGCTCTGATCAACATTTCCAAGTTAAAGGCCATACATAAAGCATTTCTGTAGGTTCAGAATGTCTTTGAGGTTTAAGTGTGTGTTGAAGTTGGTGTTTGGGATCCTGGTAGCAAGTGTGTGTGTGTGTGTGTGTGAGCCGAAGAGTTAAAAGAGTCCGTGATCCGTGCGCTGCCGAGTTCATGCGGGTTCACGGGGCTAATTAACACCGAACACACTAAGCGCTCGTAAATCACACAAGCAATTTATCTTAACACACTCACCGATCGCTAGTGCCCTCTCCCTCTCTTACTAGCCGTCTCTCTCTCTTTCAACCCATTCAGCTCATTTTTCTTAGTATTGTTCCTGTCTTCCTGTCTTTTATCACCTCTGCTCTGAAGTTTCTGTTTTTTGGCCAACAGATCCTTGAGTCACAGAGTGCAGTCAAATATTTGACAAGAACAAAAACACACACACATGCACACTTCTACACACACACACAAACTTTGTACATTCCTAGATCTACTTTTATGGGCAATCTGTCCATGTGAGATAAATGCTTTGAAACTCTGTTTCAAGAATTGCATTGCACAGAGAATGCAATCTCAATTGCTTTATGAACTCCACATGAAACCAAAAAGAGCTCATTGTTTGACTATAAAAAAAAAACCTCATCACCCACCGTTCCTTCTAACTAAAACAATCTGCAATGCATTTGCACTTTTGATAATGATTTCCTTAGGTTTGCACTCTTTTAGCATGCACTGTATATGAACTGCAAGTACATAAAAGTAATGTAACATTAAATAGAATTGAAAACATAGGTACACGAGTACATGACCACAGACACCTTTAGCTACGCAAGCTCTTTAAGTTGTGCGTTTTGTTCCAAAATGCTACAATATTAATACAAAAGGAGTGTATCATGATAGGATCATTTAGATTGTAGTAAAATGATTCTCCAGATGTTATCATTGCCTAATCTTAAACATAAATTGTCCTCCATTTAGATGAAAAAAATTGAAAAACTAGCTTTATTAGGCTAGCTTTATTTATTTATTAGCTTTAACTCATATCATGCCTTAAAACAATATTTAAAATCCAACCAATAACTATTTCCTGCAGTATTTCTCCTGTAATTATTAAAGCCAGACCGATATATCGGCCGATATTAGGCATTTTCCAAAATATCGGTATCGGCAGTTATAATGGCCGATAAATGAATATTTAAGAAATAAAATAAAAACGGACGAAACACGCTTCAATCATCTCTCCTTGACCTGTTATATTGAAAATGTATGTTCTACAATTTGCAGTATGATATCTATTGCTAAATTATGGCTCATCATAGACTAGCTAACCACAAAGCTAGCTAATACCACTATCATCAGTGGAAGACTGCTAACGTTAACATTAATGAGCTTGGAAACCACAATGAACTTTTTCTGGCTAAATAAAGTAATGATTACTGTATTTATAACTAGCAAATCTCTAGTTACAGTACCTGCATTGTAAAATGTAAGTTATAATTGCGAGGAGTGAACATTTAGACATAGAGAAGAAGTATCAAACGTATCTTGTGCAGAAAAGTTAGCTTTACTTTTACACTTGTGTGAAATCCAACAATATTTAATAAAAATCATCAATATCGGAATATCGGATTTTAAAACCCAAAAATATTTGTATCGGTATCTGCCTTCAAAATTCTTTATTGGTCAGGCTCTAGTAATTATGGCAAAGTTACTTGTTTAGTGTCACTTGTAGAGTGTTGTTGATATATTAATTGACAATCCATTTTGGATGTTTTCTGCGTCTGTGTGTGTGTGTGTGTGTGTGTGTGTACAGATTTGACTATAAGCTCTAAAATATCCTCATTATTCAAAAATCTGAAACCTAGTGACTCTGACATCCTTTTTGGCACAGGTTTTGTATATGTTTTATGAGGGTTATGTTTAGGTTCCGGTTAGGTGATAGAAGTCCTCATTGATGTCCTTACTAATATAGTGTGAGATAAACTACAGGTGTTTCTATACTGTACCTTGCTGGATTACCGTTTCCCCTGCGATGTGAGTGACCGGGAACATGGCATCAAATATGTCACTGTGGGGTAAAAAAGAGATACATTAGATTATTCAATCATTGGTAATTCAAAAACACAAATACAATACTTCACAATACAATAGTTCAGTTCAATAGTAATATCAGTGTTATCTTTACAGCAGGAATACCAAGTGTCAAGTGCATGTGCAGTCACAGAGATCAAACGCAGCACGGCCATCTCAACGCTACTGTATCACACACTTCTTTTCGCCATCTCCACAGAAACACATGTTTTATAAAAGTGTACAAAAGACACCAAACAGTAAATGCTGAATCTGTGCTCTTCCCAAGGCACACACCCTTGAATAAGAAACAATCGTGCCTGTGTGAAGGCAAAGAGTGTCGTTAGTGTTACAAGTTTATGACACTGATAATGCACTTCCATTCTTTGTCTTTTTTCGGCAGCTTCTGGTGTGTCAGTCAATACACATGACCCCTGACTCTGTTCCCACAATACACCTCTCCCGTTACTGCTGACGGCTGGAAGAAGTGTTGTGTTGTCATTGCCTCTGTCATTGTGTTTATGCCATGTTTACATGCTGAGTAAATACTCTTGACATCTCCTCAACAAGCCGCATGACTTGAGGAATCGTTCATGTCTTCGTTCATGAGTTGCTAACAAGTGTTGTTTTAGTACTATTTCTAAACTATGATAGTATTCATTATTTTTTTTTGTAATTTACATTTTTTTTTTGTAATTTAGACACTTTATTAGTTTGGTTATATTTTGCTTTAAAAAAAACATTTAGCTTGTTTAATTCTGAACTATTAATAGCCATTTCAGTTATAGTTATTAAAGGAGAAGTTGCTGATAATTTACTCACCCCCATGGCATCCAGGATGTCCACGTCTTTCTTTCTTCATTTGAAAAGAAATTAAGGTTTTTGATGAAAACATTTCAGGATTTTTCTCCATATAATGGACTTCATTGGAAACCAAACGGTTCAAGGTCCAAATGAGAGTTTCAGTGCAGCTTCAAAGGGCTTTAAACGACACCAGATGATGAATAAGGGTCTTATCTAGGACCCTTCGAGTCATGACTCGAAAAAAGATTCGTTCATTTTGATGAAGGAGTTCGAACAGAAGAGTCATGAACGCGAACAGAACAAGGCGAGCATTTGTGCTTATAAAACGTAAACTAAAAATGTTTTTTAATTTATTTTTTAAATGACTGATCGTTTGGCTAGATAAGACCCTTATTCATTGTCTGGTGTCGTTTAAAGCCCTTTGAAGCTGCATTGAAACTCTCATTTTGACCTTGAACAGTTTGGTTCCCATTGAAGTCCATTATATGGAGAGAAATCCTGTAATGTTTCCATTAAAAACATTAATTTCTTTTTGACTGAAGAAAGAAAGACATGGACATCTTGGATGACATGGGGGTGAGTAAATTATCAGCAAAGGTTTTTTTAAAAGTGAACTACTCCTTTAAGTACTTCTATACATCTATGATATATAATTTACATATAGAATACTGTCCAGGACTCCCTGGAGGAAGAGATTTCTTTTAATCTCAATGGGACCTTCCTGGAAAAAATAAAGGAAATAAATAAAATATAAGTGAAATTTGGTAATTTAACACTAAGGTTTTTTAAGAAAGTTTTTCATCTAGTATTTAACTTTATTTTTATTTCAAATATGATTTTTAATAGTTGTAGATGCAACATGTCAACAAACTGAACAAACCCCAAACCCAATATTACCAATAGTGGCATTAGCAAACACCACTAATAAAGCAAATAAGACAGGGCCTAAAATTAACACTTGTCAAGTGCCAAATGAGAGTAAATATTGGTGTTGGCGAGTATATGAAACATTGTCAATTGCCAGTTGACCGGTATCATTTTTATGAATTCTAAAAAATGCAATATTGTGAGAACATGAACGTGAACGACGCTCGGGACAATAGATGACCCAGTGCTGAATCGTCACGAAAGTTCAAGCCTTCCCAATCAACCACAAGCGGATACGAAAGAAAACTTAAAGGGATACTCCACTTTTTTGGGAAAGAGGCTCACTCTCCCAGAGTTTAACAGTTGAGTTTTAACGTTTTCAAATCCATTCAGCCGATTTTCTGATATTTAGAAGAATATCAGTAACCAGACAGTTTCTGGTCTCATTGACTTCCATAGTAGGAAAAAATTTACAATGGAAGTCAATGAAACCAGAAACTATCTGGTTACTGATATTCTTCTAAATATAAAAAAAATTGGTTGAATACATTCGAAAACGGTAAAACCCAACTGTTTAACTCTGGGGGAGTGGTAAAATGAGCCTATTTCCCAAAAAAGTGAAGTATCCCTTTAAAAATTTTACTGTGCGCAAACGTCTGAAAAGCGTGGACAGAAATCCACTCACTGCTCTAGACTGAACAACCCTTTTAACATTAAATATTAATCTGTTTCATGGCTGGTAAATAATATTTATGGCCGGTAAAGTCACAGGCCATTGGCAGGTGTGGCAAAAAGTCACTGAAAGGCAAACAAAACATGTAGGAACATCAAGCAGTTGTTAAAATCAGTTCCTTTGAGTTCATACTTGTGTATGTAAAAGTAATTGCATGCATTGTACTTCAGATGAAACAGTAATGCAATGATTAGAGGCATTGAAGCTCATATTCCAGTCTTGAGAGCAAATAATGGAGCATCTGGTAGGTGGTCTTCAGTCACAAGCATTTGGTTTTAGAAGTTTACTGAGTGTAAAGGATGTTTATTTAAAACGCTCCACCACGAGAGAGCTCTCATCAGTTGTCTGGCTGAGGGGATTCCCCGGCACTCAAACCCATTCACAACCCCGCGGCGTTACGAGACTTACGATTTCAGAGGGAGATGACGATGACGGCTCCCTGGAGAACTGAACCGCGGCTATTTCAGCGAGGTAAAGTGGTTAAAACGGCGCTGTGAGTGCCTATTAAACGAACCAGGATGGTTAAGCTCAAAGTATGATGTCACGGAGTATGATGTCAGATGGAGGAAAGATCAGAGGAGAAGTCTTGAGGGAAAGGGACTGAGAAGGTGGCCGGTGATGAGCGGTGGTGGGATCGGTCTTGAATTTGAGAAAGGAGTGGGTTGAAAGTGTTTGAGAAGACTACAAGGAAAGTAGTTCAACTAGTGGCGCTTGCAAACGACAAGGTCACGGGTTCAGTTTTCCAGAAACAAACTACTGGTTCAAAAGTTTGGGGTCAACTTCTTTCGTTTGATCCTGAATAAAATGCATCACTTACCACAATATTTGTACATATCCAATATCTGGACATCTGACCTATGTCTAAACATGTGTAGTGATTGGATCATTCTAGTTAGGGAGGGAGACTGACGTAAACACAGACATTGAATACGAGTCATGTCTTGTGAAAGTAAACACGAGGGACTAAAAAATTAATAAGGTCAAAAGATTGGATTATGCATAAATCCTCCAAAGTCTTGGAGATAAGCAAGCACATATTTAATAACCAATGCTTATTTCTAAGCCATAAGTTGAGGGAAAAGCTGGGGTTCCCACAAGGTTATTTTAACCAGCAAAGGTTTAAGGCATGGTCAAAAAGACCATATGGATGACTATATTTACAGCTGGGTCCACCGGATACACTGGCACTAACGTGCAAAAACCAGTCTGGGCCAACATAATCTGGTGTTTTGAGGAGGGGAAGGAACTAAAAACTAGAGAGGTAGACAGCAACATGAAGGGGAACCGGTTTTCGTCTGAACCTGCACTCTCAGAAAAAAAGGTACAAAAGCTGTCACTGGGGCTGTACCTTTTCAAAAGGTAAACTTTTGTCCATTTCAGGTGCTGATATGTCCATTTTAGATGCTGATATGTCCATTTTAGGTCCTAATATGTACATTTTAGGTGGTAATATGTCCATTTTAGGTACTAATATGTACATTTTAATTGTTAATATGTACATTTTAGGTGCTAATATGTCCATTTCATGAGCTAATATGTCCATTTTAGGTGGTAGTATGCACATTTTAGTTACTAATATATACATTTTAGGTGTTATAATGTCCATTTCATGAGCTAATATGTCCATCTTAGGTGGTAATATGTACATTTTAGGTGGTAATATGTACATTTTAGATACTAATATGTACATTTTAGGTGGTAATATGTACATTTTTGGTGATAATATGTCCATTTCATGAGCTAATATGTCCATTTTATGTGGTAATATGTACATTTCAGGGGCTAATATGTCCATTTAAGGTCCTAATACGTACATTTTAGGTGGTAATATGTACATTTTAGGTACTAATATGTATATTTTAGGTGCTAATGTCCATTTCATGAGCTAATATGTCCATTTTAGGTGGTAATATGTACATTTTAGGTACTAATATGTACATTTTAGGTGTTAATATGTACATTTTAGGTGTTAATATGTACCACTAAGGTACCAATATGCAGCCTTTGGGTACAAAAGTGTACCTTTAGAAAAGGTACAGCCCCAGTGACAGCTTTTGTACCTTTTTTCTGAGAGTGTGTCTACAAACGTGCGGGAGGAGGAAAAGTTACTGAGTGAAAACACAAGTTTTGAGGGGTTTAGGAAGAGATTAGAGGGGAGAGTGGGACACATTGAGAAACATGAGACATGTCAATGTGGATGTTGAAGACACCAAGTATGATATAGTAGAGGGTAGTCTTCTGGGAAAAGCCTGAGTGAGTAAAGTATTCAAAGTTCAAATCCAAAAACCACAAACTGATAGAGTAAAGTGACGTTCACTGCTGTCAGTGAATCAGCAACTCATCAGCTGCTGGGTGTGAGAGAAGACGTTTTGTTTGATGACATACCTCCAATGCAGAAAAATACACTAGCATTCAAAGGTTTTTTTAAATAATTTTAGACTTTAATTAATGCATTGAATTGATCAAAAAATACAGTAAAGGACATTTATAATGCTATTTCTATTTCAATGAAACGCTGTGCTTATGAACTTTCTAATAAATAAATAAAAAACATCAGGGTTTACACAAAAATATTAAGAAGCACAACAGTTTTTAAGATTAATGGTCATAATCTAATTTACTATTTAATTTACAGCGTCTGCACAGCGGTCTTTAAATGACTGTTTTCATGTGCATGCGCGTGACCACAAAATCTAATGAGGCCCCTAAATCATCACCGCTTCTTTTCTTCTTTAATTGATTCTCACACTTTCAAAGGGAAAGTGTTAAAAGCACCAACATTAGGTCTCCTTTATTTGTCCACACAAGCCTGAGCCCGCCTTATCCTCGTAAATGTCAAGAGAAAAACAGCAGAATGCAAAGGAACAAACTCTTTAACACATGATATCAACATTAAAATGTGCACTTTGCTTTAAGGCAGCTGAGGTAAAGGATGTTTTGGAGCCCACTGAGAAGGTTAGAAACAAAATTAGGGTGAGCAAATGATGACAAAATGTTGTTGTTTTTTTTGCAAACTCTCGCTTCAACACTCGAATGACGTCATTTTTACTTAATCATCAGTGAAGTCACATCAGAGGAAGAGCAATGTCTGGTTTAGAGCATCTGATTGCGACACTTAAACCCAGAACGTCTGCATGTCCTCTGGGTGTTTATGTTTCATGTGCTAAACACTCAGTGATAGTTCACCCAAGAATGAAAATTCTGTCATCAATTACTCACCATCATATGGAAGCTTGTTTTCCGCAGCTGTCGTAATCCTGACTTTATTTCTCAAAATTATTGTGAGATATGAAGACGCAATTGCTTGTTATAAAGTCAGAATTGCGATGTATAAACGTACAATTGTGAGAAGTAAACTTGCAGTTTGGACTTTATAACATGCAATTGCAACTTTAAATCACACAATCTTGACCTTATTTCTCAAAATTATTCCGCAACTTCATGTTAAAAAGTCAGAATTGCGAGATATAAAACGTATAATTGCGAGAAGTAAACTTGCAGTTCTGCAATTGCGACTTTAAATCACGCAATCTAGACTTTATAACACACAATTGTGACTTTAAATCACACAATCTTGACCTTATTTCTCAAAATTATTGCAATATTAAGTCGCAAATGCATGTTAAAAGTCAGAATTGCGAGATATAAGCATACAATTGCGAGAAGTAAACTTGCAGTTCTGACTTTATAACATGCAATTGCGACGTTAAATCACGCAATCTTGACCATATTTCTCAAAATTATTGTGAGATATGAAGTCGCAAATGCATGTTAAAAAGTCAGAATTGCGAGATATAAACGTACAATTGCGAGAAGTAAACTTGCAGTTCTGACTTTATAACATGCTATTGCGACTTTAAATCACGCAATCTTGACCTTATTTCTCAAAATTATTGCGTCATTATTGCATAAAGTCGCAATTTCTTGTTATAAAGTCAGAATTGCGAGATATAAATGCACAGTTGCGAGAAGTAAACTTGCAGTTTGGACTTTATAACATGCAATTGCAACTTTAAATCACACAATCTTGACCTTATTTCTCAAAATTATTCCGCAACTTCATGTTAAAAAGTCAGAATTGCGAGATATAAAACGTATAATTGCGAGAAGTAAACTTGCAGTTCTGCAATTGCGACTTTAAATCACGCAATCTAGACTTTATAACACACAATTGTGACTTTAAATCACACAATCTTGACCTTATTTCTCAAAATTATTGCAATATTAAGTCGCAAATGCATGTTAAAAGTCAGAATTGCGAGATATAAGCATACAATTGCGAGAAGTAAACTTGCAGTTTTGACTTTATAACATGCAATTGCGACTTTAAATCACGCAATCTTGACCTTATTTCTCAAAATTATTGCGTGATTATTATTGCGCAATCTTGACCTTATTTCTTAAAATTATTGCGTCATTATTGCATAAAGTCGCAATTTCTTGTTATAAAGTCAGAATTGCGAGATATAAATGCACAGTTGCGAGAAGTAAACTTGCAGTTTGGACTTTATAACATGCAATTGTGACTTTAAATCACACAATCTTGACCTTATTTCTCAAAATTATTGTGTGATTATTGCGCAATCTTGACCTTATTTCTTAAAATTATTGCGTGATTATTGCGTAAAGTCACAATTTCTTGTTATAAAGTCAGAATTGCAAGATATAAACGTACAATTGCAAGAAGTAAACTTGCACTTCTAACTTTATAACATGCAATTGCGACTTTAAATCACACAATTCAATTCTGATATAAAGAGATGGAAACTTGCAATTGTGAGAAAGAAAGTGAGAATTGTGAGATAAAAATTCGCAATTACCTTTTTTCTTTATTATTCTGTGGCAGAAAAAAAGCTTCCATATCATCATGTCGTTACAAACCCATACAACATTCGTTCAGCTTCAGAGCTCAAATTAAAATATTTATGAAATCTGAGAGATTTCAGTCCTTCCATTTAAAGTTTAAACAAAAACTCTATGTATGTTAACTGATCAATGTTTAGATGTGAATATAACTTTATATTCCCATATAAAACTGTTGACGGCCCACTCTATAAGACGATTTGCACATGTATTTAGTATATTTACGTATAAAAAAGAAGTCTCACTGCAACAAGAGTTAAACTTCAGTGTGTAGAAAAGACAAGGACTGAATCGTTCACATAAAAATATGGCTTTATGGTAATTTATGGGCGAAACATTAGGTGCCAAGTGTAAGCTGACTATGTTCGTAGACTAAATTAATTATGTGACACGAACTGCAGTATCTAATGATTTCATAACATGAATAAATAAAAAAGTGCATTTCATTTGAATTATTTTACACTATTGTTATGTCTTTGGGAAAAAAAGACTCTTATTCTCACCAAGTCTGCCTTTGTTTGATCAAAAATGCAGTAAAATCAATAATAATGTGAAAAAATATTACTATTTAAAATAACTGTTTTCTATGTGAATATATTGTAAAATGTAATTTATTCCTGTGATCAAAGCTGTATTTTCAGCATTATCTCTCCAGTCTTCAGTGTCACATGATCCTTCAGAAATCATTCTGATATGCTGATTTATTCAGAAACATTTCTGATTATAAATTATGATTATTATTATTAATGCTAAACTTTTTTTAGGATTATTTAATGAACAGAAAGAACATAATTTATTTGCTCTGGAAATCTAAGAAAATGCACATTTACATTGACACAATGCACTTAATTGTGCATAACTTTAAGTGCATTTTGTGCATCCTACAAAAACAACTCAACAATATCAGGGCCGAAACGGCAAAACATCCACATGCGAATGTGTTTATGAAGCGCCAACCCTGTTTCACAACAGATAGAAAGGGACAAAGTCAGACTGATAAAGCGTCATTAACAACTTCTCTCGGGATTATCAGTGATTTCCCTGTATCAGTATCACTGTAGGGTGGAGAAAAGCACACCCACTAACATAAACGTATATAAACGCACACACACACACACACTGCTCTTATCAATCATGAGGAGCAGACGTGTAGATCTGTTTATCCACACTGCAAAGGGTTGCTATGAGGCAGGGAAAACCCAGTTTAATTGGCCACGAGCTACGTGTTTTTATGTGTAACATCGCAGCTGTTTTGGACACACTTTTTCCTTTGGGATCCATCTGTCTGTCTGAGCTCGAAGCATGCAGTCTATCTGTCTAGTCTATACGTCTGTCTATCTCCCAGTCCGTCTGTCTGTCTTCAGTGATGGATGGATTCATCGACACCGACACTGAATCCAAGCCAAAGGAGTAAAGCTTGAAAGATTGGCAGGCTGCAAGAAGCATCTCTTAAACGTAATTGAATCAGCCTCTTAAAAGCAGAATGAATGAATATTTATAGTGTCGATGAGGCAAGCATCAGTATTACCCAAAGAGCACTAGACAATGAGGTTCGACCTCATCCTGCACGAAACACACAAAAAACACCTCACACGTTGAGGAAAACCAGCTGAAGTAGACCGTGGGCTATGAGGCAGGAAAAAGAAAGAATGCAGGAATGTTTGGGAGGGAGGAAAGACAGCAGAACAACAGGAGGAAGCCAGAGGAAAAAGAGAGACAGACTGGGATGGAGGGAAGGAGAAACAATGGTAATAATTGTCAGTTTAAGACACTCGAATCCACTGTTAAGCTTCGGCGTACAAAAGAAAATCAACACGACACCAGTGAGATTAAAAGTAGAGCAAATGGAGACTTTTCTTCAAAGTCTCAGTAGAATCTCAATGGAAAACACTGTAGCAGTATTTCACAATTTTAGTGTTTTACTGTAGATTTGATCAAATAAAAATATAGTCTTAAAGACTTGTTTCCAAATCATTTAAAAATCGTACTGACCCAAAATTTTTGAACAGTATAGTTTCACTCACTTTATGTCAAAAATTGATTGATTTTTTGGTCAAACCTGCATTCATTCTCCTTAAATATGAAAGGTCAATATCTGAGCAATACGGTTTCCTTCCAGGTCAGTATGGTATTGCAAAATGGGGGTGGAAAAAGGTCAATAAATCAAAGGAGGAAATTGCCAATTACATGTACAGTATGTGATATAGCAGATTACCAATATAGTATGAAGTAAACTTTTTCTTTCAAGCATACATTTCTACCTTTTCTCTTTTAGGGTATTATTATAATTAGGGTTTATTATTTCTCTTCTAATAAAATTAATTGATGCAGCAAAAGAAGATGTTCAGACAGGATGACAAGGGGATAGGTTGTCAATAAATAAATCTTAATGGCACTTAAAGAGGTCTTGATTTTGGGCTCCCAAGATGCTTGAATGTTCAAAAAACACATTATTTTACACATATTTGACATTGTTGCAGCACCTCTCCACACAGTCTGTTAGTAATGCTCTGGGGTGCATTTCCCAAAAGCATCGTTAGCCAACTTTGGTCGCAAGTTCCGTCGTATAGTTCAACGAGTCGGTGTTTCCCGAAAACATAGTTCCAGTGAACATTCGCAAACAGCATCGGTAAATTGTGAGGTGGGAACGACAACTCTCGGCCTGTGGTTAGAAGCATAGTTTCTAGATTGCACGACGTGGACTTGTTTCGATCCAATTTGTTTTGTTATTATTCAAATGTTTTTATTGGGTTTTGAATTGTAAACATTTTAACAATTTACAAAATTTATACAACAATTAACAAGTCACCAGTCACATACACAACAATAAATGACAAAAAAAAAAAAAAGTAAATATAAAAAATGAAAAATTAATTAATTACAAAGCTTGTGAATCACTTATGTCCCAGTGTTTCCAGCATTAAATTGTAATTTAAAATAATCCAGAAATGGCTGCCAGGCCGTATAAAATCTCTGGGTTGAACCCCTGATCGTATGTTTCAACTTCTCAAGTTTCCAATTTGTTTTGTAATCACTGTTCCTTCGTTGGCCAGAGGAGAACTGGGCCTGGGTTCTCCCAAGGTTTTTTCTCTCCATTCAATCACCTGATGGAGTTTTGGTTCCTTGCCACTGTTGCCTTGGCTTTTGTCTTGCTTAGTTGGGGACATTTAATATTTAACAATATTATTGATCTGTGTTGTATTATTTTCATGTTATCACGAAGCTGCTTTGATACAATCTGTATTGTAAAAAGCGCTATATAAATAATGGTGACTTGACTTGACTTAATAAATCCTTATCTTGAGCCAAATTAGCAATCTTTTATTTAGAATACATCCAAATCTACTGTAATCATTTACGTCTTTTGGTTTGTCAAGAGATTTGAAGCTTAGTTTCTGAAGAGTGCGCATGTGCAAACTTGCTCTACTAAGAACAAACCTATGATTTAATCTGCAAATAAAGCAAAATAACTGAGGAAATTGAGAAATAGTCCTCAGATGCCATGTGCGTGATTTATATCAAAACATCTAGTATTAATTCGAAAGAAGTTATTACTCCACCACCTTCGTGACATCATAATAAACCAACGTGGTTGAACGAACAATTTGCGACAGTAAGGTTTCGCGAATCAGTCGCGACTAGCAAGTTGATTTCTTCAATGATGAATCGTACTATGGTAAGTAGCGAGTGACGTCTTTGTACGCAAAACGCAACCGTTTATGTCTTGTCTAAAGCCTTCCTCAGAGAAGCACAATGCACTCTGTGATGTGATTGGTCAACCGCTTGGAGCATGTTTGGGAAATATCACGGCCCTTACCATAACCAATAGTTTCAACTCACTACTAACTCACCCAGGCCTCACCCCCTTTTTTTGAGTAGGCCTGTGTGGGAATTATTTAAATGAGGAATATTGTGACATGTTCGCTCCCAGGAGAAAATGCAAGACTACAAAGGAGTGAGTTTCAGAAAATTCAGAAACAGTGCGCACTGATATAGAGTATAACTACTTCAGGAGTGACTGTGCTTTGCAAATTTGGAAACAAAATTGTTCTTATTCAAAATATAATCATTTCTTATTTTTTTTCTTTTGATTTTGAGGTGAAATATGACCCCGATTTTTCTTCATGAGAGTCTCTCTTTTGAACCACAGTGAAAAAAAAAGCAAAAACAAAAAGTGTTGACATGACAGAGGCTCCGTCTTTCTCACATGTCCAGATCACAAGGATGACCGTCTCACCTACACACACACTCACTCAGGAAATAAAAACAATATAAAAAAATGAAAAAGCAAACTAAAGTGTCTGACATTTCACAGGAAGTGCTGCCTGTCTCAGAATCATTTGTTTCTCTATTTCCAGCAGAGGAAAAGGAGAGATGTGTTTGAAGAGGAAAGCTCAGCACAAATATCTCACCCCCTTTTGTCCAGTGTTAACGGGAAAGGCTGTTTACACTGCTCACAGGAGGAGACGAGAGGAAAAGAGGCCTAAAAGTGCTGGAACTGCATTTACTGGAACAAATTTAGAAAGGCAACAGCAGACGGATCCAGCTCCTACTGATTATTCTGCACACATTGCATGGCAGAATAAACTGGAATGAAACTGGCTGAAGACCCATAACTGTATTATAAGATTTTATAACAATTTAATATTAGCAAATAAGAAAATGAACAACATTTTAAAATAATATATATATATATATATATATATATAAACAAGTAAATAAAAGATAAATTACACTTACAAGAAAATAAATAAATACATAACTGATTAAGTAATTAATAAATAAATACAAATAAATTAGTAAATCATTTAAAAAATATATACATTTGTAAATAAGAAACTAAAAAAATAAGTGAGCAATAACTAAAAAAATTAAAATGAAATAAATTCAAATAAAATTGAGAAAATTGATTTAATTTCAGCAATAATTAAATTAATTTTATATAAACGCATATATGCATTAAGTAAATTAGGAATAATTTACTTAATGCAATTAATTCATTAGTAATAATTTACTAAATAAATAAATAAACTATATTTTCAGATATTTTAATACATTTCAGGTAAATATTACATTTATTTATAATATCATAATATCATATTTTCTATGAAATGTATGCAAAGGTATTTGAAAGCAGTGTGTGTACAGTATCGACCAAAAATTATTAGTTGATTACACAGTTTAGCCTTATGGATTTTTTCCAGAAATTTTTTTTTTCATTCCGAAAAAAATCTAAATCCCTTCAGAAATGTTTAGCGATACCGTTCCAGTGAATTCCAGAGGGATGGCAGGGAACGGGTGGGTGGTAGCGGGTCGGGTCAGGGGGCCCAGACGGGCCAAAACAGCCCATTAAACACTCTCACACTGAAGACATGAGAGTGAGGACGGAAAAGAGGAATATAAAAGAATGCAAACAGGACGAATGTGGAGATAGAAAGAGCTGCTTCTTGCGGCGATTGACCTCATTAGCAGAAACTCCCTTTGTAACAGCACAAAGCTATGCTAAATATTGACCACACACAGACTCGCACTTTACAACGGCACTACTAACACTCGCGGGGTAAAACTGCCACAGCAATTCTGCACGGGAAGAAAGACGAGCGAAACTTCCAGCTGGGGACAGCCTTCACTGCACTAACACACACACTTGCTGCATAACTGCCCAGACAAACATCCTCGGGCCAAGTCAGTTAAGGCTATTCATTAGCCAGCCACTTTTTCTCCTTCCTGGTGAGAGTGTGTGTTTGTACGAGTGCGATTACGACATCGCTGCTGCCAGAGCAAACACACCTGTGTGGAAGCTGTCAAGTGCCTCCCAAAAGCGGCCCACATCACAGCCAAGCATCGCAGCTTCCTGTGGGCCAGAGTTTAACAGCTCACAACAACATAACAGCTTCAAATTATACGGTGTTGATAACCATACAGCACTGGTATATAACGTCATGCGCTCATTTTCTCCGCTCTGCCGTCTGGCACTAAGTGAACCGGTCCGATTGTGGATCATCTTGAGTCATGGACATCTGGATTGGACAAACAGCATCTCCCACAGGATGGACAGTGTAACTGCAGGGGTCTCATGGGTATCGTGTTGTGGTCTTTTGTTTCGAACAGGGTTAAGAATGGCAGACAGTGTCTGTGAAGACATATATAATGTTACAAAAGTTTTCCAATTCAAATAAATGCTGGTTTTTTACCTTTCTATTCATTAAAGAATCCTGAAGAAAAAAAAAATCACAGCTTTCATGAACAAATTAAGCAGCACAACTGTTTTCAACATTGATAATAATCAGAAATGTCTCTTGATCATCAAATCGTCATAGAATGATTTCTGAAGGATCATGTGACGCTGAAAAACTGGAGTAATTATGCTCAAAATACAGCTTTGATCACAGAAAAAATTACATTTTAAAATATAGTAAAAATACGAATTAATAAAACAAATTAATACAGCCTTGATGAATATAAGAGACGTCTTTCAATAACGATAAAAAAGAAAAACTTTTGAACAGTAGTGTAATTTGAAATGAATTTCATTCGGATCACTTGCATAGTCAGACTATCATTAATATGCCTCCATAGAAACCCTAATTCTAATATATTAAACTTTGGTTGTGCTACATGTCATCCAAAGCATTCAGGTTTTTGCTTGGTTGATGACAAAACAGACATAAATAGCAAGCAACCAATCAAAACACCTTAGAATCATCATAGCAACATGCTAAAATCACTCAAATTGCATATAATAGCAACACCCTGGCAACCGCCCAACATGTGACAAGCGAAATCAGCATGAAGAAGAATCACTCCTCAGAAAAATACTGTTAAACTGTTAAATAAAACTATTACAAATTTCTGTAACTGAAAACAATATATAAATATTAGATGAAAAACTTCAACGTAAGTGAATGTGTTTTAGTTATTCAGTTCAGGTTTTTCAAGCTTAAGTATTAAAATTACTAAAATCTTTAATGAAAATATTAAAAAATATTACCTGAAAATATATAAAAATATTTATAAATATATATAAATATTTATAAATATATAAATATTACCTGAAAATATATTACCTGAAAATATAAAAAAATAAAACTCAGAGTATAGCATATAATCATGCTAAGATAACACAAGCTTTATACCAATTATCTGATTCAAATTACTAGAAAAATTAAATTCTGCTAAATGTACTTCATTAGTAGTTAAAGGCCTCATCAAATAAGCTAAAATATTTAAAACAAGCGCACAAGGAAAGGGGGAAGTTTGTGAATTAATGTAATTTAAAGAGCGTTCGGTATAATTCTGCAGGCTTAGATGCCATGCATAATGAAAATGTTGTTTAATAATGAGCCTATGATTAATGCCTAGACCTCATACGTTCATAAAGAGCCCCGTCTATCTCTCGCTCTACTAAAGAGTGCATCATTTGAGCACATAAAATGGACAGCCACCTGGTGTTGGAGCGTTTGAGCAGATTATGAGACAGATCTAAGTGTCAAAGGTGTCCTCCATTAGCCTGAGCTCTGAAACTGTGATTTGGGTTCATCCGATACAGAGTTACATCATCCGCAACTTCCTAAGCACCCCATTTCCTTTGCCTAAAACAGACTGGGTCAAAATAAACTCGCCTTAAAAGACATCTGCTGCGTGTGTGGCCTATCACATAGTCTATGAGCTGTGCTATTTAAAAAACACTTAAAACCAAACGGTTGATGATCGGGACGTCTCGCTGCGGTTTTTACTCGCAATGCACATACGCTGTGACCGAAGAGATCAGATTCAGAAATGACCATTTAATGCTTCGCTGAGAAGTTCATTAATGATCTGATGCACTTTGTTGTTTCCAAAGATGTTCACTGTCCATCAGCACTGGGATATGAGAGCAAAGGGCAGAGGCTGCTGGGTCAAAGGTCAAGGGTCAAAGGCCAGAAGGGTCATTACTCGCTGCTTAATTGGTGGATTACCCCAGCTGCATACTCTATGTGAACGCAAGGACACACACACACACACACACACATTGGAGAAACTAGCACTGGATTAACTAAATCTGTGTGCGGAGGAAAAAGCATTTAACAGTTTTCACTAACAGGTATATAATAACTGTTCATAATAATAATTTCCACTTTGAATATATATATTGAATTGCAATTTAATGATGCAAAGGTGAATTTTCAGCATCATTATTCTAGTCTTCCAAGTCACACGATCCTTCAGAAATCATTCTAATCTTGATTTTTGTCGAATCTGTGAAACATTTATTTCAGGATTTTTAGGATTTTGATAGAACAGCATTTATTTGAAGTCTATACAGTCACGTTTGACCATTTTAATGCATTTTTACTGAATAAAAGTATTAATCTCTTTTGAAAAATAATACTGATCCCAAACTTTGAACTACTATACTGTAATTTCCATTCATGCAGCAAGGAAGTGAATCAGCACACTTACTTTCAGTGTCACATCCTGACCTGTGCACATTTGTGCTTCAGACTGTCCGTCTGCGCTGCAGAGAGGCTGCGCTCATGGTTGAGTGTCGACTAATGCAAGAATTTCATTGAAAATCCAACGCCATCCATGTGCTCAGGCAGGTTGCAGCATGCAGTTTTATGCAGTGATTTGAAGGCTAAAGCTAGATAAATCAAAGTAATCCCTATAATTCTACCACGGAGAGGAAAAAATCTTTGGTCATATATAATGGAAACTTTTACTTATCATTTGGTAATTTATTGCTGTTACAAAATGCAATTATTAGAATGAGCACAAGTACTGACAAGGCCACAAGAACTAAAAATATAACCGTATCTCTTCTCTTATAAAAGGTGCTGAAGAAATATAGATGAGTGTTCATACGATTCCCAGACAAATTTAATGAGCCACATATTATTATTGGTGCTTGTTTAAATTTGTTTTAAGTTTGACCAAAATACCAGAAATTGTGCTTTCTACTGTAAGTGGCTGAAATGGCAAGTCATATACTCACTAAACAGAAGCTTAAAGTCTTCCATAGTCAATAATTGAATCCCTTAAAACTCATCTTTGTTCACCAAAATGGCATATTTAAACGTTTTATTTCCTGTGGAAAAAATATTCATGACTTTAAATAGCTCGATTGCAACTCTACACCCTTACTTTACTTGGTACAAGTGGACCTTGAATATGCATATGAGCCCTGCCTCCACTCACTCATACAGACTCATCTACAAGTCAATGTATCAGAATGGTAAAGTCTTTTATGTATCGCTCTCTACAAGTACACATAATATCAATTAATATGATTAATTATTTGGCCTGACTACACTCTTAGAAGAAAAGGTTCTATATAGAACCTTAAAAGGTTCTAAAGTGCTACGTATTTGGAACCCCTAAAATTTTCTATATCAAAATTCAAGATATGGGGGTTAGATTAATCGCGATTAATTGCATCCAAAATAAAAGTTTGTGTTTACGTAATATATGTGGGCGTAGTGTGTATAATTATTTTGTATATATAAATACACACATATGCATGTACATATTTAAGAAAAATGTGTTCTTAATATATGAAATATTTGTATTTATACATAATATTAATTATGTATAAATATATATAAAGTATATACTTTCAGATTTTTCTTAAATATATACATGCGTGTGTGTGTATTTATATATACAAAATAATAATACACACTACGCCCACATATATTACGTAAACACAAACTTTTATTATGAATGCGATTAATCGCGATTAATCGTTTGACAGCCCTAATTTATATCATTTTATAGTTAATCAATATACCACAAAGAGTGCCATTTAAGATTTTCTCCTCCAAAAATCAGCATGATTAAAATGTGATATTAAGTTTAATAAACAATAATTTAATTACAACTACAAAATATTGCAGAATAATGTAATATATGAATGAATAATAGCCTATAAAGAACATTTGTGCCAAAAGTGTTCTTTCTTGTCATTATAGAATCTTTTTTAGCATAAAATGTCATTTGGAGTTGAGTAAAGAACCCTATGCTACATATATAGAACCCTTTTTTTTAAGAGTGTACGTTATCAAACGGCTAATGATATTATATTATATTATATTATATATTCTCTTGTATATTATATATATACTCCCTTGCTTCACGGCATAGTTAATGATATTCTAAAACCCGTCCGCACATTGATGTGATTGGATACAAGGTAGTTTGTGACGTCAGAAACACCAGAAATTTCAAACCCTGTTTTTTAGGTTGTCTTTGGTTCACTGCAATTTTAGGGAGAAAATACTCAGCAATGGTGCTGACTACTGAATTTGCACATGGTTTGTCTTAAAGCATATTAAAAACACCACATAGGCATATAAAAAACACTAAAAGCTTGATTTTAACCATAGGGGGTCTTTAAGAACGTTTATTAGTTTAATGCTTTTTACGAATTTGAAAAAAATCACATTGGCTTGGTAGCATTAAAAAATAAACAATTCAAACTAATAATAAATTTTATACAGAAAGCAAGCAAAGAATGTTCCACATCACTAAAGTGGTCTATCTAGCTAACGTGGACTTGTGCTGACAGACTCGAGATTCTCTAGAGACAGATCCATCCATCCAGTGAAGAACGCTAACAAATTACTCACACTTCACTCAGTGTGGATAGAGACAGCTTAGCCGCTTTTCCACCATCAGGCCAAACGGTTCTCTTTGCTTAAAGCAACACCAAGTAACTTTTCCTCTGCGTTCGCCCTACAGGTTGGAAGCGGAATTGTCCGTTACCGCCGTCGTAAATAATTTAGCCTACCGCAGCCTACTGACGCACCGTTTATCCAGCACCGGCTTTAGAATCAACAATGGCCACAGACAATTTGAGGAAGTGGTGGGGGAAGTGACGTATGACGTAAAGCAGTCGAATTTTGTAGTAAGTGGCACTTTGGGCGAATATGAGTTCTTTATATCAAAATAAAGGTCTCGATGAGCTCTATCCAATGGTTCCAAAATACCTATCTGAGATCAAACTGTATTGAATAAAGCAACAAAAAGGTGTATCTGACATATTTGAAATATTTTTCTATTTGAAAATCTTTTAGAACATGTTCAATGTGTTAATATGCCATACATTTTGTTACTTAAATACTCATTTCATGTAAGTACGCCTGTGGTTGCAATGTTTGTGGTTTAAGGTTAATAATACAGGTGATTGAAGTGTGGTCAAAATTTTGTTTTGTCTCTCCTGTAAAGTTAGTTAAAAGCCGCTTGCGCCCCTCTGGCTCCAAGCCCTCGATTATGAAGGTTGAAAAACTACATAGTGTTACTTTAACCGTTCCATTCCGTGCCGATCCGGCCCAGCCAGCACGGATATAGTTTCATTTCCCACTGTGAGCCTGAAAACGCGGCTCTTTTGAATGTAACAGAAATGTGTCAGTTTTTGCTTTGGTAGTGCAAGAGTTTACAGACAGTATGTGATCTAAATAGCGAGAGTGTTATTGAGGATGATCAGCCATTTTTTTGTATTTTCATTATTAACTTGTGCTTACTTCGCTCAAATAGTGCACTTGGAACAGCTAAAGAGCAAAATCACGCTCGCTGAACCAAGCCCAAATGGAAATATAACTGGAACCATTTCTTACCGTTCATAAAAAAGTTCGGCCCGAAGACGAAAAAGCAGCTCATGTATTCTTGTCTTCTATTATTATATTTATATCATTTTTTTAAAGTACATTTTTGGATAGACAAAAAAAGACAACAGTTTTGTTTTGTTTTTCGACAAAATTATACCTAATCCACCTTTCTTTTTCGACTTGGACCGCATTAGAAACTCAATAGCCACACTAGCTAGCATTACAAAAGCGTGACTGTCTACTTTAAAGGTCATTTTTAATAGTACTGTCTGGTCTGCAGGTGCGTGAAACAGCTGTTCCCCACAATCACAGTGTGAAGTTTATATCAGATATGAGCAGGAAACAAGATAGCCATTATGCTAAGAGCAGGTTAACATTATAAAGGGGAGCTGAACAGATGTGTTTGGACACGATAAAGCTACTCTCAGCTATCAGCAGATATTTATCCTCCATCAAAACAGTTTAAAATCAAACTAAGCATGCTTTTATTTTCATTTTGCCGTATTAGGTTACCCGTAGTTTGGAGCTGTAATGATGTTATACAAAAGAAAGCATTATTTATATAGCAAACAATAAGAGGCCATGCTAATCTCCATAGGCTTATCGGTCTAATTCTTGCAAGTATGACGTACATGCACACACTGATTTATTTCATGTACAGTACGTGCAGAAATGTGTGCATTCAAAACTACAACACAACTTCTGTTCTAAATGAATTTAAAAATAGATGGACAATCTCTCTGTATATACAGTAGCTACTCAGTTCAGTGGTTCATTGCAGCTCAAGCACTCGTTAATGGTGATTACTGGTATTGTGCTTTTTTTAATTAGAACACAATGCTCTGTTGTTTAGGATGCTGGAGGGCCCCTGAGGCGAGAGACAGAGAGAGAGAGAGAGAGAGTTTGGGCCATTCAAATCAAGCAATGAAGAGTAGGTTCTGACTGAGGGATCATATTTTATCCAAAAATCAAATGACAAAAAAAGAAAGTTTGCACAAAGAATCCCAAAAATGAATCGTATCAGAATGAAATGTTTTTCATTCTGATTCGACTCCCAAGGTCAAGTTCAGTAACAGATTTCTTCCTGCATTACATACTGTATCCCACTGGTCTATTCCCATGCCACCATGAGGTAACTGCTTTTATTTGCCATGGCAACAAAACCACACTAGACAACATATAACCTGTAGGGTGGGGCCTAGGGTGGGCTATGCCACATGCAATATACTCCCTTTCAATATCTGCCATCTAGCTGTAATGTTTAACTCCAGTGGTAGAGACACATCCAGTGATCATAACAAGACGCTCTTACTGACTGCAGTATAATAATGTAAACAGTGTATGGCATGTTCTACTATATATGGCCATGTATGTGAACGCCTGCAAGAGCGAACAGGCAAATCTGTGCCAGTGATGGCAATGATGCTTACATTTGCAAAGCATATATGAACCCCTTTAGCTGGTGTATGCTGTTGCCTTTTGAGTTTACTGCACAATGCACACATTTGGGGTTGTAGTATAGTGGCTATAGACATTAAAAAGCATTACCATTCAAAACATTTTTGAAAGAAGACTATTGTTCTCACCCGGTCTGCATTTATTTGTAACATTGTAATATTGTGAAATATTATAAAAATTTCAAACAATTAAAAATATAACCCTGTGATCAAAGCTGAATTTTCCGTATCATTATTTCAGTCTTCAGTTTCACATGATCTTTCAGAAATCATTCTGATATGATGATTTAATGTTCAAGAAACATTTCTGATTATTAATGTTGAAAACAGTGCTGCTTTATATTTTTGCGATAAAAACGAAGAAACAAAATCTGGATTCTTTAGCATTTACTGTCACATGTGATGCTCTTTTTATGTTTTTCAAATATATATATATATATATATATATATATATATATACATATTACGGCTGTTAAACGATTAATCGCGATTAATCGCATCCAAAATAAAAGTTTGTGTTTACATAATATATGTGGGTGCACTGTGTACAATTATTTTGTATATATATAAATACACACATGTATGTATATTTAAAAAAAAATATATTATTTATATATATATATATATATATATATATATATATATTAGGGCTGTTAAACGATTAATCGCATCCAAAATAAAAGTTTGTGTTTACATAATATATGTGGGTGCACTGTGTACAATTATTTTGTATATATATATATATAAATACACACATGCATATATATTTAAGAAAAAAATATTATTTATATATAAAATATTTATATTTATATTTCTTAACTATATACCAGCATGTGTGTGTATTTATATATACAAAATAATTATACACAGCGCACCCACATATATTATGTAAACACAAACTTTTATTTTGGATGCGATTAATCGTTTGACAGCCCTAATATATATATATATACACTGTATATATATATATATATATATATATATATATATATTTTTTTTTTTTTTTTTTTTGTGAATGTAAAAGGTCTGCAAAGTTTCAAATATCAAAGTGCACGACATAAAGTTATTGTCTTATCGTCTCCTAAAGGAAGGGAAAGGAGTTTTTGAGAAATGAGTGGAATGAGAAATGTGCAGTGTATATTATGTGAAAAGTGTTTTTTGACCTTTGATGCATGGAAATTCATAGTAGAAGACCTAAAAACCTAAATCAGAAACCTTTGAAATATCATAATAGGGGTGAAAGTGATCCTTTCATAAAAAGAAAAATCATACTGACCGTGAAAATCTTCTATTATTTCTAATTAAAGTCTTTATTTGTTCTAGGTAAAGTGTTTCACTGCAACTGCGGACCGTTCACGGTGCATCTGCAGCATGTCAGGCTAAAATGAAATAATAACCCTGAAATAATGTCATTTTCCTGTTATTCACCAGATACCGCAGAGTCCTAATCTGCTGCACCTCGGTTTGACCACGTCAAGCAAGTTGCTCTGACAGCATCACCGACACACAGATTATTGGTCATTGTGCTATTCCGTTGCCAGGAGCGAATATTCTGTAACCATGGAAACAATGTTAATGTTCTCCACAAATCTGAGTCAGAAATCTGAAGTGTGTTCTGGAGCTTTCCGAAGAAAAATTACAACACAGGCCTTAAAGTCTTAAGATGATGTACAATATAAACAGTGTTTTCCAACTAAATTGGCCTATAATTTTGATAAATAGTTAATGTAATATATCACAACAGGCAAAAAAAAAAAAATGAAAAAAGAAAAAGCTATCAATCTTAAAACACGATAGCATGCATCTGCAGCTCCTGGCAAGAAATCCTGATAATAAGTGTGGTGAATTTCCAGCTGAGCACTGGATGTTTTGGGGAGTTTCGTGTGTTCTCATAGAGGGTTTAAAAGCAGAAAGCTGAGAGTTTGTTCCCTTCATGGTGGATCTGTA
This sequence comes from Cyprinella venusta, assembly GCA_038021265.1. Classification (NCBI taxonomy): domain Eukaryota; kingdom Metazoa; phylum Chordata; class Actinopteri; order Cypriniformes; family Leuciscidae; genus Cyprinella; species Cyprinella venusta. Next base: position 46,074,684 of record CM075863.1, read on the forward strand.
TGCATAATGGATTCTCCTCAGCAGTGAAACTGTATTCCCCACACAAAGACGAAGCAACCTGAGCGAAATTCCTGGTAGACTGGGAGAGGCGTTTCACTTCTCGTTGTTTAGGGTTTGTGGCATCTCCCCGACTCAAAAGCCAACAATCCACGCAACGCAATTTCCCCACACCCACATTAAAACACACTTTCCACCACTGTCAGACACAATGCCTCGTTTTATTTCGACGCAAGTTGCCATGGTGACGAGAGCAACAGAGCGAATACAGTGGCTACTCACAAGCCCCTCTGACACGACTCACACCCTCACCCCGCTAAACGCACACAAGACCAGTGCTGACAACCAGAAACCAGCTGGAAACAGCACGACCCGATTCATGACAAAGACTTCACGACACGGAACATAGTGCGACTTATAATACCTGAGACGACGAGCATTTACCTTCTCTCATTGTCATCTAGGTGGGCGAACAGCACATTCTTAGAGATGGCTTTGGCCAGGGCGGTCATCGTCTTGTAGTCCTTTGGAATCACCTATAACCAAAGAAAACAATGAGTTACTAAATTAAGTTTCTGCAAAATAATATCTACATTTGTGTACTCAATGATAATCTTCTGATCACCCTTTCACCCATTTTATCATACACAAGGCAGAAATGTAACTGATTACTTAGAGAATTAATAGTACACCTCTGACGTGTACCGATGTTTAGTACTTGGGGTTTGTGGTAATTAAAGGAGTCATGACATGGATTTTTATTTTTATTTTAATGTGTTCTTTGAGGTTTACTTAAAACGTTAATAAAGTCGGCTAATGACACTGCATTGGAAAGAGTATCAACACCCGCTTGCTTGCTATTGCATCTGAGTTATTTACAGACAACGCATTATAAAATCTTGACTTACGGTTTGTGCAGTTGCTGTCAGATATAATACACTTTCAACAAAAGTTTCTTTGCAAACTCTATGTGCCTCATTTACAAAACAAAATGCTCAGGACAAACATATAATCTCCCGACACGATACGGGACATCATTAAAATGAACCAACCACTTGTTCCTGACACTGATAATCTTCTGAAGTTAGTACAAAGATGCAAATGAGCTGTTTGGAAGCGAACGTTCTTTCACTCCTCCAGGATTATGTCAGAAACTAAGCATGCATTTATATACAGTATTCAGTGTAGACAGCCTCATTGATTATAATGGGTTTCTATTTGTTTTTGACGCGTCGCTCACATCCAGTGTAGGCAAGTGTCATGATGTATAACTATTTGTTAATGTCTTGCTCTGGAGGCAGGCATTTGCAAATGTATTTCGCCATTTGATATCAGATCCCGCAATATCGAAATGAGCCGTTTTTTAAGCTTGATTAAATAAAAGCTTTGTTTATAATGAGGAGAACGTTTTCAGCCATGAAACTTCCATGTTTTAATGGTACAACGACCTCTTATATGTCAAAAGATCAAGGCAAATTTGATTTCTCATGTCATGAATCCTGTAGTCATCATTTGTACCTTATCAAATTGCCAAATTGATTTTTTCAAATCAAAATTTACAATCAAAATCAGTCTATTATCATCAAATAAAACTATAACAAATCATTTTTGTTAATTGAAATAAAGCTGAAATAAAATATAGAATTATTAAATTATATATAATATTTATTTTATATATAATATATATTTATATTAGGGCTGTGCAAAAGTTAATTGCGATTAATCGCATCCAAAATAAAAGTCTGTGTTTACATAATATATTTGTGTGTGCTCTATATAATTATTTTGTATATATAAATACCTATGCATGCATGTTTAAATATAAGAATTATTTGCGCTTAAATTCTGTATATGTATATAAATACATAATCTATATTATATAAATATAAATATTTTATATATGAATTACACATTTTCTTAAATATATACATGCATGTGTTTGTATTTATATATACAAAATAATTATATACAGCACACACAAATATATTATGTAAACACAGACTTTTATTTTGGACGCGATTAATCGCAATTAATTTTTGCACAGCCCTAATTTATAAATATATATACATATATAGCCTGTATGTATATATATATATCTCAAAACATATAATTATTAAAATTGAAAAAAAAAGAGTTAATACATAATATTAAGTACTTAAATAAAATAAATTAAAGATAAATAGAAATATATCAAATAAAAGCAAGTTCAAAATAATAAATACTATAATAGCATATAAATAACACAAAAATAACGCTGGTGCTTAATTACAGTCACAGCAAATGTTCCTGGTGTTATTGTGCACAATTCAGTGAATGTACTCTAAAGAAAAAAACTATTCATAGCAAATTTCGACTTCTTTTCTGCTTACATAATTAAGGTGGTACAGAAAAAGAAAACGACCAATAATATCATAGAGTAACATTTCCATCTAATCAAATAAAATCCACGCCGCATCCTGTTTTATTTCCAACTGAATATTTCTTTTCTCTCAGAAGAACCACATTATAGAAATTGTCAATGCCAATTTTTGTCATCTATAATGAAAAAAGTATCTAATGTGAAGACGTGGTGTTGAATCTGGTTTAGTCCTAAAGGGAAGAATCCAAAACAGGGTGTTTGAAAATAACTGCGATTTTTATGAACCTTTCTGACGTAGCTGACGGCATCCTCCTCTGTGTAGACTTCAGCGCTGACTCCACCTCTCCGGCGCCTGGCCTTCACCACCGGGTTTGGAGGAGGAGGAGACACTTCATCATCGTGAGAGTCCGACTGCGAGTTGGACTTCTGACGGGCCATGATCTGCTTGCATTCTTCCTGTGGAGAGAGGACAGGAATGATACATCTGATTAGACATCCATTTGAAAGCATCTAATGACGAGCTGGATATTTCATCCTCGTTACACAGGACACGCAAAAAAACAATGCAAAGTTAAAACAGCAGACAGCTACGATTAAAAAAAAAATCACGATTACAGATAATAAAATCTAATGCATCTAAAAGACTGAAACGTACTGTGAGCACAGACAGCAGACACAACAGCACTGAGATTTCTCTGGCAGAGCGAGAGAGAGACACTGAAAGATTCCCGTATGACAGAGGGAAGAACAATGAAGCTGCACGCCACAGCACAAATGATGTTTGTGTCCATGAGACAACTAGTCAGAGAGGCTACACACAGTCTCACGGTACATTACTGCATGTGGGGTGGACATACGTCATTTATAAATGTATTGTGTAAACATACTATATATGATGAATATGTAATCATATGTATAATATAGGGCTGTCAAATGATTAATCGCGATTAATCGCATCTAAAATAAAAGTTTGTTTACATAATATATGTGTACGTACTGTGTATAATTATTTTGTCTATATATATAAATACACACACATGCATGTATATTTAAGAAAAAAATATTAATTCTATATAAAATATTTATAATTATATATAAGTTATATATCTATATACATGAAAATATTTCTTAAATATGTACAAGCATGTGTGTGTATTTATATATATATATATATAATAATTATACACACACAGTGCACCCACATATATTATGTAAATATAAACTTTTATTTTGGATCCGATTAATCGTGATTAATCGTTTGACAGCCCTAGTATAATATTTATTTTTATATACGTATACATGAATATGCAATATATACAAACACACAAGCAAGAGTGTCAGTATTAATGCACATATTGATTTCTTGCAAAATATTTTTTTTACATAAAACTACACTCGCAATGGAAATCACATGGAAGCAAATCAATGCATTTAGGCAAGAAGACATGGTCAAGATGACCTACTGAAGTTCGAACTGAGCATCAGAATGGGAAAGAGAGGTTGCTGGTGCCAGACAGGCTGGTCTGAGTATTTCAGAAACTGCTGATCTACTGGGATTTTCATGCACGACTATCTCTAGGGCTTACAGAGAATGGTCTGAAGAAGAGAAAATAGCCTGTGAGCGACGACTCTGTGGGTGAAAACGCCTTGATGATGCCAGAGGTCAGAGGAGAATGACTGGTTTGAGCTGATAGAAAGGCAACAGTAACTCAAATAGCCACTGGTTATAACCGATGTCTGCAACACGACATCTCTGAAAGATGTGTGAAAACACGCTGAACCTTGAAGCAGATGTGAAGCTCACTGGGTGCCACTCCTGTTGTCTAAACCTGGGACCACACTAACACATTTTTTTTAATCTCACGAGACTTCAAACATGATGATAAGAAATCATAGATTTAACCGATTCGTTTTTCTAGTGTGTCGAGTGCAGCGATGCGATCAGGATGTGATCTTGCCTGTGAACACGGGAAATCTCACAAAATCTCAAGCATCAAACGTGACTTTAAAGTAAACAAACATGGCGGACAACTTGCAAGGAGAAATGCCACTTATTAGAGCCAGACCGATATATCGGCAGGCCGATATTAGGCATTTTCCAAACTATCGGTATCGGCAGTTATAATGACTGATAAATGAATATTTCAAAATACTTTTAAGAACTTTTGACAACGTGACTGACGTATTTCTTTAATAGTGCGTGACAGTTATAGCAATGAGACGTAGCGTCTCTCCTTGGATTGTTATATTGAAAATGTATGTTTTACAATTTGCAGTATGACGTAATCCATTGCTAAACTATGGCTCATCATAGACTAGCTAACCACAAAGCTAGCTAATGCCACTATCATCAGTCTGTTCTGTTGTGACAATAAAAGAAACAAGTTTCTTTTTAAAATGCATTATCATATTATTTTAGTTAAAACTCATAAATAACTACAAATAACTAATGTTAGGGAAATCTGTTAATGTTTTGTTGCGCGTTTCTGAATTTTTTTTTTTAAATATCGGCCGATATATCGGATTTTAAAACCAACAAATATTTCTATTGGTATCGGCCTTCAAAATCCTTCATCGGTCGGGCTCTACCACTTGGACCGTTTTTACAGAGTTTGCTTAGATGAAGTCGTGGTGACGGTGTGAACATGGACTTTACATGTTACAGTGCAAGCTTGAGTGGAGACTTAAATCAGCTCGCTTTCTGATAGGGTATCGTTTCGTTTCAACAGATTCAGTCACTCTTAACACACCGCAGGAAAATCTGATAAGATAATCTGAAGAACCATCAAGATAATCGGGACTTTACCTAGCTAGGACTGCCGGAGGGGGAGAAATCGGTCCAGTGTGTGCCTAGCATTAGAACAGGAAACTGAGTCTACAATTCGCAGAGACTCACCAAAATTGGACAACAGAAGGTTGGAAAATGTTGCCTGGACTGCTGTGACATTCAGATGGTCGGGTCAGAATTTGGCGTAAACAACATGAGAGCATGGATTCGTCCTGCTTTGTATCAACAACGGCTGCTGCTGCTTGTGTAGTAGGGGTGGGGGATATTTTCTAGGCACACTTTACTTTGGACCCTTTAGTACCAACTAATCATTGCTTAAAGGAATACTTCACCTCTGGAAAGATGAATGTGTATTTAAAATGGGTCATTTATGTGGAAGAAATGTGAAATTATTTTTGAATTTGGAGATTTCTAGACTGAAAAGCCAGAAAATGTATTTTTGGCTTATGTTAATGGAAGACAACAACTCCCAAAATGCACTTGCTTCGCTGCCCTTCGCTGCCACGCCTACCGGTTACAGAGCGCAGTAGTTTAACGACAATTTTAGGCTACTAGTGAGTCTCCGTGATGAGTCTGCCCGAAAATGTGTTTCGAGATCGCCCAAAATGTCCGGGGTTGGGCTTTTGCCTTCTACAGTCACCATTCATTATGTTTAGTGTGGCGAGCGGGACGAGTGAGGGCCCCGCGGCCGCCAGCGTGATTACCGATGAGCAACACCAACGCATTATCATCCCAAGGCGTTATATTTGACACTTTTGCAAAAGCGTAAAAATACGGCGCTCATGGCACCCTTTAACGCCTAATTAGACGCTTCGGTTATCGTTAAGTTTAGGTATGGGGTGGGGTTAGGGTTAGAGCACTAGGGGGCGCTTTTGGACCCAATATTTCTGCATCTCATTTGGCGCTAAAAGGTGCCATGTGCGTTCGATATTTCCGATTTTGCAAAAGCGTTGTATATGGCGCTTTGGGATGAGAACGGTCTGGCAACACCTGTGAGACGCACTAGTCTCGTATCTCTCACGGAGGAGTGCGAATTTTCTTAGCAATGTTAAAACGCACATCAGCCGTTCACTTGTTTAGCGTTCATCGACATTGACGGCCGGCCATGTCCAGGAAAAAGAGGATGGTAACCCCTACTACTCAGCTTTCTCCACAGAACAAGAGCCTGCTAGCTTAGCTTCCAAAAAAAAGATGGCCGACACTATGTGTTCATTCTGTGAGCCTACCTGAGTATTGCTGCTGACCATGTCCATCCATTTATGACCACAGTGTATCATCATCATCTGATGGTCACTTCCAGCAGGATAACACGCCAAATCACAAAGCTAAAATCATGTTTTTTGAACAATACATTACAAGGCCTCCAACAATAAAACAAAAATCCAACAATACAAGTTCACTACACTCTATTGGCCTCCACATTCACCAAATCGCAATCCAGTCAAGCACTTTTAGGATGTGGTGGAACGGGAGATTTACATCATGGATGTGCAGCCAATAAATCTGCAGGAACAGTGTAATGCCATCATGTTAATATGGACCAGAATCTCGAAGTAATGCATCCAGCACATTGTTGAATCTATGCCACGAAGAATTAAGGCAGTTCTGAAGGCAAAATCGAGGTCCAACCCAGAACTAGCAAGATGTACCTAATAAAGTGTCAGGTGAGTGTGTGTATATTTAGCGTGTGTGTGAATATTATATGAGTGGTTTTAGTGCATTTTTAAGTGGTTACTTACTTGCCTGAGTCACTCTCTACAACATATTCTCTCTGGGATTCTGGCCTATATAAATCTGATATCAGTCTGTTAATTTTACAATTAAAACTTTTACAGGGTATAAAAGATAAAGTGTTTGTAAAATGGCATAAACATCTGCCTCTGAAACATCCCCAGACTCAAATACCAAAGTGAAGGCCGGCGAATGCAAAGGAACAGCTGGGCACATGCCACACACAAGCTCTCTCCAAAGCTTTAGACAGCCATCAACAGGCCTGTCCATGAAATAACACATAAAGAAGAGAGAGTCCAAATGTACTCTGAAATCTGTGAAGAATTTACTTAAAATTTAATCTTAAAAATGTAACAATATAATTGTATTTACTGTGACTTTTGATCAATTTAATGCATCATTGCTGAATAAAAGTATTAATTTCTTCAATAAACAAACAAAAAAACACTGACCCCAAACTTTGAATGGTGGTATATGTTTGGGCTTAAAGGGATAGTTCACCCAAAAATGAAAACTGACATTGATTACTCGCCCTCATGTTGTTCCAAATCCGTAAGACGTCTGTTCATCATTGGAACACAAATGAAGATAATTTTAACAAAATCTGAGTGATGTATTTTCCTCCATTGACAGCTGCACAACTGCACGACTTTGACGTTTCAAAAAAAATCATAAAGAGATCGTAAAACTAATCCATATACATTTCTGAAAGGACTCAATCGCTTTATATATGAACGATGAACAGATTGAATTTAGGCTTTTATTCATGATTTTTTTCAGCACATTTGAGCTTCCACCTTGAACCAATTTGTTCTCGCTACATATCAGGCAAGTTCAGTTGAGCTTGTTTATGTCCGCTGATCAATGTTTATATGTGAATAAAAGCATAAATTAAAACAGTGATCAAGTCTCTTCAAAAAAATTGGACTAAACCACTCAATTCATATGGATTATTTTACGACCTCTTTATGAACTGAAGTGTCAAAGTGGTAATTGCATGGACTGTCAATGGAAAGTACAGAACTGACTCATATTTTACAAAAAATATAATTTCTTTTGTCTTCCAAAAATGTATAGTAGTCTCACGGGTTTGGAACAACACGAGGGTGAGTAAATGATGACAGAGTTTACATTTTGGGTGAATTTCATTTTTTATTTATACACTGTAAAAAAATATTTTCAAGATTTGTTATCACAACATTTTTTTCTTTTGTCAAATCAACTTATCAAATCAACAAATTTATTTAGTTGAGAAAACTTATTATTGAGATAATTATTTTGAGTTTCTGATGATTAAATTAATCTCCTTCATTGTATTAACTCACTTTTTCCAGTTCAATCAACTTAAAACTTTAAGGCAACCAGGTTACTTACTTTTTTAAGTTAAACCAACAATATTTTTTATAGTGTATTATTGACAAAAAAAACTGGTACATGAGCAAAATACTACTTTTGTTAACTGGACAAAAGGTCATGTGATTGGTCGATGCCAATCTCAAGACGGACAAATATCAGCCTAGACGACCACTAAGAATCTTATATCATTAGAAGCTTTTCATTTCTATTTAAAAGAAAAGAGTAAGGGAATCATGTCATCATTTGCTAGCCCTCATGTTGACTTGTGCCCTACATGTCCATTTTAATCTGGCACAGTTTTCACACACATTGGGTCAGGATCAGGAATGTGTATCCTTTAGCAGCCCGTGGATTTTCATCTTTCTAAATGAACAGAAGGTGCCAGACAGACAGAGAGAGAGAGAGAAAGAGAGAGAGAGAATTCATCTGACTAAAATGCAAGTGGGTCAGTAAACATCGTTCACCCAGCGGCTCAAAACTATGAAGACACTAAATAACCTCAAAAAACGCAAGCTATCGCTGAACATGCGTCATGAGGAGAAGACAAGGACAGTCGTTCTCTTGTTCTGAGTGCAATATCAGCCCATCTGATCACGTCTTATGAATACACAATCCCATCGGCTGTTTGATGCTCTACCTAAACCAGCAGAAGCCCATTCCTGACAAAAGCCCCAGCCCAAAGCATCTGCGGGTATGAAAAAGCCTGTTGTTCCTGGAGCACATGATCAAAGAAGATGTTTAGTTGCTGCTGAGTGTGGTGGATGCGGTTACTGGCACCTCCAGCTAAACGAATGACTGCTGTGACTTTCATAAGATCCGTGTAATCTAAGATTGGGCAACAACATCAAACAGCATCAGCATGCCTCCTAATTGTCTACTGAGGGGGAAAGGGAACGTTGAAGATTCCAGATCTTCTGCTTACATAAAGTAAGTACACCACACTACTGTTATTGGGGCCAATGCATTTTTTTTTCTTTGTGAAATAAAAAAATTATTCACAATTTTTCAGCAGGGAAGCATTAAATTATACCAAAGCAGTTTAAATTATACCAATCGAAAATATACAAAGCAGCACAACTGTTTTCAACATTGATAATAATCAGAAATGTTGCTAGAGCATCGAATCATATTAGAGTGACTTCTGAAGGATCATGTGACACTGAAGACTGGAGTAATAATGCTAAAAATTCAGCTTTGTATCAGATAAATTACATTTAAAACATTTAAGCAGAAAACAAAAATATGTTTTTTGTACAAATAAATAAAAGATGACTTAAAATAATGTAATTTTAATTAACTTTAGAAGTGTGATTTCTATTCTACACCTGGAAAAGTCCTATATGCTATATAAAGTACTATATATATATATATATATATATAGTAGTCAACATTTGAAGTGGATCAAAACTTTTGTTGTTTGTACATGTTTGTACATGATTGTTTTACACATCTTTTTTTAGTCAAGCTTTCAATTTATAATTGTATTATTTTTTGTATTTTTTATACTTCTATATATATTTGTATCTTCATGTTTGATTATTTTGTTCTGTACTGTAGCCCTTTGAATCTGAGAAAGGCGCACAAAATTACAAACAAAATGTATTATTATTATTATTATTATACATGAATTTTGAACAATACCCATTCTTGTCTTACGACAACTTGGATGAACTTTTTTGATCCACTTCAAATATTGACTACTATATATTTAAATAAAAATCTTAAAATGTCATGGGTATATAATGATTATATATATTTTGTAGTTATACCAAGCTCTAAAATGATAGAATTAGAAATTTAAAATTATATTAGAAAATTAAAATTATAGGTATAAATTATTTTTTATTTTTATAAAAAAATATATATATATATATTTTTTTTATAAATTAATTATTAAGTATTTTTATTCTTATCCTTAAACTTTTGAATACTGTTGCCAACAATGAGAGGCCTTGTAGTCACAACATTTGAGAATCAGTGTAGTTGCTGTAAAACTATATAAGCCCTACAAAATCCAAAATCCAATGGTTACACCTGCAAATGAACTTCATTTTCCACAGATCCTGATAAAGTGCCCATGCTGTCAACTCAATTCACACACTCCAGGAACAAATCACAGAAGCCTTAATAGAAACCAATGATTTCACATTCCCAAAACCTGCAATTAACTGCAATTAAAATAATCAATATCCTTTCTATTGTGGTGCACTTGTCAACAAATAAGACACATAAATAGCATCAACCAACCTCACTATGAACGCTAACACAATGACAGTTAATGATCATGGATGTTTGAGGGAAGGCGAAAGCATTCGTTAACAATGAATACACTAACAGTGAATTCAGCCAGACTTTTTTCCAAAGCAATGTACAGTGCATTCATTACAGGATCATCCCCCCGGAGCATCCTGAGGTTAAGTGCCAAGCCAAACGGGACATCGATGATCTCAATAACTCTCCAGCTCCTGCTTCCACAGCTCCATGGGAATGAAGCCACATCCGTTGTGGTCCCCAACCATCACCCTTTCCGACGCAAATCCATCACTTAGACAAACACATCACCAGCAGAGAGAGAGAGCAAACAGAGTAAGAGTAACGCACCTTCTCCAGCTTCTCGAAGTGTTCCCGCAGGAACTTCATAGGCCGCTCGGGCTTGGCGATGCACAGGTTGACGATGCACTCTTTGAGGATCTGCTGGATGTTGTGTTTCTGCACGAAAACCTCACAGCCTTTCAGACTTTCATCTTCTTCCAGATTGGAGGAGGAGGTGGCCATCTTATCTTCTATCTCTGCCGCAGGAGAAAAGAGCAGGAGGGGGGGACGAGGAGAGATATTCTTTCTTAAGTCTGTGTCTAATTCTGTGTCTAATAATATTTGACTGTTGAGTGACTAGAAACATCCAATGTATTCAAAATGCATTTATGTAACTGTCTATCAATCTATCTACTATCTCTAGATCTACTGTCTATCAATCTATCTACTATCTCTAGATAGATAGATAGATAGATAGATAGATAGATAGATAGATAGATAGATAGATAGATAGATAGATAGATAGATAGATTTTATAATGATGATAGGCCATTCTTCTGCATGTAACACATTTACATTTCACTTCCGCCATTGGTTCACATCAAACATCCAAAAACCATTAGCAACTGAAGCATCTGTCCTCATTCTCGACCTATACGTTCACGAAACCGATACCGCATTCAGTCGTGCGTGCAAAACGAAGCGTCGGTTTGTCGGCGGAGCGCTCGAGCATCACTCTGTGATCACCTGTTTACGTTTTTATCCCAGCTCATTCGCTTCAAATACAAACCTGTGCGGTGTATAAATGGCTTTAGTCATGTATTATTTTGGAAACCGCATCTCTCGGTATATAGAGCTGAAAACAGTCGCGTGTGTCGTACGGTATTTAATGTTAATTTGGCTTACCGTTATGAGGCGGAGATGCAAGGCTCGCGCTCTGGGATGATGTTGCTTGCTTGGTCCTGCTGCTCGCGAGCGCTGTGACGTCGATCCGTCTCGCGATTGGACACTGACACTGACATTAATAAAATAAATAATTTTAAAACATCAGAAAAGACATATAACTGTCATGTAGATGCGAATGGAGTGAGATTACTTTAGTTTATTTGGAGCTTTTTATTTATTTTGAATCATCTCCTGTTTCAGCCAATCAGCGTAATTGTGGGTATGTGCGTCATCCAGAATAGCACTCAAGTTTTGTGGATCACAGACCCTGACCTCTACAAACACATTTGTCTTTTTCTTTTTTCTTGTAATGTTTCATCACTTTCCTGGAATGATTTGAGTGTTTAAAGCTAATAATAATCGTAGTCTTTTTTTAAACCAAATTAGAATCGTTAGAATCTACTGTTTACTTTCTTATTCTTGTGGCAAAATTTGATTTTCACAAATAAAAAATATTTAAAATACCTTTTAAATCCTGTAAACAATGTACTATATGCACTATTGTCATCGTTATTGCAATAAAAACCATGAATATAAGAGATAACAATGTGGCACACATAAAAAAAACCACATAATTTTATAATAAGCAGATTTTGTTCTATTATTCATGTCATGTGATTATTCAAACTGCTTAGAAGCAAGAGTAGTGATGTGAATTGTCGAATCTGATTTAAAAATGTATGTAATTATATATATATGTAATATATATATATATACGCCACCGCCATCTCATTACAAATATTTCTGACTATTTATTATCATCTGACTGTTATTTCTTCGTGAAAAATATTGTTCTGGTCATGGTAAAATAAATAAAATAAAGTTGAACTGTTTTGAATGTTCCTCTGCCGTAAAGCCATCTGAGCTGTCGCAATCTACCGTCGTAGAGTGGCAATGGCAACAACCGCCATGACAACCAGCAACAACATCAACACACGTGAAGGCGCAATGGCGACCGCCAGTGATGATCGAGCTGCAGCGGATGTCTTAAAATCTCTGGCTCGCCACTTAAACTGTTTGAACGAGGATAACAAAAGCGCCAGAAAACGAGCTCTAGAAGCGGTGAAGAGAGACACAATCGAGCAGCGCTTCTCCAGCGGTGCGCTTCAGGAGCTTTTCGCCAGTTTGCTGAAGACGTTGCTGAAATGTCTGTCAGATCCTGCGGAGACATGCAGGGACTCTACTATCCAGATCATCACAGGGTTTATCAGATCTGTCCCCAAACCAGAAGACTCTCTGCCCTATCTCATACCCGCCCTGGCGCAGAGGCTCGGGGGGAAGGAGATCCTGGAGCCGGCGGAGGAGCTCAGACTGGCTCTGGTGGAGATGCTGTCTCTGGTGGTGGAGGTGTGCGGCAGACAACTTGCCCCCTACCTGGATGACATGATAAAGATCCTGCAGAGAACCATCACGGATCCCTTCCCTGAAGTCAAGAAAGAGAGCTGTAGATGCACCATCAGTTTTGCACAGTGTGTTCCTGGTAAACTGAGCCCTCAAGCTGAGATTATGCATAATAAATTTACTTTTATGGGTCATTTGTTTGTTTAGATTTATTATAGAGTAAGCTGGTCTTAGGGACATGTATGTTGTTGGTTGTCATGGTAAAATGGCCAGACTGATGCCTTGAAGCCAAAGCATTATGCTCAGCCACAGGTGAAGCTCATCTCCTAACATTTAACCCTTTAGCTGTCACCCCCCTTTTTGAGAATGGGGGTTAAAATGCACTATTCAAACTTAAATGGTTATAATTCAAGAATGCTTTGGAATATATAACGTTACCCAAGTTTGTTCTTGTTTTAAAGAAAACACTTAGCAGATTATTGCTGAAGTGAAAACACTTCAGAAATGAAAGTAGGAAAAAGTTATGGACAGGAAATCAAATATACTGTACTATATATTAGGGATGGGCAACGATTAATCACATCCAAAATAAAAGTTTGTGTTTACATAATATATGTGTGTGTAGTATGTATAATTAACTTGTATATATAAATAACCACCCATGCATGTATATATTTAGGAAAAATGTGTTATTAATATATCAAATATTTATATATAATATTAATTATGTATAAATATATATAAAGTATATACATGCAAATATTTCTTAAAATATATATATCTATATATATATATATGCATGTGTGTATTTATATATACAAATTAATTATACACACTACATACACATATATTATGTAAATATAAAATTTTGGATGCGATTAGTCATTGCCCATCCCTACTATATATTTTTATTTTATATAAAATATATATTTTACAAAATAATTTTTACTCTAAAATTACTATAAAATCAAAGCCATATATCTAACCGAGTTATGTTCCAAATTTGAAGTTGATATCACAAAAATTGAAGTTCCCATGAGATTTCATTTAGCAGTAGTACCAAAAATAGCCACTGGGTGCCATTGAATTCCATTGGATTTAGTTTCAATGGAAAAAAATATCTGAGTTACTTTTTCAATTTAGTAATGCAAGTTACATTGTTTTCCCATTTATTGACTGACAGCTCTCCTGTCACCATGTTGAGAGAATCAGGAGTAACTGTTGTGTGCGCTGTGTGTGTGAACATGATGCTTTTATTGTAGCAATGAAATGCTAACTGTGTAAAAACAGTAAAATGCTAACAATGCAATAGTAAATTATGTTAAATAACACAAATATACTTTATGTATTTAATCTCACTTTATTACCCAATGTCTTGTTGCTGAACTTCCGTGATCTAATTCAACCGTAATTATGAGCAAAACTTACTTTAGATAAACATCACATTTGTGTTTCTTTTTCTCCACTATTTGCTGAAGTAAGAGTGTTGAACTTATTCCTATTGCTCTGCAATCCAGAACGGCTTTCCCAAACACTGACGATGAAGAGTTCAAGGTGTTTCAATGGCCTCCAAATTCCCCTGATCTCAATGCAATTGTTCAAAATTCAAAGACCATCAGGGGTCGTCTTGTAGAGTCCATTCCTCAGTGGGTCACACAGAGGACCAACAACATATTAAGCATGTGGTCTAAATGGTTTGGCTTATCGGTGTGAATACACAACACAACACAACACATGTAAGGCCAGTTTAACTCCTGTATAATGAATCTAGACAGACATCACTCGACCGCAATGTTCCATATGGACATGTCAATCACCATAGATGCAGATCCACTGTATCTCAACTGTCCATATCAGGGGTCTCCCAGCTTATTAAGATCTTCATATATCAATTAAACAATCACAGACACAGTGGAGATGGTAACATGCAAGTTTCTGTTCATCTGTCTTTCCCCAGATCATTTCCACCTGCAGGCTGAGAGTCTTCTGAAGCCTCTGATGCAGACTATTTCTCATCAGCATTCCCAAGTGAGAGTTTCTGCCACACAGGCCACTGGCGCAGTCATTCGGCACAGTTCGGGCAAAAATGTAGATGACGTTTTGTCCCACTTGGCCCAGAGATTGTTTGACGACTCGCCACGGGTAAGCTGGCAGCACTTAGGCTTATTGATTGATCCGTTATTTAATAAATGGCTCCTCTTTGATGTCTTTAAAAGACATTCTGGTAAATGTGAAATATGATTCCTATTTTACAAGGTGAGGAAGGCCGTGACTGTAGTCGTGGGCGATTGGCTCCTCCACCTTCCGGACAGATATTCCTACTTCCACAAGCTCATCCCGCTGCTTCTGAGCAGTCTCAGTGATGAGATCCCTGAAATCAGGTGAGAACAAATGCACAGTCATAATAACTGTGTTTTTCAGGCCTCTAAAAATGTCATGAAAATGCATGCGTCTTCTTATCGGATAAACATTTTATGCACATTTATCCTTTTTTTTAATGCGATCTCAAAACGCTTATAAACATAGCTATTCAGGTACAAGTTTGTGGTTGGAAAGATTTTATTTGATCACAATTCTGTAAAACAGTATTGTAAAATATTACAGTTCGAAATAATTGCTTCTTATTTGAATGTTTTCAGTTGTGATTTAATCTTAATGAGCCCAAACTTTTTAATGGTAATGTATTTGTCTTTTTGTTTTTGTCTCTTTAGTCCTTTCCTGTAAAAAAAATATAATTTTGTGATTTAAAATGATTTTATCCAGGTCTCTTGCTGAGGACTTATGGAAAAAAATAGGATCTCAGTGGGAAAATGAAAATGAGGATGATTTGAAGGATAAGATGGACTTTGTGCTGCCTGCACCTGCCCTTTACACTTCTGGAGGTGAGACTGACTAATGACAGAATGACCCTCTTTAAATTGTCCGGCCAAAATCTTGACACAAAAATGATGCACCTCTTGATGAAAAACTCTTTATTTCCATCAAGAGGTGCATCGACTTTCGGTCAAGATCTTGTATTGTCAATGCAAGAGTCCAGCACTCTGTAAAGTCTCCTCCAGCACATCCCAGAGACTTTCGGTGAATTTAAGGCCTGGACTCAGATGTGCCAATTCATGTGTTACAGGGCAGTACTGTACATTAGAATAAAAAATAATGTTTTCCCTTGTTTTTTCTTGGACAGGAGAGCGTCCCGGGCTGGGCTGCAGGGAGCTGGTGGTGAGGAACCTGTCTAAGCTGCTTCCTGCGGTGGGCCGGGACATTGGTGACTGGTTAGTGCAGACGCGAGTGAAGACGGCTCAGCTGCTGCGGGTCCTGCTGCTGCATGCTGAAGATCACTGTACACAACACCTGCAGTCTCTGCTCACTGTGCTCTACCACACCTGTGCAGACCCTGAGCCTGACGTCAGAACACAGGTGACAGGACGACCAATCAGGAGCATCCATCTATCCATCCATCCATCTATATATCTATCTATCTATCTATCTATCTATCTATCTATCTATCTATCTATCTATCTATCTATCTATCTATCTATCTATCTATCTATCTATCTATCTATCTATCTATCTATCTATCTATCTATCTATCTATCTGTCTGTCTGTCTGTCTGTCTGTCTGTCTGTCTGTCTGTCTGTCTGTCTACATATCCGTCTGTCAGCTATCTATCTGTTTATATGTCTATCTATCTATCTATCTATCTATCTATCTATCTATCTATCTATCTATCTATCTATCTATCTATCTATCTGTCTGTCTGTCTGTCTGTCTGTCTGTCTGTCTGTCTGTCTGTCTGTCTACATATCCGTCTGTCAGCTATCTATCTGTTTATATGTCTGTCTATCTATCTATCTATCTATCTATCTATCTATCTATCTATCTATCTATCTATCTATCTATCTATCTATCTATCTATCTATCTGTCTGTCTGTCTGTCTGTCTGTCTGTCTGTCTGTCTGTCTGTCTGTCTGTCTGTCTGTCTGTCTGTCTGTCTGTCTGTCCGTCTGTTATGAGATATGTTTGAATCATGACTCTTTTTTTATTTCAGTGGTTTCCTGTCTCTCTCTTTGACAGTGTTTGGAGTCAGCAAAGCTCTTGGGAGCATTTGTCAGTCCAGAGGTCTTCCTCAAGTTTCTGTTACCTCACGTTGAAGACTCCCATTCCTGCTCGTCTGGTGCTCCCTGGGCTCCTCTCATGGTTCTGGGGGCTGTATTAAGAGGGAGTTCAAGGGAGGTGCTACGACCCCACCTGTTAGAAATCGGAAACATGCTCGCACACCCAGAAGTCTGTCAGGGGTCCCAACAGGTGAGAGTCATTTCTGCCTTCTACCTGCTCCCGAGAGCTTAGTTTCCATTGCAAAGTTGTATTCACACATTGACTTGCCATGCCAAGGCAACCAGAATTCATTTATTGTCAATCAAAGTTGAGAATTTCAGGAGGTTTACTGATAATTCATCACATTTTTTGAAGTTATGCAGCCAACCAATAACATTAGGGCATTAAACAGCCACTTGGTGTCTTTAACCACTTTATGTCCAGTGATAAAATCTGTGTGAAATGTTTGAAACTTTTCATGCCATCTTGCACACAATTTTTCTTCCTTTTTTGCATTAAAACAACTGTTTTTAACTCTTAATGGCTAGTTTAATTTTAGACTTTAGACTTTCAAATGTAGTTTTCCTAAAGAATGTCTTTAATTGCATATTTCCAGCCTCCTCAAACACACACACACACACACACACACTTATTCATGTTGCAGATGTGTTAGAACATATCTCTGTCAGACCGAGTGGAAAAATCCCACCCAGACCCAAGAGTCTGGCCCTGGTTTCCTCTCAACCCACTTTCGGCTCGCTTTGATATCTAAAATAACGCTCTATTTTTTGAGTTTACCATCCCTTCAGTGCCAAGTCACCAACCCTGAGAGAGCTTTACAGAAATTCCCTCTGTAGTGTAATTAAAAGCACTAAAAGAAAAATGACACATTTTGCCCATCAACCTCGCTGTGTCCACCACAATCCTGCATACTTTGGTCCAGCTGTCCATGTTTTATCTCAGAATGCATGCCAGAATCTCAAAAAGTTTCCCTTCCTTGAAATAATGTGGCCTTAAAAGCATTAGCTGGGAGATGATGACACACAATAAAGACATGGTTCATCACAGATGTTCCAGGACCTTTGACTGCCCCGTAGAGATGATTGAGACAAAAAAAAGAGAGGCGAGACGGTGGTTTTTGTCAGTTTAAGGGAAGGAAATGGCAAATTATCCTGTTTTTAATACCACAGTAGCTAATGCAATGACCGCCTGGAAATTGAGAGGGAGAGAGAGACTGAATATTAGACTGACTGTAAATATGTATGTAGCTCTGTTTCTAAATCTTGTGAGATGCCTACCTAGACAGCATTTTAAGGCATCATAGCATGATGATATTGCCATTTAAAGGAGTAGTTCACTTTTTAAAAAAACTTTTGCTGATAATTTATTCACCCCCATGTCATCCAAGATGTCTATGTCTTTCTTTCTTCAGTTGAAAAGAAATTAAGGTTTTTGATGAAAACATTCCAGGATTTTTCTCCATATAATGGACTTCAATGGGAACCAAATGGTTCAAGGTTCAAAAGACAGTTTCAGTGCAAACTGCAAACTGTTCAAAGGGCTTTAAACGATTCCAGATGATGAATAAGGGTCTTATCAAGCGAAATGATCACTTATTTTAAAAAAAAAAATAAAGTTTTATAAGCTCAGGAGAGTCACGAACGTGCATCACAGAACAGAGCAAGGCGACCATTTGAGCTTATAAAACTTAACCTTTGTTTGTTTGTTTTTAAATGAGCGATCATTTCGCTTGATAAGACCCTTATTCATCTTCTGAAATCTTTTAAAACCCTTTGAACAGTTTGCACTGAAACTGTCTTTTGGACCTTGAACCGTTTGGTTCCCATTGAAGTCCATTATATGGAGAAAAATCCTGGAATGTTTTCATCAAAAACCTTAATTTCTTTTCGACTGAAGAAAGAATGACATGGATGTCTTGGATGACATGGGGGGTAAGTAAATTATCAGCAAATGTTTTTTTAAAAGTGAACTACTCCTTTAAGAAGCTTCAATTAATCTAATGGTGAATGCAATCACAGAAAGTATTGTTATGAACTCTTAGATGACAGATATTTATATACATATAGTTTGATCTAATAATATTTTTTTTACTATTTTACACTTGTGATCTTTTTCCAATCTTTGACGATTTTATCTTATTTCGGTATCACTTTCTTAGCTTGTCAACAGGCTAAAGTCAGAAATCAATTGTGAGGATGTTATGATGTTGAGTCAATTCAATGTTGATTCAGTTCGGTTCAATAACGGAGAAAAGTAAAGTTCTGCAATTTTTAAAATTAATGGGAGCATTTATGGAGCATTTACAGTAATGGACAATTCCGCTTCCGACCAGAGGGGGCGTAGTTCTGCAAAAACTCAGAAACTTGCGCAATGCACCTTTAAGTCTCCTGAAATACTAAAACAACACTACTTATTTTCAGTTTACCTGTCCGTGCGAACTGGGGAGTTGAGTGAATTTTCGAGTCAATGTCTACAGCGAGCTTTATTTTGAAAGATTGATGTGAAAGAGCAAGAAGAACCGTGTTTTTGGTGAAACCCACTGTCGAGATGCTGTGATCTTTCCTGTGCACTGCAGCTTTGAAGTCAGCCTGCTCTTTGATGTAGCTGTTGTCAGAACACTTTCGACTGTCTGTTTTCCAAAATCATCGGGAAAAAGTACGTTGAGGCGAGGAAATAACACGCCCGCGGTCCTCTTTTGAGGATATGTCAGATGTTGCGGGTCTGAAGACGTGTCGTGCACTTGAGTAATGTGTTATGAATTGGATTTGCGATGCCTGTGGGACATGGAAAACAGAAGCACCAGCTCTCCGTGTGTTTTGTTTTCGGGGTTGCTATGGGACTATATGCGGGAATGTAAATCTCAGCTGTCTAAAGGAAGGTCAACATAAAATTTCAGATCTATATTAGAGAATCTACATAAATGCATACCTGCCTGCTCTCGTCATTGCTGACAGCTGTGGCCTGCTCACCTCTGTCCTGAAAGAAGACGCGCTGGAGACAGGGTGGGACGAGACATGCTTCTGCTGAGGGGCCGTTGTGGAGACAGGACTATATTTATGGACGAGAAGAGCCAGACGGACATGAATTGCAGTGCTGGTTAGGACGATCGGTTTAAAACAGTTGTCAGAGCTGTCGATCACTCCTCCGACAGCCCTAGGCGCGAACTGGAGAACATGCTTCTGTTTTACGAGTGTTAGTTCGATCTGGAAACCTGCCCATAAAGTGACATGTTTAAAACGAGTCTTTTATTACATTACATAATGGGAGGAATATATACTATATATATATATATATATATATATGTATATATATGTATATATATGTATATATATATATATGTGTGTGTGTGTGTGTGTGTATATATATATATATATATATATATATATATATATATACTGTATATAAGAGGTTTATCTGTTCATTTTTAGAATTTTAAAGATAATGAATTTTATATATTTAAAAACATACAGATTATTCTTTTATAATGTTTTTTTTTATGTAATTGTTTTATATTTTTTACCTGTGCATAACCCTGTCCACTTAATCATTTTATTTATTAATTTATTGGTAACACTTTACAATAAGATTCATTAGTTAATGTATTAATTAACTTGAACTAACCATGAGCAATCCATTTGTTCGTTTATTTGTTAATCTTTGTTAACGTTAGTTAATAAAAAATTCAGCTGTTCATTGTTAGTTCATGTTAGTTCACAGTGCATTAACTAATGTTAACAAGATTTTAATAAAGTATTAGTAAATGTTGAAATTAACAAAGATTAATACATGCTGTGTATGTGCAGTTCATTGTTAGTTAATGAACCATGTTAACTAATGAACCTTATTGTAAAGTGTTACCAATGTATTTTACTGTACCTGTGCATATAGAAGCTTGTTTCCGCCACTTTTTATCTCACAATTGTGAGTTTACATCACTCAATTCTGTGATAAATGTTTATGTAAACTCACAATTGTGAGAAACAACTAGATAAAAAGTTGTTACCTTTTTATTCTGTGGCGGAAACAAGCTTCTATATATAATATTATTATTATTTTACCTATGCATAACCCTGTCTATTTAATAATTCATTTATTTATTTTATAATACTTTAATTTTATTTTATAATTTATTGATAGATACATTTTATCTACTTCATTTTATTGTTTTATCATATATATATATATATATATATATATATATATATATATATAGACCATTTCAAAAGATGTAAACAACACCGGCCCAGAAGCACTTCCTGTTTCAGTTTTTTAACACTACATAAAAGCTGGGATAAAATACAACCAATAGAACATTTAAAACTGAATCAAAAAGTTAAACAAACATCTTTAAAATGTTTTCTTTACATGTGAAATAAAGAAAACAGTTACAAACTGAAACAGGAAGTGCTTCTGGACCAGTGTTGTTTACATCTTTTGAAATGGTCTATATATATATATGTATGAAGAGTTCAGATGCAAAAACCTCTAAATGCCATTTGAAATTTTCTTCTAAAATGACCATTTTTATCAAGCTTGTATATTTAAGTTCAGTAATTTCACTTAAATGACAATTAATAGGTAATCTTCATTGCCATTTATGTGAGATTACTGAACTTAAATATACAAGCTTGATGAAAATGATCATTTTAGAAGAAAATTTCAAATGGCACTTAGAGGCTTTTGCATCTGAACTCTTCATATATTTTTTTTTTATTGTATGCGCATAACCTTGTGTACATCATCATTTAATTTAATTTTGTCATATTCTTGTCCTGAACATAAATAAAAAGAGAAAGTATTATTTTTTTTTGTAGTTTTTCAGTTTTGCCTTCTAAAAATAGTAGTAAAAGTGTCCCGTATAAACTCCTGCATCTTAATCATCCTGTCCCTGTTAATGACAGAACTGCTGATTGGAGGAAACGGTGTCATGATCCTCTCTTTGCTATGAATGTGACACTTTGTCTAGACATGTGATCACGGCATGGAAAGAGAGACAACAAAGTTGTGAGGGTGGGTAAAAAATGTAGTGGGGTAGGAAATAACAGAGACTGATGGAAAGAAAAGCTCATCGTGTGTTTTGGGCTGCTTTACGAGGTCAGAGAGTTTGGTCTCTGTGTGTGTCCTTTATTGGCATGATAACAACGGTTCATTAGTCAAAGTAGTACGAAATAGGTCACATAAACAACAAATATAGCAACTGTAATTAAATTAAATGTCATTCAATTAAATTATATTAAATTAAAATAAATTGTCCAGACTGTAATTAGAAATTAAACCGTAAATTAAACGAAAAGGAATAAATGATGTAATTAACATGAAACAAATGTAATGAAAAGTGTAAATGTTTTGCACGTTTCTTTTTCTTTTTTTGTCTCTCAGGCGCTGTATCTGGATCAGTTGTTAGTGTGTGTGGATGCAGTGCTGTGTGTGTGTCAGGGAGACTGTGATGTCATCAGTCTGCAGCTGCTGAAGGTTCTGGTGTCGGTTCAGAGTCTCGCGTCACAGCAGCAACAGCACAACAAGGTAAAAACACACTCGTTCGCCATTTCCCATACACACTTTTCGGGTTTTCCCTCCACAGACGCACATTAGTAAACTAGGGAATTAACTTGCGCTCCCTGGACGGGTCGGCGCAAAAAGGTGGCATGTATCGGCGCAAACATTCCCTAGTGCTATTTTATTTTGCACTTCCAGAAAGCAATTGCGCCAATGACCAGAAAAAAACTAGTCTAAAGTCAGTCAAGAAAATTGCCTACTGATTTACAAAATATTGCATGTCCAAAGTTTCTTGGCCTGAGTTTCCTTCTCGAACGAGAAAAAATGTAGGGCGGGACTTGATTTTGTCCGTGGGGGGCTGATTGGATGGTTGTGGTTTGCTATTCGTGGATCTCATGTGATTGACAGGTTGCTCCGCCCTATTAATGTCAGTAAACGCATCATCAGAGAAGAGATGAGCTACAAGAGGAAGGGGAAGTTATTTTAATGAAAAGGGTTTTAAAAAATAATGATAAGTCATTTATAATAGCCTAAATACTGCAGTATCACATTAAAAACATGAACGTTTTAGCTCACAGTAGTAGATGGATGGGCCGTAGATCAAATAATTGAACGTTATCCTGGGTCTTTCTCAGGCAGAGGAATCCGTGAGGAGTTTGTGTGAGGCGCAGGGTCTCAGTGGAGTGTGTGAGTTGTACCGACAGCACATGGCAGATCTGCTGCAGTGGCTCTCTGACTCGCATCACACTTGGACCAGTTACTCCATCCAGAAGACACAGCTGGAGATCATCGCCATGCAGTCCGGTGAGTGTGTGTTTCATTTGCAGCCGCAATCGAACTCATTGAAGTTCAGCTCTTCAAACTTCCCTCAGAGTGAGCTGGCGCATTCTTCTCCTTATCATTCACTAATTTAGCGTTATTTGTAGGGATGCACTGAAACAAAATTCCTGGTCCGAAACGGAAAATTCAGGATTCGGCCAAAAATCTAGAATAAAAACAGAAATGAATACTTAATTATAATCAAACAGCACTCAAATATCTGAAACTCGGGCAGTTTTATATCAACTTTTTAATAAAAATATATAAACATTTAAATGACGATAAACTCTGTAATAACTAGGGCTGTCAAACGATTAATCGCGATTAATCGCATCCAAAATAAAAGTTTGTGTTTACATAATATATGTGGGTGCACTGTATAATTATTTTATATATATATATATATATATATAAATACACACACATGCTTGTATATTTAATAAAAAATATTATTTATATATAAAATATTTATATTTATATATAATATAAATTATATATAAATCTATATACAGTATACACATGAAAATATTTCTTAAATATATACAAGTATGTGTGTGTATTTATATGTATAAAATAATTATACACAGTGCACCCACATATATTATGTAAACACAAACTTTTATTTTGGATGCGATTAATCGCGATTAATCGTTTGACAGCCCTAACTTATTTTCATGACAGATTTATTCATACATTAAATAACTAGACATCCCAAAGGGTTATGCAATGTAATATTGCACATATATTCAGAAAAATGCTCTTCTCTAGAGTGTTTTTATCTAGCTAACTAATGATTTTATGGACATTGAATAGCTTTCTGGAGGAAAATGTTACATTAAGTTTTATTGACGCCCGGTTGAAACACTGATCGAGCGATCACATGACACAGGGTTCATTTCGGTAAGTTGTGAAGTATCTTTCAACATGCCTCCTGGTGTTCAGCCATGTTTTTTTGGTGCTGTAACTAGAGGTAAAGAGTAATAAATAAACTTTTTTTTCCGTTTTGTCATCTGCATGTTATCTTTTAGGTCCAGTTGTGGGCGAGTTTCTTCCAACACTCTTGCCACTATTGAAGAGTTGTGTTGAACCCAGTCGAGACCCTGAGATGAGACTTCACATCTTCACCATGCTGTCCAAACTACTGCTGGACGCCAGCAACACGCTGGACTCACAGGGGTCAGTTTATCAGATCTTTCTTAATGCAGTTATTGTGTATGTTCTTGATGAAATATCCACACTATCATACCCAATGGCATTGAAGCTTTGGAGATAACAGCAATAGTTAACAACTACTGAGCTCTTGTTATTTTACATCTACAGTATCCCACCACTGCCTAAATATATGCTTAAACATGCATCATTACAATGATTTATGCATTTTAAGAAGATCTTAGAATGGAGATCTTCTGTGATGCCTGATAAGCATCTAAACACTATGCATTTCAAAGACAACGCTTCATAATTACACCAATATAGTAACACATCAGATATGTAGCAAAATCCCCTCTTTTCATGTGGCGTTCACCTCAAATTCCTTCATGCATGTGGGTGCTTGATTTGAAAAGTGAAATAAGAGGAGATTGAAAGTTAAGACAAAGGAAAGACTCACACACACATCTAAATCAAGATGTAACATAAACTTATATTGCTTAATAATAATAATATAAGTATTATTTGCCTCATTCATTCATCTTTTTCACCATTAACTAAGTTTGCATTCTAAGTTGTGAATTTCTCATATGCACAAAATTGGAATATCGTAAAGCATATGCAAAATAGTCACTTATTCTGAAATTGGCATGAAATATTTTTATAAAAATGGAAGTAGCTGCTGTATGGGAAGACTCTTTTCTCCTACTACATCATCAATGACTTGTGTCTCAGAGCACGCAGATGAAACGTTATAATCAGGGATGTATTGGAGGCTAAACGCACGTAAACCCCGTTTATATAGCGTTTACCCACCTCCAAAGTGCGTTTATCCACCTCTCAGTTGCGTTTATCCACCTCAAAATATCCTGGATGTATTTCCTAAGACATTTTAAATTAAGCTTGTGTCGTTTTAGTTTCATACTGTTCATTATTAGTTTCATAGGTTGTTAAACCTAAGACGAACTCTTTCATATTGCGCTGCATTACTCTGTCAGTGTTGTTGACTATTACTGACGGTAAGGTTGCACTGTTTACGCTCGCGCAGCCTCTCGAGCAGAAATCTACACAAATGATCGCAGAACACACTCAGTTAACATAGGCTACTGCCTATAAAAATCTAAATAGAGTTTTTATAATTCTGACATGTTAAACAACCTAAATTATTTTTCCTGAACACCACACCATAACGATAGAAAATGTGACATTGATTTCCTACAACAGTTCAATAAACAGTAAAAAACTAAATCACTTACATTTTACATGCAATTTTTTTCTGTTTTTGTTCTGTTTCAGCAGCGAAAATAGTTCCAAACAATAATCACAGCAGAACCACGGCGCATGTCACAGGAACACTCCACGTGTTTTCATTACTGAATGATTCAGCATTTTGAGCGAATCAATTGAGTCAAAGATTCAATGATCCATTTATAAACGTCTGTCTCGTTCTTGAATGATCAGCCGTTTGAACGAATCGTTTGAATAAATGAACGAATGAATCAATGACTCACTCATTAAGACGGTCGCCTACCACCACCTACTGGCGGTTTAGTGTTATATGTTTAAAAGTAGTATCATTCTTTCCAAGTTTCGTATGTAAATTTAAATAAATTTCATAACATTATTTTATGCAATTGTTATTTTTCAGTGTAAATGATTTAATTTGATCAGCCCCTAGGGTAACAGCCCATAGTGTCTTATTATTCGAAATAATTGAATTTATTGATCAATTTTAAGAATTTAAAATGAAAGATGAAGTATACATTTACTAAAATTGGGTGAGGGGATGCCCTTTAAAGGTGCAGATATTAAAATAATGTGATTTAAATATCAAAGCTGATTGAACACTGGTGAAAATATTGTTTCAGAATAAATGAACACACACACACAATAAAAATAAAAAAACCCGAACAAGCAACTTTTTTACTCAGACAAATGAATAGCAGATTTACTTGTCCAAAGGACAGCCGTATTAAAAGGGTTAATGTCGAGGCCTCCCTATAGCAATGTTATCAGGATACACATACACCGTTAGGCAGTGGCCCACCTTACCTGGTGACCACGTCGTGGTCCAGCAGAATTTATAGTTTACCCACCTCTTTTTTTACCACTACACCTCTGGCTATAATGGTGTAATCATGTTACCTTGCGTTCGTATGCTGGTGTTTGTGAACTTAGTCATGTGAGTGTGAGATGCTTAAACCGAATCATTTTGAGGACAGACTTTAGCTCAAGCGTTCCAGAATGATCAAACCAGATGATCATCAGATGCTGTGCAACGAAACCGATCCGCTGTTTTGTTTCCAGTTAAATAACTAGACTCTTACTGAAGACATTGTTGGAATTAAGAGTGATTTTGTTTGTAAAAGGCAAATATATCGCAAATAATATCATTACCCCAACTAATTTATTGTCATTTAAAAATATATGTACTTTTTTGTTGTTATGTCTGTCATAAAGTTTGCCTTGATAATGTTTTCTCTCCCTAGGGGATTTGGTGAATACATGGAGATGGTCCTGCAGGATTTGTTGTTGCCTAATCTGGTGTGGCGTTCAGGTCGATCTGCCGCGGCTGTCAGGACCGCTGCTCTCAGCTGCCTGTTAGCTGTCTTACATGGGGCGGCTTTCCCAGCAGAGCGAGTAATAACACACACACAAACACACACATCAACTCTATCACTACAGCAGAGCCATTAAACATTCAAAATAATAGTTATATATATATATATATACACACTCACCCAAAGGATTATTAGGAACCACCATACTAATACTGCGTTTGACCCAGTTTCCTCTTCAGAACTGCCTTAATTCGACGTGGCATTGATTCAACAAGGTGCTGAAAGCATTCTTTAGAGATGTTGGCCCATATTGATAGGATAGCATCTTGCAGTTGATGGAGATTTGTGGGATGCTCCAGTTCCACCACATCCCAAAGATGCTCTATTGGGTTGAGATCTGGTGACTGTGGGGGCCATTTTAGTACAGTGAACTCATTGTCATGTTCAAGAAACCAATTTGAAATGATTCGAGCTTTGTGACATGGTGCATTATCCTGTTGTAAGTAGCCATCAGAGGATGGGTACATGGTGGCCATAAAAGGATGGACATGGTCAGAAACAATGCCCAGGTAGGCCGTGGCATTTAAACGATGCCCAATTGGCACTAAGGGGCCTAAAGTGTGCCAAGAGAACATCCCCACACCATTACACCACCAACACCAGCCTGCACAGTGGTAACAAGGCATGATGGATCCATGTTCTCACTCGGTTTACTCCAAATTCTGACTCTACCATCTGAATGTCTCGAGAGAAATCGAGACTCATCAGACCAGGCAACATTTTTCCAGTCTTCAACTGTCCAATTTTGTAATAAATGTGTTTTAGATTGTGTCGGTGGAGGAGACTCTCAGTATGCAGCTGATCTCCGCGCTGGAGGAAGACTCTAAACTGGCTCGTCTTCTGGCCTGTAGATCTCTTCACTCGCTGCTGAAACTCACCACACAACAGCTCAGCACTGACTCGCTCAACAAGATCTATCCAGGTACACTTAACTTTTTATTTTATTTTCAAGTAGTCTTTTTCTGTTTCTGTTATAAGACTATCCTGGTTTAATATATGACTAGCCTATGTGCCTTGCACACATTTTCTAGACGTTTATTAATATATTATAGTAGTCGGTGCCCATAAAAAGTGAATTAAGCTTTTTATTTTATTATTTTTTATTCAATGTTTTTAAACAGTCTGTCTGTTTCTCTGTTATAAGACTATCCTGGTTAAATTAAGCATATCTATATGTTTTGCGTACATTTTCAGACATTTATTAATATACATTTTTTTTTATACAATTATTTGTTATATTTAATGTTTGCTTTTGTGTAGAAAAGTGGATGCCAGATTTCATAAGACTATCCTGGTTAAAGGTCCTATAAGCGATCCTGGGAGTGTTGACGTTCGCAATATTTTCAAACAAATCGGAGGCTAGCTAGACCCTCCCTCCTCTGCATCTCATCTTCTCCCCCTCCCTTCCGTGCTTCCTGAAATAATTGTAACCGTCGGACTGGAAGCCCTTCTGCCGCCGGAGTTCTCGCCATCGTTCAAAAGCTTTGCTACCGATGTAAATTCGGAACTTCGCACGTTCTTTATCCGACTCCTTCTTCTTTTTAATTTGCTCTTCAGAACGACGTCTCTTTGGTCGTGTGTCGGGCATTTTTCAAACTTCCCTCTGATGCTTGTCTCTCCTTCACACACACACGCGCACTAACCCCCAGACCCACCCTCAAATACTTCTTGCCAGTGATTGGCTGGAACACTGTTTGTTAGGTTTCGTGGTCCAGGTAAGACATGATTGTTTTTGTTGCCGTTTGTGGAGCCTGTGGTGTCTACAGAGACCGCGTTTTTTTACAGTGTGTTTAGGGGACAGGCAGCTAGCCGATAGTGAGGAGACGTTTGCTGTACGTGACAAAAAATATTTTGCCCCCACATCGCTTATAGAACCTTTAAAGGGATAGTTCACTTTGAAATTAATTTTTGGTATGTTTTATCTTACCTCAAGGGCATCCAATACGTAGATGTCTTTTGTTTCCGCAGTATTTTCAATTTTGATATTTTTAGGTCAAACCGTTCTTGTCTGTCAGTCATATAATGGAGGTCTATGGTCACCACCTCAAAGAGCACGCACAGAGAAGTCCAAATTAAACATGATTTAATGACTCGTGAATGTAAGTACACATTGATGGCCTAAGACACGAAACGAGCGTTTTGTGTGAGAAAACGAACAGTATTTATATCCTTTTTAACTCTTGTAACCACAGCCATGTCCAAGTGATCTAAGGGCACGGGCGCTTTGTGGCTCTGGTAAGACGATATAAATACTGTTCGTTTTCTTACACAAACCGCTCGTTTCGTGTCTTAGGCCATCAATGTGTACTTACATTTACGGGTCATTAAATCATGTTTAATTTGGACTTCTCTGTGCATGCTCTTTGAGGTGGTGACCATAGACATCCATTATATGACTGACAGACAAGAACGGTTTGACCTTAAAATATCAAAATTGAAACTACTGTGGAAACAAAGACACCTACATCTTGGATGCCCTTGAGGGAAGATAAAACATACCAAAAATCAATTTCAAAGTGAACTATCCCTTTAAATGAAGCACAGTGTGTATAATAACTGTTGTTATGCACAAACACAAACGTGTCTGTTTGTGTTTCAGAGCTGCTGAAGCGCGTGGACGACAGCAGTGAAGACGTCCGTCTCGAAGCGCTGAAGTCTCTGAGCACATGGTTCTCATCTCTGGGGGAAAACTACGACACGCACTCGTGCCGCCCACACCTGGAGTTCCTGTTCCAGCAGCTGCTGCTCTACTTGGACGACCCCGACACCAAAATCCAGGATTCAGTCCTCGGTAAGGGCGCACGCACACAGACGCCATGCGATTCTTCATTCCTGCTGTAACCATCTGACGTTTCGACTTGAATCGTGACGGATGACAGTTATATTGGTGTCGACACTGTTGTGGTGTAAGATAAATCTCTTCCTGCTGCATAAGGAAGTGATTCGGGTCTGTGTTAATGGTGTTGCGCTCATCCACGGTCCACTTCACTGATCTCCCTGTTCCTCACTTCAAAGAGCCTCATTAATCCTGCATTTTTACACTCTATCCATCACACGCTCTTCTGCTACTGGCCTGCCTCCAGCCGGGTCATGGGCTGTCAACACCTTCCCATAATCCTATGTCAATGTGTCCTAGTGCACACGGAGTACAGAAACTCTTCATACCCCCTAATTAGGCTTTGAAACCACAAAGGATGATGAAAACGTACATATAGTAAGTGTGTTCATCCGGTTGATGTCGCTAAATAAGCCCAGACAGGGTGATCCTAATATGCATTTGTATTATACAAAAGGGGTTTATTTAGAGATAACATTTGTCATCATGCATACAGGGCCACAGATGTGGGGGAAAACACCGTCTTGATTTCCTCTTCTTGTCTTTCTTGATTTTTTTATTATGCTCTTTAACTCATCTTGAATTTCAAAGACACCCCATATGTGATTAATGTCCATTATAACACCATATCCCATAATCCCTCATTCCTATGGTTAAGCTTATAATAACAGTACTCTCACACTGCGCTTGAGTTACTGAGGAAATTCAGCCTTTTCTTCACACAAAGAAAACGTTGTTTTATGGTGCACTTACAAACGTATAAAGCGGCGGATAAAAGTAAATCCCCCCCCCCCCAACCCAACCAAACAAATCAGGATAAAACCAAATCCCCACAACAAAGACACGACTGCTGAAAGAACACAAATCAGCTTTATGGGCTTCTCTTTGTTCCTAAACGGTGAGCTGGAAACTTTGGAAGTTTTTTTTCTTTTTCTTTTTTTTGTAAATGTAAAGACAGTGGGACATTTTTTTTGCGTAATCACACTGCAAAATAATGATAATTCATGAAAATGAATTGAGTATGCATGCAACAAAACACCACTTAATTATGGTAGCAATTTCATTATGAACCTGCTATTATGATAAACTAAAAAGCATTACTACATTTAAAAAAGAAATAATAAGTGTAGGCTAATATATACTATTATAATATAATGTACTTTATTATATATATATATATATATATATATATATATATATATATATATTTGTGTGTGTGTGTGTATACTTTAGTTTTTTTTTTTCAACAATGTTTTTTATTGATTTTCCAATAAAACAAACAGTAACCAAATAATAAAAAAAAAATATATATATATATATATCACAAAAAAAAAAAACAGTTACAAAAACATTCCAAATATGTTAATCAGAACAGCAGCAATTAAATAAAACAAATTCAAACAAAAATATGTCACACTTAAAACATTACTATGCACCCTCCTATTTCTTAAGGAAATCAATTAAAGGTGCCCACATCTCTTCAAATTGCTGTGCTTTACCTCTTGTGATGTACGTTAATTTCTCTAAAGTAACACACATTGCCATCTCCTTAATCCAAGAATTTACAGAAGATATTTCAGTCTGTTTCCAACTCAAAGCAATCATCCTCCTAGCCTGCAAGAGGCCGAAGTCAATAAGAGTCGTGTATACTTTAGTTAGCAAACATACAACATTTGGGTCGGTAACATTTTTTTTTAAATACTTTTTTTTCAACAAGGATGTATTTAATTGATGTTTAATTTCATTTATTAAAAGGTGACAAATGTTTCTTGATCATTAGATTTATTTCTGAAGGATCAAGTGACACTGAAGATGTAGTAATGATGAGTTATAATGATGAAAATTCAGCTTCGATCACAGTAAATTACATTTTAACGAGTATTCAAATAGAAAACATTCTATGAGAACTCAATACTGTTTCTTTACTATATGTATATGTATGTGTGTGTACATATATATATATATATATATATATATATATATATATATATATATAGAGAGAGAGAGAGAGAGAGAGAGAGAGAGAGAGAATATAGTAGAGTTGTTCTAGGCTGAAGTTAAAGGGATACTACAGGATTTAGCATTAAGCTTTGTATTAATAGGAAACCTGTAGTATTTTTGAATTTCCATGCTTTCCACCCTCATATCCCCCTGAAATGAGAGATTTATGTATTTTATTTGTCTGGAAAAAATCCTCCGATGACGCAAAAATGATAATTTTGCGATGTCCGGGATTCAGCTTTTGCCATTCACTGTTTACATGCACACCTTTTATTTCAATCTAACTGAATTCATTCTGATTGGTGAATTTGAATGTAGTGTTTACATGAACGCTAAACAAGTGATCGGTTGATGTGCGTTTTAACATTGCTAAGAAAATTCCCGCTCCTCCGTGAGTGATACGAGACCGGTGCGTCTCACAGGCGTCGCTCATCAGTAACAGAGACTAAAGGACTTTATCAGTAATCACTCCCGCGGCCCTCAGTCTCATCCTGCTCGCCACATAAACATAATGAATGATGACTGTAGAACGCAAAAGCTGAATCGCGGACATTTTGGGGGATCTCGAAACACATTTTCGGGCAGATTCATCACGGAGAGCCTCGACTTGTTGTTTAACTAGTGCGCTCTGTTACCGATAGGCGTGGCCTCCTAGGGCAGCGAAGCAAGTGCATTCTGGGAGTTGTTGTCTTTCATCCACATAGGCCAAAAATACATTCTCTGGCTTTTCTCAGTCTAGAAAGCTCCAAATTAAAAAATAATTTCACATATCTTTACATAAATGACCCATTTTAAATACACATTCATCTTTCCAGAGGTGAAGGTATCCCTTTAAGTCTGAATATTTATCTGAGTATGTCTGAACTCTGGGAGCAAATACATAAACCCATGTACCATGACTATTTTTGCTATGCCAAATGAGTAAATTCTGAAATCTCATTGTCTCTTCTTCCTGTCAGAGGTCCTGAAGGTGTCGAGTGCCGTGGACAGAGGTCTGTTACAGCAGCAAACAGAGGCGGTGAGAGAGAAACAGCGCAGCTCTGAGTACTGCGATAAACTCCTCCAGCACATCCACTCACTATAACACACACACACACCCGTGGCTCAATGATGCGTCTTTACAGTGTTTTATGCAGATGGAAACAGGTTGTGAATGGATAACCTGTTAGTTTTAGCTTCACTTCTGTTCATGGAGGTTGTTTGACAGAATTCAAAATGAACTTTCTTGTTTGAAATGTGCCTTTCTATTTGATATTGACATCTTTATTGATTTATTAAATAAAGTGATTGTTTTTATTTCACATTTGTGTTAGCAGATGTGTTGAGTACTTCTTAAGCATACAAGTCAAGAGCTAATACATAAACTATTATATAAACAATCGATATTATTGTATTTTTAAGTAATAAAGTTTTATGGTACATTAGTTCACATTAATGTGTAGTGTTCGCTGGTCAAATACAATCATTTCTGGTGAAGAACATCTTCACCCTTTTCTTATTCTTCTACTGACATTTTATAAGTAACATACTTTCTATAAATATATATATATATACATATATACATACATATATATATATATACCGTATATATATACATATATATATATACATATATATATTAATATCATTAAAGCAGCATTGACATTTCTCTTTATCAGTGCCAGCTTCTATATAGGAAAATCCCACCTTTACGTTTAAGGCATCTCAAAACACTGAATTTGTAATAATTCATTTATTTATGCATTCTATATGAACCTCTAAATAATATCTGGACTAAACGCCTGTTCACAGTGAGACCAATTACGATAACTACTGTATATTGATAACTATATTAGCATCCACACATTGCGCAATATCGCTTTACAGTTTTGTCGTCTGCCACTTTAAGAAGGATTCAGAATTGTCTGTCAATGTTTTTAACGTTCATTATCATCAGCTGGGAAAAGATACTTTCTGAAAGTGATTCCAGCGATATCTTTAAATATTTTCAAGCCGTTATCGTTACAGGCGTGATTTCTGCTATTATTAATATTTAGACCAATTTTTACAACTTTATCATTATAGTTATCATCATTGATGTGAACGGGCCTTAATTCTATATTCACATATGTAGTTGTTGGATAACGGGAGGAAATAAATATCAATAATCACGATTCAATGTGATGGTGAGCAGGAGAGTATCTTTAAATGTATCTCTATGATTAGCCCAATATTATTTTTCATGTCCAGATCAACCCAGCGAATGCTGTTTCTTCAGCCTCTCCGAACGCTGGACTCTCTCCTCTGGAGTCTTCTTGTAACTCCTGAAACACATCGAATATTTGATTTGCATGTTTTCTATTACAATATTGCATCTAATATTGATAGACATTCAAAATTATTTCATTCAATGTGAACTCAATTAGTTTGAAATGTGGCTTTGCATATTTATACAATGCATTTCCTAAAACGTACTGGGTTTGTTTTCAGGTTACTTTAATACAGAGTGTTTCTTTGTAATATAATACAGTGATATTTTGATCACACTTCAGTAAATGACTGCATGAGATCCTGCCAAATGCATTTACAAATAAATGCAGCCAATTTTAAATGCCAGGTGACTCTCCGTGGCATTTCCAGTACTGTAAGCGTTCAGCTAAGACTGAATTGAATTTCAAATTCCATCAACAACAGCGTGGAAGAAAATGGAAATGGCCGGAATGGGAGATTGCATGATCAAAAGAAGGAAAAGCTGGAGAGCTGACCCGCGGCGCAGGAGCTGCTGGCCTGAAACTGGAGCGTTCTGGCCCTGACTGGGCTGCAGGATCCTTCAACACAACACACAGGGACACGGAGAACGTTGGAAAGATGGAGCTAGCGCAAGGGGATGTAAATGTGTAAAGTGTCTGTTTTCCCTCTGTGGTTAATGCGTGTCTTTTGGAGCTCTTCACCTTTTTGTAGGAGGACTCTTGGTTTTCTGAGCTCGTCTGGTTTGACCTGGAGATTCACCAACTCTGATGATGAGAACATTTTAGAGCAGATCAGTATTTTAGTTAATAAATATTAAATAAATAAATAGCATTTTTTATATTATTTTGCTATACTATATATATATATATATATATATATATATATATATATATATATTAGGGCTGTCAAATGATTAATCATGATTAATCGCAACCAAAATAAAAGTTTGTGTTTACATAATCTATGTGGGTGCACTGTGTATAATTATTTTATATAAATACAAACACATGCTTGTATATATTTAAGAAATATGTTCATGTATATACTGATTTATATATAATTTATATGATATGTAAATATAAATATTTTATATATAAATAATATTTTTTTCATATACATGCATGTGTGTGTATTTATATATATACAAAATAATTATACACAGTGCACCCACATATATTATGTAAACACAAACTTTTATTTTGGATGCGATTAATCGCGATTAATCGTTTGACAGCCCTAATATATATATATATATACACATTTAATTTTCAACTGTGTTTTCTGTTAAAGTTGAAGGCCACATTCTTTGTTTTTACCATATATACATTAGTTATTTTGTTACTTTTTTCATTTCATGTATTTTGTTTTTATAATATATATATTCGACTATGAAAATCCAAATACTGTATATCCTCACATATATTAATAAATAGCAAATCAAATAAATAGTATTTATATATTATTATATATATTATACAAAATTTTATATATATATATATATATATAATTTACAATACAATACTTTTTTATATTTCTACATATTTGTAAATATATTGTCAAATATTGTAATAAATATATGTAGTAGGAATTATATACAGAGTATATATCTATGCAGGATTTCCTAAAAAAAATATCTATTTTCCCCAATATATATCTAAAATATAATATTATATTAAATATATAGGTTACATATGATTATACTTAAAATTTATAAATATTTATCAACCATTTAGTTTAATATTATTTAATATTTAATATTATTTATTTAAAAAATAAATAAAAACAAAACATCTAGTTCCAGTGAAATTATAGGTTTCAAAATATATCATGACTTGTGATTTTGTTACTTATATTTTTATTTAATGTGTCGGATGCCATAAATGTGTCACAACATGAAATTCTCAAAAAGGTCTTTATCAGACAAACAAAATCTAAATTCAAACATCCCCAAATATATTAATAAATAGCAAATCAAATATATAGTATTTTTATATTTTAAAAAAGTATTGTACTGTAAATTATATATATATATATATATATATATATATATATATATTTGTAAATCTATTTTAATAAAAATTTGTAGTAGTAATTATATACAGTATATATATATATATATATATATATGTGTGTGTGTGTGTATGTATATGTATATATATAGTTCCAGTGAAATTATAGGTTTCAAAACATGACTTATTGTGATTTTGTTACTTATATGTTTATTTAATGGGCTGAATACCATAAATGTGTCACGACATGAAATTCTGGAGTTACAACCATAAAAAAATACTTTCCATCTTTGATTCATTCAGTCCTTTATGTCATATTAAAAAAGGCAACATTACTATTGCACAAGTTCCAATCCAACAACAAATAATTTTGCCAATTTTTATGTTGTTTTGGCATCTGAATAAGTCTTTATCAGACAAAAAAAAAAATTCAAACATAATATTGTTCTAATACTCACCTTTTCTTCCTCTCAAGAGATTTCTGGGTTGCAGCAGACAAAATCACCTTGGGGCTTTTTGCTTTTTCCTGTATGCCAAATGAAATATTATTTGTAGCCTAATTTTCAAAACAGCAGATAATAGTTTTATCAAAACTAAATGGAAATAACCCAATGAAGTGCAGATTGCAGGTACCATCTCTCTGAGTTTCCTCTCAGCTCTCAGCTCTCGGTCTTGCTGCAGCAGAGACAAACGCTCCTCTAGTGTCATAGTGAAGAAGATATCATGAATGTCAAACAAGGCCGCACGTAACTGTAATAGAAGCATATAAAACACATTTAGTGCCATTTCGGACGCTGTACACACGGTTCTTTAGTACCAAACCATCAAAAGTGGGACCTGGGCTCTGACGCGCTCTTGCAGGGACAGGTCTTGCTCTGACAGTTGGTCATTTCTCTGAGCGGCATTATTGCTGAATGAACGAATGAACTCTTGCGTGTCCTGAAGAAAGACAAATGTAGGGAGGTTATCAATCCCATGAGGGCTTTGTTAGCATGTATACTGACACTATTGTGCGTTGTTCTCACTAGCACGGTTTGACGGAGGTGTTTGACTTTCTCAGTTGTGAGCAGTCGCCTGATCAGAAAGCCCTTCACGATCGCAGTGAGGCGACACAGCGCCCTCTGCTGCCCCACTGTTATAACCTGCGTGCGACACACCCCTCAGGCTTTAGCTCATCATAACATTTATTCAAGTTTAGCAATCAATTTAAAAGCATTTCAAAACCAACCTGACTCAGCCTGTTTCTGCTCTTCCCTCTCATATATATGGATGCCTGTATTGAGGGTGATGATGCCACATCTAAACCTAAAAATGAGAATGCCTTGTTAATATATACCGTAGTACGTCGTGCATACTATTTTCTTTTGATTTTGTAGTAAATGGTTAAATTGTTTACCCCAAAATGACATCATTTCATCATATTGTTCTAAATATGATTTTATTTCTTCTGTGAAACACACAAAGATGTTTAGATTCCCAAGCTATAAAAATAGCTGAAAGCTTTCTAATATTGTGAATTAGCTTTTTTTTTTCAACATCAGTTTTAAGTTTTGGTCATTTTATTATGTTCTTTTGTAGTTTTTACTTTTTGTTTTTATTTCTATATAGCTGTATTCTATATATATATATATATATATATATATATATATATATATATATACTATACTACCAGTAAAAAGTTTTGGATCGGTTAGATTTGTTATGTTTTTTAAGGTCTCTTCTGTGCAAAAATAAAAATAAATTTAAAATAACTGTTTTCTATATATTTTAAAAAGTAATGTATTCCTGTGATCAAAGTTGTATTTTTCAGTGTCTTCAGTGTCACATGATCCATCAAAAAACATTCTGATATGATGATTTATTATTAGTAATGTTGTAATTTTTTTTCAGGATTCTTTGATGAATAGAAAGTTATAAATATCATATAATATTATACATTATTATAATTATTATATATTATTATTATTATACATTATTATAATATTATATTTTATTATATTATATATTATAAATATTATACATGTTTTACTGTAACTTTTGATCCTTGATGAATAAAACAATTATATTTTATTTTATTTCTTTCCCAAAAAATAAAATACAATTATTTAAAAATACAATAAACACAGATAAATGCTGTTATTTTTAACTTTGTATTCAGATCGTATATATATATATATATATATATACAAAATCCTGAAATAATAATGTAAATGTTTACAACATTGATAATAATAATAAATGTTTCTTGATCATCATATTAGACTGATTTCAGAAGGATCATGTGACACTGAAGACTGGAGTAATGATGCTGAAAATACAGCTTTGATCACAGGAATAAATTGTTTTAAAAAAAAATATTCAAATAGAAAAAAGTTTTAAATTGTTTTAATATTTCGCAATGTTTTGTGTGTGTGTGTGTGAGTGTGTGCGTTTATTTTTAATCAAATAAACAAAACAAAAATTATCTTCCGGCCACGGCTGACATACCGATGACTGGCACAGGGTGTCT
Source organism: Cyprinella venusta (assembly GCA_038021265.1). Taxonomy (NCBI): domain Eukaryota; kingdom Metazoa; phylum Chordata; class Actinopteri; order Cypriniformes; family Leuciscidae; genus Cyprinella; species Cyprinella venusta. Next base: position 46,113,516 of record CM075863.1, read on the forward strand.
TGGTGACCTTTCTCCAGGGCTTAAAGGGCACATGATGGGGCTCAGTATAGGGTAACGTTCACATACGTCCTCACCCGCTACAGGACTCAGACCACCCTGACCCCTCAGTCTCCTGACCCGCTCCTCTGATTCCTGAATGAGGAACAGGGAGATTGGGTGACTGAAGTCAGAATATATACAATATATATATATATCTGTATGTGCCAATGCTGACCTGACTGTGATGCCGTTGTTCTCTCTCTTGTTCTGCCACCAGACACGATAATCTGAAAGCATAGTCATCCTCCAGAGACTTCTGCATGTCTTCTAGAGCGTGGACCTGCCATTGCATCTCATCTGAAACACAGGAATACACAACTGAGAGGATACTATTTCAAAGAAAGCTGAAAATCCCGTCTTTACTCTCAAATCAACATTCAAGCGTACCACTGATTAACTCTTTATATCATGCATATTTTGTGTCTTGAGTTGTTATAAGGTTCTTTGGAGATTAAAAAAAGTTAATTCTTCACATCAGTCTTTTGGATTGTGGGTTCAAACTGAAAACATCTTGTTTAAAAAAAATTGAAAAAAGCTAAACAAAGAATATTTTTATTTTAGAAGCAATATACGAATAAATTCAGTATTAATAATAATTTTATATTGGGGTCTAAGAAATGTATTATTGTGGATTGTTTTGTATTATTATTTATTGTTGAAGCACTATACAGAATATGCATTGTTAATAATAGTAATTACTATTTGTATATGATATATAAACACACACACATATGTAATTATTATTAGGCTATATTATGTTGTATATATTACATATTTCCATATATTTTTGAATCATTCTTTTTGGTTTGAATATAATGACCCCATAAATGTTAAAACAGCATGCTACACTCTCAGAAAAAAAGGTACACAAGCTGCCACTGGGCCTGTACCTTTTCAAAAGGTACACTTTTGTATATAAAGGCTGCATATTGGTACCTTAGTGGCACATATAAGGACCTGAAATGTACATATGAGCACCTAAAATGTGCATATTAACATCTAAAATGTACATATTAGCACCTAAAATGTACACACTAGCTCATGAAATTGACATATTAGCACCTATGTGCATATTAGCATCTAAAATGTACATTTCAGGACCTAAAATGGACATAAATAGCTCCTGAATGGACATATTAGCTCCTTAAATGTACATATTAGCTCATGAAATGGACATATTAGCACCTAAAATGTACATATTAGCACCTAAAATTTACATGCCTAAAATGTACATATTAACTCCTGAAATATTAGCACCTAAAATGCATATAAGCACCTAAAATGGACAAAAGTTTACCTTTTGAAAAGGTACAGCCCCAGTGACAGCTTTTGTACCTTTTTTCTGAGAGTGTATTTGTGTAAAATGACTCTTTTTTCTCATGTAGTAGCATGTATATTTTAGGATGGAGGTTTTTTCACCATCATATTTGGGGATCCGTGGCATTAAACAGTGTTAAGAGCCTCTTAAACCCCTACTTTAAACAGTACATGATGATTTCAAGAGGAACTTAAAAAAAGTTTACTGACATTAGGCTATAAAACCCATTTGAGTCTTTGTTTTCAAAAGTGCACTCATTTGTTCAGTTCTTACCTGCTCTCCTTTCTTGCAGCGCTGTGCTAATGACACCGTCTCCCTCAAATGATACTTTGGCATGAGAAGGAGAGTCGGGGGATATTCCAGAGCCCATAAGTGCAGCTGTGGGACTGTCCCGTGTGAAAGTCTTGCTCATTGGTGAAGGAGGAGACAGTCGAGTGTGTGTTCTCGCAGTGACCCCGGCCATAAACCGAGGCATTCTCTCCTGGCTTCGGTCTATGAGCGGACTCTGATGGCCGGAGGACAGGTGACTGTCCAGCGTGTGGCATCTCCTTCGAAACAGAGGGCTCGTGGGCTCCAATCTTCCGACGGTCTCGTTCAACCTGGGGTGGTCATCATATCGACCCATACTCGCTATTGTGTTTACTTCCTGTGGCCTTGCATTGGCTGTAGTGTTCAGTTGGTTGGGGTCGTCAGGGAAAGAGAAGAAGATGTTGCCAGCAGAAATGGGACGAGGACGTCCGCGATGGGGTCTTAAACGGCCATTTAGACCAGATTCTGGACTTATTGGGTTATTAGGAGAGGTCCGATTAGGCGTGGGACTATAACAGGGTAAACCAGAGGCAGTCCCGTCCAGAGAAGTGCCGTTTTCTTTATCAAACGGGATTTTGGTCCCGATGAGCTTTGATCCCGGTTTACCTTCTTTTTCAATAAAATCCCGTGATTTCTTCAGTAGGTTCTGCAAAGAAACTCCTTCTGGTTCAGTTTCCTTCTCTTTTCCTCTCATAAGTCCTGGGAGCTCGGCTGGTGGGGTCACTGATGGCTTATTAGATACAGTGTAAGGCTCTGTGGTCCCAGTGGGTGTAAGATGTACAGTATCTGTAAGACCATTCCTGCAGTCTAATTTTGGAGAGGGAGACGAGCACTGCTCTGAAGGCTTTGGTACGTCCAATATTTTCGGTGCCTATGATGCAAGAAGATATGAAAGCAGGGGCGTCACTAGACCCATTTTAGGATTGCTTAACCCCCCCTAAATGTTCACCCAGCCCCCCTAAAATGAGTGATTAACTCTGTAATATATGTACATTCATTTGTGATCGCATCAGTCAACTTTGAAACTCATATGAAACCAGCGTAAAAAAGCAGAGGACAATGTGTGTGTGTAATTATTGATAGATTGTTTATGATTATTGTGATATCTGCATCTCATACATGATGCGGGAGCAATCCAAGATGGTTTCCCATCCACTGTAAAATCTGGGCTTATTTATTTATTATGAAATTCCTTTCATCTTAATGGCATGAAACTTTATGACTTGTTCTACTCTTGCTATACTAAAATTTTGTTATAGTCATTTTATAATATAATTCAAAAGCAAAAAATGTGAAAATAACTATATAAGTAATGAGTGCTCCTCTGCAGCCATCTAGTGGATATAGTGGTAATTTCATGTCATTTTCATGTTAAAAGTGTTTGTTTTCCGCATTTTCCATGTTATCTCCATGAATTAAAAAGATAAAAGATGAAGATGTTCTTGAAAGTTAATTTTACTGCACCAATGTAGAGATAAAACAATAGTGTTTAATATTTAAAAAATGGCATTAATATTTTACCCATATGTTGCCAATCTAGACAATTACAGTAACGTTTGTCTATATTCTGGATGAATATTAATGAATATTAGAAGGCTATTTAAATTGATAAGAAATTAATTCAATATTCAGGGATTGACTTGATTGAGTAGAACTTATGGTATTGTTAATGCCAAGTATACTAACAATACATTAAATTATTAATATAATTAAATAATTGGTGGCTGAGCCAACCTAATATTGAAATCCTAGAATCGCTCCTGTATGAAAGTAAATTGAATCAATTATAGTGAATAAGCAGTATATATATTTCTTTTTTCATAGTTGAAGGTATAGGTTAAATAACTAAATCTATACATAAAATGGAAAATAAAAGAAAATAAATAAATAATGGATACATTGTAAAAAAAAGAATGCCTTCAACTTAAAAAAACACAGTTGAAATCTATTGATATATCTATTAACGATAATATATATATATATATATATATATATATATATATATATATATATGAATTTTCATAAATAAATATCTGGGTAAAAAACAACAATAAAATCTGTGTAAAAGGGGAAAAAATTAATTTAAAAGGGAAAAAAGTTTTCTAATTTATTAGTTTAGAAAAATCAGTTTAAAAATGATCCCATAATTCACATAAAAGTTCATAAAAGGGACATAAAAGTACCTGTTAGTCGAAGAAACACATATTTTCTTACCTTATTGGTCCAAAGAATGGCCTGAATCTGATCGAGGAAGTTATTATTATTATAATGAATCTGTCTGTCTGTCTCCATTAGTGACGCTCTTTTCCTGTATTCAACCATCTCCCTTCTTTGTTTCTCACTTAGCTGGAAACACAATAGGCACAAACTTTCAGATAATACGAATCATAACCAAACTTAAGCTGAATGTTATAATTATAACTGTTATTAATATTATATTTTATTGTGCTCTTTTTTTCTTTTGCTTTTGAAAGTTTAATATGTCGTATGTATTGCAGTCACGCTATAATATAAATATAAATACTCACCACCGGAGACAGAAGTGGCCTGCCATGGAGGCGGATGAGAGAGTGCGCCACCCCTCGCGCAGGTGCGGTACTGCAGCTCATCTCATGCATCATTTCCGACTGCAGTTCCGACAGAATGCGTGCGCAGAAATCCTCATAGCTGTCCATGTTTTCTTACAGCGGTCTGCACAACTGGAACGGTCTACACAATGAAACATAAACGTCCGTGCACGTGTTATATATGACAGAAAATAAAATCACATTGTCGTTCCTATTCGGTCAGCTGCAATGCAGGCTTTTAGTTTCGGATTTTAAACAGACTCTCAATGCTATCAATCGATCCGCATTCCACTGCTCTTTCCTCATGTATTTGCTAACCGATAACCACGCACAGATGTTAAAATCTCAGCATCAGCACCTACCTTTATGTTGCAATGGAGGATGCGCTTCTGTTGACACACACAAAATAAACAAAGTGTATCAGTAAAACGCTTTCCTCTACCACAGATGTGATTGTAACATGTATGATGTCGCTGTGCTGATGTTTATGTTGGACGTACAGATGCAAATCGCGTAATCGTTTCCTGTTTTGTCCGTAATTACGTTGAGAATGATAAACGAGGCTAGTTATTTCCTCTATATTCAAATGACGAAGTCATAGTGTGTCCGCAGGAGATGGATTTAATATCCTAGACCTCTAGCCTATCTGTCCTTCACAGGGTCTCTTGTGTCTGTCTGATGGTCTTCATCAGCACCGCCCCGTTCACTCGCCGTCATCCTCTGCATTCATTTGGACGTAAAATCAAAGGAAGATTCCTTCAGATACATTATTAAGATACAGATGTGATTCATATCTGCATCATATTTTACTGCAGTAGCCATTTAAATTTACTTTACTACTCTGATCCATAGAAAATGAAATAATTACGCAAACAGGCTATGCTTTCATCATAATTTAGCCTATTATTACAATGAATGAAGACAGAAATAAATAAATAAATAACCAAAATAAATAAAGTTCGTTTAAACTATGTATCCACCTTTTCATGCTCTATCTAAACAATGCGCGCTGTCATGACGACGATGCCGGTTGTCAACTTCCGGTTCGAGTCTGGTCTATGCTTTTTTGCCATGTGTTTTAGATTGTCATCCCCACATCGCTTAACTAAATCGAAAAAAAAAAACATTCATCAAATGTGATCTGATCACGTCATTTTTTATTAAATCGCAGATAAAAACAACGTTTTTCTTTGCTTCATAACTTCCAAAAGATAACGTTAGCTGATGCATGACGCACGATCTCCCTAATCCAGCAAACATTTCTATCACCCCGACTGCTGCAGAATAACAGTACTAGCTAGGCCTATAAGGTTAGGGTCCGTGTACGTTTTGATATTTTGTTTTTTTTCGTTTGAAACAAACAAAATAATGAGAAACCACCCTTTTTTCGTTTTTCGTTTCAAACCAAAAACAAAGAAACCGTTAAAAAAAAGCCGTTTTCCCGTTTTTGGTTCTGAATACAAAAACGAAAAACGAAAAAAAAAAACAAAATCAAATAACGGTCCGATTTTGTTTTTTTGAAATTCCTTTTTCCGTTTGAAGATCTACATTAAAACAAGGACAGGTTGGCCACGTGACCCAGAAGTAATAGTAAATATGGCCTATCAAAATAAAAGCCAAGCTTTTAGGACGGTCATAATCATCTATGGTCATAATATGCAGAACTAACCAGAGTAACGTTAAGAAACCTGGACCGGAATAAATATGTTTACAACAGTAGTTTGTTAGCTATTTAATATCATGCCTATCATTCCAGACTAGTCACGTTTAATGAGGTCATTGTTTGGGTCATTACAGTTGGTAATATAGGTTAACCTAAGAACTTATTATGTGTGCAGAGTTGTTGCTGTTAGCGCTACTACATTATATAATTAAATTTATATGTGGTTTCCACCGTAATGGACAGCGTCGCTCAAGTTATACAGTGTTAATAGAAATGTATTGAACAGGATAGTTAGGTAATAGACTAATAGTGATAGTAGTTTGTTAATAATACAATCAAAAACGACATATGTGAAGGTTCTCAGTCCACTAATAATCCAACGAAGTTTAAAACCTAGGACAGTTCAAAACGATTACAAAAACATACTAGTAGGTGTCGCACTGTGTCTGCTGTGTGCGAGCTACTGTCATGGAGATATTAATTTGTTCTATAATTAAAACTTTCCATTATAACTGTGCTTTCACCAGGCGCGTCGTTAGACATGGGCATTCGGGACTTCAGCCCCGGATGTTTTTTTTTATAGCCCCAGATCCAAAAAAAAAAAAAAAAAAAAAAGATTATTATTAAATTTTAATAATTTAGTATTCGTTTAAAAAAAATACCGGGTAACATTAACATTATTTATATAAATGGGGAAAAAATAATTTAAAAAAACACATTAAAATTCCAAAACCAGATTTCCATCGTAAACAACACACAAAGCATCATTAACTCACCACAGATCACTAAAACCCTTCTCATTATTTACAAGACTATAGTAAGCAGATTCTATTTTTAGTCTACCAGCCACTAATTTCATAAACATCACTTAATACTATTAAGCTGCAATCCTTGATTCCTCCTGGTTTTCCATATTGCCAATTTCGCAGTTCCTGTTAAATAATTTAACAGACACATCTTCCTTCTCTTTAAAAAATTATATTTCACACCCCCTATTAAAACTTGAAAAACTTGAAACAATCTTTCACAGGTCAGGGGGCCAAGCCAGACTGCACCCACCCCTCAAACCCAGGACCACCTCGAGGAGCGTACCAGAGACCAGACAGACAAGCAGAACTTCTAAAAGTAACAATCTTTATTGAATAAAAACAAGAATTAAAAGTCTTAATATGGGCTTCGTATCTCTCTGCAGGAGGGAGGAGACCAGGAGGTCCACTGCGCCCACCCGGGTCGCTGGCAGCCACGGAGGAGGAGGGAGTCAAACGCCGGTCCGGCGTGCAGGTAGGTAAACGTGGTAAGTAGATCCTTTTAGGCGTAATATAGTCGGACAGCTCTCCAGGCAGACCAGGATCGGGACCACCGGACAGGTGGGTAACAGGTAAGTTTTGTTTCAAGCGGCGTCAATACAGTAGGTGGTCGGCACAGGGGGCGATGGGTCCAGGAGGGGGACTCGCTGCCAGCCAGGTGGGTAGCTAGGTACGTATGTCTCCTTCGTGTAGAGTGCTCTCCTGTGGCGTCACTGGACAACAGGTGTAAGGTCCTCCGTGTGTCTTTCCTCCTTTAACGGCTCCAGCCAGAAGCAAGATATCCTCTAATCCAAGACAGAGACAAGTTTACAGGTTCAATTCTATTACAGTAAAGCAAGGACTTACCGCTGGGGGGGTAGTTCTGAACAAGCAGCACTGAGGCTGGGGTGTGTGTCTCCTCCGTACAGGCAGCACACAATACGGCAGTGGTAGAAGAATCTCCTAAAATAGACAGAGCATCTGAATCAATAGCAAACATGATCCTTTCGTATAATGGAGAATCGGGCTTACGGCTGGACTGGGCTGTTCCAAACAAGCAGCACTACGGCTGGGTGTGTCTCTCCTCCGTACAGGCAGCACACAAGAAGGCAGTGGCAGAAGAATCTTCTATTTAAATAGACAGAACAAGTTAAACAGGGCAATCACACTCCTCTTTAGTATCATCAGAAGTTTGTGGCCAGAGTGGAACATACACATTCAACACTGAGGGCTTCGTTCCGCAAACCCTGGGCAAGAATGTGAACTGGCGGTTAAATAAACATGTGCATCCACACACACTGCAACTTCACGTCAAGTCCAATAAGGTCGGCACTCACCCAGTGATCAATCCCTCCACTGATACTCTGAATCAACACTCAGAAGTTGAAGTAATTAATTTGGCTTTGTGATCATACTCTGGGGCTAGAGTTAGAAGACGACTACAGTGAGATACAGGTTTACCTAACTGGAGTTGGGCTATTTCTTCTGGGAAGCTTTCAACTTGAGCACGTCTCAGAAGTTCCTGTTCAGGTTGTGTATAGTCGTCAGCTGAGAGTTCACTTTCGTCTGCCGCCCCATGAAGGGAAATAAGATCTTGAAGTGAATTGTATCGAGAGATATCTGCGGTGTATAACTGCGGTGTTCTTGGATGTCATCGCTTACATCATGAGGCTGTTTGAGCCAACTACTAACTGACTGAGTTAAGAACTGTAGACCTTGATTCCATCGGCTTTTATCCGTCTCCTCTGGTGTCAGCTTTGAGATATAGCCTGCCTTTTCAAGTTTCTGCACTTTAACATACACTGAAGCAAGATCTGTGTTCTGCAAAAGGCGTTTTTTGTGCTTCTTAAATGGGCTGGCACTGCTTCTTAGGTGATTGCAGAGGTGGAAGCTTCTTTTCCAGAGGAGAAGTGTTGCATCCCTTTAAATGTCTCCGACTGCCACACTAATTGTTTTTTCCTTAAGGATTTGCACCGCTTCTGTGTCTCACTCCTATACGGAATTGTGTCCATTTTGCCGCAATTTCTGTACATTGTTGAACAGTTCAGCTCCTGCTGACAAAGTGGAGGTTAATAGACACTGTTGTGGTAAGAGATGACTGGCAAGGAATTTTGAAGGGCCCTGCAGAGTCCACCCGAGTCTGGTTTTCACAGTGGCAGGACCGCCAGGAGACGAACTGGCTCTGTAGCTGTGATTAAATGTGGATAATCTGCATCTTTAATAGTTTGACATCCAATTCATCATTTTTTGCATTTGGCTTTAAGATTACATTGTGAGATCTGGGTATCACGGCCACACCTAAAGCACTTCTGATTTGACTTCAGCCAAGACTCCACTTGATTTTGATTCAGCAGTTTGAAATTAGTAATGCTGCACAGTGTTGCAGAAGGGGCAGTACTTTGTCGGTTTCTCCTTCTTGACTGCTGAAACACTTGCTGGTTTACTCTGTTCGCCACCATGCAAGACAGTAGCAAATCGTTGAACCGGCTTGCAATTCCTTTGCTGTTCTCTCTGTGGCTGACAGTAGGCTCTGCTTACATTACTAACGTACTGTGACTCATGCTCTTGTATTCTGAGCTCATATTCTTGCCAATCGCGGAGTTCTATCAGTGTTGGAAATGGGTTAACAAACCCTCTGAAGTTTGCTTTAAGATCATGAGGCAATTTGGCAAGGAGACGTGAAACATGTGACCCACATTTGAGCTCTGTCCATCCTTTAGCTCCAAGTTGGTCCAGCATTCCAACTAATGCACGCACATTGAGGGCAAACATTCTAAAATATTTAGTGTCACCACTCCTGATTTTTGGGCCATCCATCAATTCTCCAATTCTTTGTAGTGCGAGTTGATGTTGTTGACCATAAAGTGCAGTTAGAGACCTCATGGGGTTGGTGTGTGGGTACCTGCTGTTGACGTACGCGTCTGCAATGAGCAAGGCATTCTCTTGTTTCAGATGATCAACGAGTATTTGGTACTTGTAACGTTCTGTAGCCTCGGCAGGTAGCAAATTCTCCAGTGCAATTTTGAGTCATGCAATCTCTGTGGGATCTTCACTGCAAAAATGAGGAATGGTGAGAATAGGACCTCTGTAGGTGGGCTAAACATGAGGATATGGAAGAGAAGGAGGGCGCACTGGGTGGTGTGGCTGATATGTCTCAGGTTGAGCGTAATCTGAGTACTGTCGTGGGGTCAAGAAGCTTGATTTGTCTGCAGGATTAGGAGCTGATTGACCATAGCTGTCTGAGTGTCGCTCATGTGCATGGTGAGCTAATGTATCCCTTTGAGTCAAGTCTCATCTTGATAGACTGGACTTGTAGCTGGAATCCTATGATAGGTTGCTGATAACCATATGGTTCAGTGGAAGGGAAATAGCGCACGGGTTTGCAGTTCAGACTATGATCTTTATAAGTCCCATACGTAGCTGCCGTCTCTTGACTGTAGTCCTGAGGCATAAACTGAACAGCTGCGGGGTTGCGATCTCTTTGGTCAGTGGACATATAGTTATGGCCTCTGTGGTCTGTGTTGTAGTAACCACGTGATCTATCTATGTGCCTAATACCAGGTTGAGGATATGTAGCATCTTCTTGATGGGCTAGCTTGTGTTGGGATTGAGTTGGTTCATAAGAAGAGAAAGGATGACTTGAAGTTAGCCGAGTTGCCGAGCCTGGTAATCTCAGGTCTCCTTGGTTGTCAGTGAGATAATCAATCTCTTTGTGACTGACAGAATGAGAATGCAGAAGGTCACCTCGTGAATCTACAGGCAGTACCCTCATGGGCTGAGGAGGATCATCTTGATCTCTAGGCAGAACTGTCCTGCCCTCACTGGCTGCTGTATATGGACTTGAGGAGAGAACTCTCTGATCTGCATAAATTATTCGCCTTGGAGAAGTCCGAGTATGGGGCATTGGCTGCGACGGTTTGTTGGGCCAGTTGCTCCCCTCCAAGAGATATACAGCTTTGTTTGTAAAGGACACCATTGCAGACTTTGACACCATTACATCTGCGAGAAAAAGTCCAAACAAACAGTGAAGACTATCAACTTTGTGGGTTAAAGTGCATGTCTTGTAAAGATGATAAGGTTCAGATCAGCCAATAGCTCACCTGTTCCCTCCTCAGTAACATTCCCATTTACAAGAAATGTGTCTTGCATTTGGTCTTCAAATTTGGTGTTGAAAAACACTGACGCATCAACAGTAAGAGAGGCACAGCCCGTGGCATTCATCTGGTAGGTGAACAAACACACAATTAAGTCAAGCACAGGCAAAAGGAAAACCCTCAGCAGTAAGGCAGGAGTCACACACCTTTGTGGTTTGAGTCAGGCACTGTCCGGTCAAATTATGAAGCAGACTGTATGGAAATGGATCACAGCACACTTCCACTAAGGCTTGACCAGGTACAAGTTGGCCATATGTACATCTGGGAAACATCATAAGATAAAGAACTGACCAACCACAAGACAAGAAAATAAAGCATCACTCACTTGGTGCAAGACTCAACTTTCAGTCCCATAACTGCAACGCTGTAGGTCTGCGGTGCGTTTACGGTCGCGTCAAACTTGGGCAAAACTAAACCAGAAACAAAGCACTTTAGATTAAGGCCTTAGATCCGTCATTGAACTTCCCTTACATAACAACTTACCATAATTTTTTCACCTCAAAGACTTGGGACTCTTCACTTCATGGCTGCTCCATTCTGAAGGGCCTAGGTCTTGTGTCCGATGGACGGACGCACTGATGGACGGACGCACGCACGGACGAAAAGACGCAAGCACACACGGACGGACGGACGCAGTCACGCATGGACGGACGCAGTCACGCATGGACGGACGGACGCACGCACAGACGTCCTTCCAACCGACATATTAAAAGACCACATTCATTAACAAAAGCTAGTATAGACCATTACAACACAAGTCTACGTTTTTCATTTTATCTTTAAGTTATGTACCAATTTCTAGAGCAAGAATCAAACTAACAGACATACCAACACTGAAGTTGGAATAAAAATGCAGGCCCTTCTACTTCAGACACTAGGGTAAACTAAAGTGGCATTCTAATCAGAAGTGCCACACACTGAAATATTCAGATTAAAAGCCCAAACAAAAAACCTGATTGATGCGTTGACACCCTTTCAGCACTCAGACGTCTTCCTGGCTCCATGATCCGGACACTCTGATCCACAGTACTGAGGCCACACAGACATCCTGCTTGAGCAGAAACCATCAGAACTTTTCCCTCCGCAGGAACAGCCGTAGCTGGAGAAAACAGCAGAGACACCTAGAACAAGGACCAACACGCTGTAGGACACACATCAACATTCCCAAATTGAAAAATAGCCACATCATACAGTACCTGGTTCTGGAAACACATATCGGTGTCAAACGGCGCACTAGCAGCAACTACATTCTGCACTGCTGGAGCCATAGTCAACGCTGACAGACAACTGGAACGTCACAGAGACACTTGTGTCTGCATCACCAGCCTTTGCTTTAAGCGTCTGAAATCCATGGAGAACGATCACTCCTTTGGATAAGACCTGACAGAAGACATAGGTGTGCAAGTTGTGGAACAAACAAACCCAGCAAACTTGACTACAAAACTAATGTCCACTCACCATATAGATTATGTCAGCGCTGTAGCTACCAGCCTCTCCAACAAATGAATACTCCACAGTCACTGGAAACAAAACCACATTTGAGAGGCTGATTGAGCTTCACTATAGTTAGTTCACTAAACGATGGGTTGTCGGGAGAAACAGGTAGGAGAAGCTGAACAAACCTTGTATCTGTAGTGAAGTATGGCGATTTATAACCATAAAAAACCTCTGGATTAGCACTTGCCTGGGGAAGATCAAACTTAATTAGCTTCATGCTAGAGAAAGTCTTAATTTTTACAAAATACAAGTCGTACCACCAGATTCTGATCAGCCTTAAGATTAGCAGTGCTTAGGGAGAACGCAGCCCATCCATTCTTGTTTGTGGTTAGATTCAACAGCGGTTTGTTGGGTCAGTTGCTCCCCTGCAAGAGATATACAGCTTTGTTTGTTAAAGACATCATTGCAGATTTTGACACCATTACATCTGCGAGAGAAAGTCCAAACAAACAGTGAAGAATATCAACTTACTGGCTTAAAGTGCATGTCTTGTAAAGTCAATAAAGAGTATTTGGTTCAGATCAGCTAATAGCTCACCTGTTCCCTCCTCAGTAACATTTACAAGAAATGAGTCTTGCATTTGGTCTTCAAATTTGGTGTTGAAAAACACTGACACATCAACAGTGAGAGGCACAGCCCGTGGTATTCATCTGGTAGGAGAACAAAGACAAGCACAGATTTTGGATCATGGCACACTTCCACTAAGGCTTGACCAGGTACAGGTTGGCCATATGTACATCTGGGAAACATCATAAGATAAAGAACTGATCAACCACGAGACAAGAAAATAAAGCATCACTCACTTGGCACAAGATTCAACTTTCAGTCCCATAACTGCAACGCTGTAGGTCTGCGGTGCGTTTACGGTCACGTCAAACTTGGGCAACACTAAACCAGAAACAAAGCGTTTTAGATTAAGGCCTTAGATCCGTCATTGAACTGCCCTCACACAACAACTTACCGTATTTTTTTACCTCAAAGACTTGGGAGACTAGTGTTGGCACTCTTCACTCCATTCTGCGAAACCGCAGCCTAGTCGCAGTCGCCTAGGTCTTTGTGTCTCACTGCCTCATCACTTCTCTGGCTACGTGGTGTGCTCCACCTCAATCACCTCCGGTAATCCCCTTGGTAATGTTGGGACTCTTCACGCCATGGCGACTCCATTCTGCGATGCCGCCGTGGGATGCCGTCCTGACTGTGGGCTGGGTCTCCATCAGCTTTACCCTGCTCAAGGCCATCCCCCTGGCTTTCACCAGCATTTGCACCAACCTTTCCTCCAGCTACGGACGGACGGCCGTCGTGGGATGCAGTCCTGAGCGTGGACTGGATGTCTGTTTGCTCTTTACTGCTCAAGTCCTTGGACGGATGGACGGACGGCTTGGGCAGAGGGGTTGGGCGGACGGATTGGGCAGAAGGGTTGGGCTGACCAACGGATTGGGCGGACGGGCAGACAGGTTGGGCGGACAGACAGACAGATTGGGCGGACGGACGGGTTGGGCGGACGGGCAGACGGATTGGGCGGACGGACGGATTGGGCGGACGGATTGGGCGGACGGACGGACGGACTGGGCGGACGGATTGGGCGGACGGACGGATTGGGCGGACGGATTGGGCGGACGGACGGACGGACTGGGCGGACGGACAGACAGATTGGGCGGACGGGCAGACGGACTGATTGGGCGGACGGACGGATTGGGCGGACGGACGGATTGGGCGGACGGGTTGGGCGGACGGACGGATTGGGCGGACGGACGGATTGGGCGGACGACTTGGATGGACGCATGGACGGCTCGGACAGACGGCCGGACGGAGGCGTCCATCCGGAAGGAATGCGGCTGAGCTAGAGGACAATAAAAGCTGAAGAGAACCATGAAAAAAGGTTGGTGCAGGTGGTAGTGACAGCCAGGGGGATGGCCTTGAGCAGGGAGGGGCAGACGGAGACCCAGCCCACAGTCAGAAAGGCATCCCACGGCGGCGGTGCAGAATGGAGTAGCAATGGAGTGAAGAGTCCCAACACCACCAAGGGGATTACTGGAGGTGATGGAGGTGGAGCACACCATGTAGCCAGAGAAGCAATAAGGCAGTGAGATACAAAGACCTAGGCGACCACGACTAGGCTACAGCGCCGAGCCCTTGAAGTGGAAGCAGCGATCCTGAGGTTAGAGGCTGAGCTGCAGCAACCATAGATGGAGGTGGAACCTGAGGGAAGGCGGAGCTATTCAAAGGCAAAAGAGGTGGAGAGCCGTAGGGCAGCGAATGGAGACCAGAATGCTGAAGATCGCTGTAGACCAGAATCTGCACTGCTGGAGCCATATCGACGCTGTCACTTTGTTTGCAACTGGAGTCTTATCAAAACGAGTCACGGATATCTGTTGGGAATGGTCAAGGTTAGGAAAGGGGAAACAAAAAAAAAACACATGACCATCATCCATTTGATCACTGGATGGCAAACAAACCAAGAGTAGTAATGGTGTTAAAGGAAAGCTTCAATGGTTCACAGAGCTTATTTACACCATCTATAAAGTTTAGTAAACAACTTCAACATAAAAACAGAATGCTTCTGTTCATTTCAAAGCCTAATGGTACTTACCTGGTTCTAGTCCATCAACAGCAAAGAGAAAAAGGGTGAAAATGAGCTTCTTCCAAACAGAAATCTCCCTCACAGCCATGAGGACAGATCACCCAAAACTAACCCTTATCAAGCCACTCTTATATATCAGGAACGCATTCATCTCGTTAATTCAATTAATTAACCACCACCTGGCAGTAATTAATGTTATCATTTGATTAGGAGTTCCAACTAGCATTGATTTGAAACACGACACATTATGGAGGTTATAGTGGACGAATTTTCTAGTTGCCATATCAACACTATAGAATTGTAAAAATATATAGCCTATGTATTGAAGATATTACTGAACATTTATTTAACCATAGCAAAAGTAAGTTTCTTGTGTTAATTTTAAACAAGTCTGATATTATTTTATCTTATACATAGTTCCCACATGACGTCACAACATACGGGCATTTGCCGACAAGGCGCCATTGCTGCGGGCAAAACATTAGAAGAAGCAATAGGAGTTGAACGAATTGAAATGAGTATCGTGCTATAAAGTGAAAATGGCCATCTCCTGCTGGGTCAATGGATGATAAAATCGTGCCGGAGGTTCAGTTAAATCGGGAGTTTACACTATACCCGTCATTAGACTCCATGGATGTGAGAAGAAGACTAAGCTTTTGTCTGAACAACGACGGAGATTACGGCTGGCGAGGATAAACAGGAAAGAAACTCACTCAAAACACGCAAGAGTTTGTTTGACAAAAGCACAATGTTGTGTTTTATTGCCAGTATAAACAAATATAAGTTAACAGATTGCAGTTTGAATAATGTCCTGTATGAACAAAATGACGAGGTATTAAAAACATACAAAACAACATTGTTTCCA
This sequence comes from Cyprinella venusta, assembly GCA_038021265.1. Taxonomy (NCBI): domain Eukaryota; kingdom Metazoa; phylum Chordata; class Actinopteri; order Cypriniformes; family Leuciscidae; genus Cyprinella; species Cyprinella venusta. The sequence continues at coordinate 46,129,294 of CM075863.1, forward strand.
CTGTTTGATCTCACATTCCAGCATTGCAATTTCAGATTATGTCCCTAAAGAACCCGCGTATAATGTAGTTCCGCATTACATTAATTAAATTGCACGCGAGTTATTTATTTTTATATTCATACACCGAACCATGACGCCCGCTTTAGTACATCCATATTACAGAAAGCACAGGTAACTGTTTTAAGGGGAACATAGGAATTAAGTTGTGCAGGCTATGGCTTTTTAATAGACAGATTGGCATCATGCTACTTCGCTATGATGACTAAGTTACTTTTCCATTGATTGCACTTGAGCAAACATCACCGAACCAACCCTACGGCAATCTGATCGTACGCCTCCAGTGATTTCCAGACTCGGAATTGCTCACAATGTGTAAAAACTCCTCACCAATACCAGATAATGGTGCACATGAACATACTGTGTCTGAGGCAAAGCTGCATAATGATTGCTCAGCGCTTCCTTCGTTACTGCATACGAATCCACACCATTTATGAATGAAATTTTCGCATTGTACCTCTCTCCGTCTTGTTTTAATAGTCTCTTTATAATCTATTTCACTTTGTCTTTTCACGATTTGCATAACAATATAAACAGAAATAAATATTTGTTTGTAAAACGACATTCTCTGATAAAACTCTGTAAAAACCTATGGTAAACAAAGCGGTTTTGCCCTCAAAGATGGCGTCTAAGGGGAGGTCACGTGACAATTTTTTCCCTGCGGGAACGTGCCCTGCGTTCCAAACCGCATACTTCCCTACTATATAGTAGGGGAAAAGAGTAGGCGAGCAAAAAAGTACGTTCGAATCCTCAGTATTCATAAAAGAGTAGGCGAGAATAACATAGCAGATGTCCGGTTCGCATTCATACTCAACTAGATTTGGCTATAAAGTACCTACTTTTTTAGCGCTCGTTGAGTAAGTACTTATTGAAATTAAGTACCTACTCACTGAGTATGCGGTTTGGAACGCAGCCATATGTATATCAGTTGAGACAGTTCTTGAATGATGGCCACGTGACCCGGAAGTAATAGTAAATATGGCCTATCAAAATAAAAGCCAAGCTTTTAGAACGGTCATAATCATCTATGGTCATAATATGCAGAACTAACGTAGAGTAACGTTAGAAGAAGAAAAATCAATGAATAAAAAGAAACCTGGACCGAAATAAATATGTTAGCAAAAGTAGTTTATTTCAGCTATTTAATATCATGCCTATCCAGACATCACCAGTCACGTTTAATGAGCGCATTTTTTTGGCTCAATAGTTGGTAATATAGGTTAACCTAAGGACTTATTGTGTGTGCAGAGTTGTTACTGTTAGCGCTATATTATATTTAATGTGGTTTCCACCGCAATGGACCACTTTCTACCAGCAGGTGGCAGTATTTAAATAACTGACTGTATGGTGTCTTTGATAACTGTTTTAAATCAAGATTACTGATACAGATATATTTATTGTTGTTCATTTTATTACAAAACTCTGATAGTGTCATGCAAGTGAAGAGAATCCATACAAGTTTACAAATCCATACAAAACTTAATATAGCACATTCATGCTTTCAAAGGCCTTGGATGTACAATCAATGGCTGCAGAATATTCGTGAAGCCCTAAGATTTTACAAGGTCCTCAAAAGAAATAACAAAAACATAATTACATTACAAAAAACAGGCTGTCAACGCTGATTACATCAGCAATAACTGCAACAAAATGTTTAACTTTTCAACAGTCCTGTCTTTGAATGTCCTTCAGACTTGCAGCACTGTCTTTGGCTATATTTCAATGAAAGCTTAAATATTAACATAAAAATGTTTTAGAATGGCATAAAATTAAGAAATGAGAATGTGTACACATAGCAGTGTGTCTTAATCAGCATAAGCATTAAACTTCTGTTTGCTTACAGTCCCCCTGACTGCTATATAATACAAATAATATTTTGTTTGACCATCGTATCCAAGGACTGTCATGCGCGTCAGTTGGTGTGGGCGTGGCTTCCTTCCCTGCGCGCGCCAGTCACTCGCCTCTCAAACGCACTGGCGTGTGTGTTTGTGGATGGACATCGCGGAGGTGGCGTTAAACTTCGTTGTTTACTCGTGTTTTACTTAGAGGAAGACGGGGAACGGAAACTGGAAGCGGTTCTTACAGAAATCATTTCGGTCGTCGATTTCCAAGCTCATTATAAGTTACCCGTTTGTATTTGAATGACTCACCACCAACAAACCAGTGGACTTTGACAACTGCCACCGCCTGGCCGAGTTTGCAGAAGTTAGCAACTTACCTCGGGAAGAAAGCAAACCAAACAAACAGTAAGTGATTTGTAATTACATTGACTCGTTTTTATAATGGATTGAGGGTATCTGACACTTTTAAATGATAGTGAACAAACAGAGACGTCTTTAAAGTATTAAAAATCAGTTAACGAAGAGGAATTTAGATACAAAATTAGTGTATAACAGCATTATCACCCAGTTTACTTTAAAATCTCATTTGTTCCCTAGAAGTGAGCTTGAATTATGAGCTATCAGGCGGTAACTCCACCCTGAACGCACATTCACTCTTCAAATATGTATCACCGTGATCTGTTTAAACGTCACTGCTTTTAATGGCCAGGGGGTGGCGCTGTTGCATCGCGTATGTGGCTTTGAGAGTGTATTGAGGAGTAGTTGCCAAATAAAGTCTTGCAATATCACCAAGAGACCCATAAATCTTGTTGTAGTTTACTTTATAAAGGGCATAATATGACCTTTGAATTGTATTAAAGTTTCACTTGTAGACTGAAAGCCAACTGCAATATCTGCAAGCATTGTTTGGGACAAGTCCAATTTTGTTTCTAAAAGAAATGAATAGGCTACAGTTATGTATCATCTCTATGCAAATGGAGAGCATTTGTGTTTCTTGGCACTAAGAAACGATTTGACAACAAATGTTGAGTAAGGTCTTCAGCATCTGCTGTAACTGTTTTTGCACTGCAATGTTTTGCATCTGAATTTGTCTTTGGGATCAATAAACAGGCTCTCCTGGCCTATTGTGTTTTAGCAATTTTCTATATGGTGGTTTGGGTTTTGCAAAGAAATTGTTAGATTCTAGTGCGATTGACTGATTGTTGAATGCCTTTGTGTGTTAAAATTAGAGAGAAATCAATTCTATTCCCATTTTGTGTCCTCGTTGGGGATTGCTTTGCTTAATATTGCAAAACTTGAGGTTTTCTGTTTCGCAAATGAAGCTAATTGTGTAATAGCTGCTTATAAACTTTGGCACAGAGTGGATTGGTAAAGAAAACTGGATGAATTAAAGGATTAGTTCACCTAAAAATCATTTATTCACCCTCAAGCCATCCTAGGTGTATGACTTTCTTCTTTCAGATGAACACAATTGTTTTAAATTAAAAAATATCCTGACTTTTCCATGCTTTATAATGGGAGTGAATGATACCTTGTTTTACAGTGTGTCCATCCTTTATAAAAGTAATCCATATGAGGGTTAATAAAGGCCTTCTGAAACAAAGCGATGTGTTTTTGTAGGAAAAATATCCATATTTATACCTTTATTAACTATGGCTTCCAGGCGGAAGAGTGACCTCTGACCCGAACGCAGAACAAGGTACCATTCACTCCCACTATAAAGCTTGGAAGAGCCAGGATATGTTTTTATATAACTCAGATTGTGTTCGGCTGAAAGAAGAATGCCATATACACCTAGGATGGCTTGAGAGGTGAGTAAATTATGGGATCATTTTCATTTTTTGGGTGAACTAATCCTTTAATCTCATCAGTCAGTCTGTCAACATGCGAGTCAGTGGCAAATAAAAAGATGATAAAACATCTTATTTTAAAACTATTTACATTTATTTTTCTTTTATGAGACTTGATGTAAGACTTGATAATGTGTTCATTTATAAATTGCATTTTTAATATTTTGTATGCATATTTTGACATTGATTCGTCCAACAAAGTACCTCATATGGTAAAAGTCGGATTTAGACTGATCTTTAGAATTAAATTAGCCTTTTATTCGTAAAGATTGGCCAACAAGCACTGTGTTTCCATCTATTTGCAGTCTTTATTGAACTCCAAATGCTCGTATTCACGTCGCTTGACAGCTTTACGGACGGGCCCATCTGAATCCTAATATCCAATGCTAGGTGACGTCAAGCCAGAAGGAGTGACTCTCGTGTTTCCACCAATAGATTCAAAGTATACCGTTGATTGACAGTTGAGCTTGGAAAATAGGAGGAACGTTTGTGCGACTTTATCCGTCTGGCTTTACTCTGTTATGGAAGCCATTTTGGGATTTTCCTTGTAGTTATTGTGAGTCAAGCACGTAACTTTTATCTATTCCCACAACGATCGCGGAATTTGGATCGGGTGTTTGGATACATAGTTATTTCTATTTTATTTTTTTTTTGTATTGCCGTCGAGATGCGCCACACATTTTGCGCATCCTTGAACTGGATTGTCATTTCTGAACGGGACTATCTTCAAAACAACGGGAGATTATAGAAACTGATGGTCAAACTGGCAAGTGCTGGAATATTTTGATGCCGTTTATGATTTCATTCAAACCTTATGGACAGAAACGTTGATATTTTACGCGTAATGTAAGTTACAGTCCTTGGTTGACAGTCAGTGAAGCTCCTTTCTTTCCAAACTCTTGACAGAAACCATGGCCCTGGATTAACTGTCATACACGCACAACCAGGGTTTAATTTCTATATGATTTATTATGTTTTACGCTTTCTAATGTAAACACTGCTGAAGTGCGCACAGACCCCTTTACGCATTGAGATACAATAATTGCGCTGCTACAGTGTTGCAATTCAAAGCTGCGTGTCAAAACCGAAAGAGTTTCCTACCTAGATAGCATCGCGCACTCAATCTAAACAATGAAGTCGAATCGCTTTTTAAGAAATCGAATCGAAAGTTGCATGATATACAAATGCGAGTTTATAATCCGTATGTTCATAACGCGTTTCGATGTAACTCGTTGTTCAAAACTGTTGTCTAGGAAGACAGCTGACTAGTTTTTGAAACGCAACCAAATGTTGCGATCCCAAATGTTGCA
>CM075863.1:46134551-46182051 GCA_038021265.1 Cyprinella venusta
AGTAGCTTGTTGCGTTTGTGTAATAATAAACACACACGGTTTTAGAATATGAACACATGAACACACACGGTTTTAGAATATTTTAGCGCGATACCATTTACCATTTGGTCAAAAGGCTACTTTAGACAAATTGAGATGTTTACCGTGTCTATGCGGTGCATGACTTGTGCCAGGGCTAGCATTGCTAAGTCGCTTGCATTAACTTTTACTAGTGATTTTAAATGGATTTCTCCAAACAGCATGACAAACTTTACCTGTCTAGTAGAATCTTCGCGACTGCGGCATCAGTGAGAAGCCCAACCTGTGCTTTTAGTGCACGCCAGCGTGTGATATTCACCCAAAATCACTCTGGTCTTGTTTCTATATTCTGCGGCCTTTCTCTTCTTATCATACACTTCGTTTACATTTTTTCTCTTTCGACCCTCAGTCATTTTCAAAGGAATGGCTGAAACCGTAACTCCGACATAAAACACCAGAAATTGAAAACTACATAGAGATGAGCACGTACGACGGCCTTACGTAAACATATCACCAGAATGATTGACACTTAGGTGGATCAATAGTATAGACTACCCACCCGGAAAAAGAAAATCCTCCGCTATACCTTTAAATATACGTTCTTTGAAACAGCAACATATATGTATGGAAGTGAAAAACCAGAAATGCTTAGACCCGTTTTCCGGTTCGAACGCTGGATGCGTGAGAATTGGCAGCCCTGCAACAATATTTGTACGACATTTATACGCCAAGTTCGTTTGTAATAAAAAAGTGTGTGAGTTTGTGTGCCTGTAATATTGAGAGGAAAAACTCAACTGCAAATCTAAAATCTGATCACTGTGTGCACCAGTGGAGCTTTGCTGGTAACCAATAGGGAAAGCCTGTTACTGCACCCAAACAAAATCTTACTGAAAGACGGTATTTTTTGAGATATCAACCTCACATTTGGAACACAACTTATATTTACGGCTTTCTTAGATTACCTAGCCAATTTAGAGTTATACTTGTTTTATGAAATATATATTTTATATAAAATAATGTTCATAAATAAATGTTCATTAACTTTATAACTTTTTTAAAGGCACATGGGTTAAATAAATATTTAACAAATATATTTTTGTGTTTTTATTCTGTCTCCCAATGTTGTTGGTCTAAATATAGCCTCAAGAAGCTAGCTCAAGAAGACCACACAAGAACTTTAAATCAACGCTTACCTCTCAACCATCGCTCACGTGCACCTAGGGTTGCTAAATTATATTTAACAAAGTGGGACTCTCAAACCTAAAGGAAAAAGAAGAAAAGAAAACAACTTATATTTTGGTGACACCATTGCTTTGAATAAAGTATAGTAAAACAAAAACACTGCAGTATTTAAAAAATCCCATTTTTTAGACGTTTAATGCCAAGGTAACGCGGCGTGTCATTATATAAATGTACATACATTTTTGAAAAAATAAAGAAAAAAATAATAATAATAAATTATTAATCTCGTGCCAAGCCCGCGAAACCGGGCGGCGCTGGTCTATAAGCTAGGGTCTGTGCCCACCGCGCGCACAACCTGTCTACCCTTTGAGTGACATCCCAACAGTGCGTTTTCCTGAGGTAAATTACTTTTTAGTTAACCAATTTAGTTAAATTACTTCTTTAAAGTATGGTCTGACAACAAAAGTAAATGACATTTAAAACTATTAAGAAAGAAAGTAAAGACATTTAATTATAATAACGTTAATTATTTATAATAGCAAACAGTCTGAGGGAAGAGTTCGTTTTTCTCCACAAAAATAACAGCAGTTTTCTCTCATGAAACTCAATAAATTATTATAAAATTTTGACTTTTACAGTAAATGTACCACATCTCACACAAACAATGTTTCTTCGCGTAAAGAAAAAACAAAAGTCGCACACAACAAAGTTCAAATTCTGACAGCAATTACGTCCTCGGGCTCCCCTCGCTCAACATCAGTGTCTCTCTATCCTTGAATGTAGTTTCCCTGTCCCTTAATATGCGGTATCTCCATACGCCTATCACTAAAACAACAAACAGGTGTTTGTAATTAGCACTTGACCCACTTACGCCCTGTCTCTCCCGTCAGACTTCGCTAGATCACGCCCACCGAAAGGTAAGTGTTCTTTTAAACCAACTTAAACCGCAGCCAGCCTGACAACTAAATGCTATCTCAAGGCAATGTCAACAAAGTGTAGCTAAACCATCTCTTCGCGACAGCGAGCAAGTTAGCGTTAGCTCGTTTACAATATTATATTTGCATCCACTCACCACAGACGAGTGTTTGCAGTCGGTGTCCAGTCTGCCCTCTTGATGGCTGCAAGCCACTGATGGCACCTTTTTTCGTCCTGAGGTAGCCTGTAAAAGGATATTTTGGGGTCTCTTTTGTTGTTTCACCTCACCACACGGCATATTGTAGGCATAACGTTAACTAGCTTGTTCCTTTGCGACTGACGTGAATCAGGTAACGGTTCTAACTCTTCTTTGTATTTTTTTAATGGCTCTTAGCAAACAACTTTTAAAGCGCATTACCGCCACCTTCTGAAATGGAGTGTGGATCAAAATAGCCTACTTTACTTACCACTAATTAACTGCATAAAATCTAATGAAATTATTAATATTGATACATTATCATTCACACCATTATCAAAACAATTTTAATTACAAAAGAAACTTTTATCCTTCTAATTATCCCTTTTTTCCTCCAAAAAAAATTAAATAAATATTGCTCTATACCCATACATGCCCTGAACTCAGTTGTAATATTTCCTTCATTTCAACTAGATTTTTGTCTTTACTTAACCTAACTTTCAGAATCATTCTTTCCTGCTTACACCTACAAAAATGAATAATTAGGCCTACATGTTCAAATTTTTCATTTCTGTTACATCGCTCACACAACCCAGTTTCATGTTTTCCTATTATTTTAAGTTTACTATTTAATCCAGTATGCCCAAATGTCATTCTCGAAATAATGTCCTTTTTATTTATTTTATTTTCTCTCATTCCCCCTACCTTCTACTGGATATTGTATAACATTCTCGCCTTTGTTTCCATATACCACTCCTCCTTCTTTTTCATTTCTGCTTTTATTATGCCTTCAACTTACAATAATTTACTGCAATATCCAAATCAGGTACTCAAGATGGTGGCAGACAAGTTTTAGAAGTGAGTGACGTCAGTGAGGAAACGTTGGTGACATCATCTGATATTCATCGATATAAAGTCCGCTCATCTGCGCCGATCAACACCGTTAAATGTCGTTACATCGGTGTGACGTCATTGCTAATGGAGCCAATACGCTCTGTTTGAGAGACACTCTTTCGTTTAAGACTGAGTTATCCGTCATGATAACATTCCTTAAAAAGAGATAAATTCTATGCTTCATAAAATAATAAGATATGATAAGATAAAATTATGATCTTTAATTTGTATGGAATTATTGTGTTGTCACTGATTTGACTGCGAGTGCGTGAGCTCCCTCTCACACTCACACTCTCTTATTCTCAAGAACGAAAATGCATTATCTATTCATCAGAGCCTTTATAAACTTTGAAAATGTATACCATGAAAATAATTATTCTCTTCTCTCTCTTTTTTTCTCAGTGTTGATTGCCATCTTATTGTTGTAAGTATTAGAAGTCGACCTACATCTCTGATTTGCCAGATTCATCATAACATGCTAATTGATCAATAGATCAATTAAAGCAACTTAATGTGGCAAGTTTAAACTTAATGAAGACATTAAAAGGATAATTCTTTACAGATAAATAAATAGAATGGAATTGGCTTTAAGCACAGCTGCACTGCTTCCTGAACTTCAGCCAGCTCCTTTGTTTCCTGTCTGCCATTATTGGTCAGACACACCTGGATTAATCAGTTTGTTCAATAATGGAAGACAGGAAACAAAAGAGCTGCCTGAAGTTCAGGAAGTAGTGCAGCTGTGCATAAAGCCAATTTTACATATTTGATTTGCCAGTTTGATCATAACATGTTAATTAATCAATAATCACTGACGGAGCTGAAGACATTTGAATTTATACAGACATATTTTACTCATATTTGGTCTTTTCTCTCATTTGCTTGTCAACAGCAGCTACATACACCCCAAAGGCTCTTTTAAGACCCACATCCCGGGAGTGTCTTTGGCTTTGTGAGTATATATTTTTGACTGACTATCAGAATTTGGGTTTAGATCAATCAGAAGCAAAATCATGCAGTCTGTTAGTAATGTCTTAATAAAGACATTAAAGGGACAATTCTTAAAAAATACAAATAAAACATAAGAATAAATGATTAATTAAATACATAATAAATAGACTGGAATTCTACATGTCTGATTTGCCAGTTTGATCATAACATGTTAATTAATCAATAATCACTGATGGAGCTGAACACATTTGAATTTGTACAGACATTTACTCATATTTGGTCTTTTCTCTTGTTTGCTTGTCAACAGTAGCTACATACACCCCAAAGGCTCTTTTAAGAGCCACTTCCCAAGAGCGTCTTTGGCTTTGTGAGTATATATTTTGACTGACTATCAGAATTTGGGTTTAGATCAATCAGAAGCAAAATCATGCAGTCTGTTAGTAATGTCTTAATAAAGATATTAAAGGGACAATTCTTAAAAAAATAGAAATAAAAAATAAGAATAAATGATTAAATAAACAACAAATAGACTGGAATTTTACATATCTGGTTTTCCAGTTTGATCATAACATGTTAATTAATCAATAATCACTGATGGAGCTGAACACATTTGAATTTGTACAGACATATTTTATTCATATTTGGTCTTTTCTCTCATTTGCTTGTCAACAGCAGCTACATACACCCCAAAGGCTCTTTTAAGAGCCACTTTCCAAGAGCGTCTTTGGCTTTGTGAGTATATATTTTTGACTATCAGAATTTGGGTTTAGATCAATCAGAAGCAAAATCATGCAGCATGTTAGTAATGTCTTAATGAAGGCATTAAAGGGACAATTCTTAAAAAAAAATACAAATAAAAAATAAAAATCTCTGATTTGCCAGTTTCATCATAACATGTTTAATCCATAATCACTGATGGAGCTGAACACTTTTAAATTTGTACAGACATTTTACTCATATTTGGTCTTTCTGAATAACTGCACATTCTTATAATTTTACTTTAGATGTAGCTTTGATATTCGTGATAGAATAATTTGCAGCATGCATACAACATTTGTAATGTTGAGTACTTTAATGTTTATGAGTACTATATTATCTTTTTTTATGTAATAGTTTTTGCATCATCTTCCACTGTCTCCCCACCTACTTCACATTTTTTGTCTTGCCACAATTAGGGTAAGTAATATTCTTTATTTCTTCATCTTCATGTTAAGGTGCTCTCCGTAATGTTTGTTTAAATAAATATGCATTGATATATTTAAAGGGTTAGTTCACCCAAAAATGTCCATAAAGGCAATACAGACATCATCAAAGTAGTCCATGTGACATCAGTGGGTTAGTTCGAATTTTTTGAAGCATCGAAAATACTTTTTGGTCCAAACATAGCAAAAACAACGACTTTATTCAGCATTATATTCTCTTCCGGTTCTGTTGTGGTCTGCGTTCAGTCACGTGTGTTACGCTGACGTGAAACGCGACGTGAGACACGGCTGATGTGTGTCTAGTGCGTCCGAGCTTCATTCACAGTCTGAGGGAGATGCACGCTGTACAAAACAATCTTCGCAAACATGTCTAAGGATTTCCACACAGAGGAAGACTTGCATTTTTTTGCCCTTATTTATTAGAACCCGAATACACGGACGCACCAGACGCACGTCAGCCGCGTCTCACGCGGTCTCACGTCAGCAGCATCACTGAAACGCAGAACCGGAAGAGAATACAATGCTGAATAAAGTCGTTGTTTTTGCTATGTTTGGAGCAAAAAGTATTTTCGATGCTTCAAAAAATTCGAACTAACCCACTGATGTCACATGGACTACTTTGATGATGTCTGTATTGCCTTTATGGACATGGAAAGTATAAGGTACATACATTTTCAATGGAGGAACAGAAAGCTCGCCACTAAATCTAAAATATCTTAAACTGTGTTCCGAAGATGAACGGGGGTCTTACGGGCTTGGAACGACATGAGGGAGAGTCATTAATTACATAATTTTCATTTTTGGGTGAACTAACCCTTTAAGAAAACTATTTTTTGTTAATATGTTAAATATAATTAAAAATTATATAAATTTATACATGTGTGTGTGTGTGTATGTGTGTGTATATATATATATATATATATATATATATATATGAAGAGTTCAGATGCAAAAGCCTCTAAGTGCCATTTGAAATTTTCTTCTAAAATGACCATTTTTATCAAACTTGTATATTTAAGTTCAGTAATTTCACTTAAATGACAATTAATAGGTAATCTTCATTGCAATTTAAGTGAAATTACTGAACTTAAATATACAAGCTTGATAAAAATGGTCATTTTAGAAGAAAATTTCAAATGGCACTTAGAGGCTTTTGCATCTGAACTCTTCATATATATATATATATATATATATATATATAATAAACATCGTACTACACACACACACACTCACAAGATTCTTGAGGCAATCATCACCAGTATAAAAAAAGTTAAATTTGCAATTTGCTGTTTTGCCATTGTTCTTTTCACCTCAGTAAATGAATGGTCAAGGAAACGCCCTTGATATCTCCACCAGATTATCTGTTATACAATGTCAAACCAGCATAACTGTACCACAGACAGTAAAATTTACTTTACTTTTCAAAAATGGCTTTCATAATAGTAACAATCAGATTCATGATATTTTTGATATTATTATTATTATTTTTGATATCAGATATGAACATTTCTACCAGTGGCATTTGAATTCTTCATATCAAGTATAAACATTTGAACTAGTAACCACATGATGACTGATACCAAAAATAAAGTTTTTACTAGTAAGAACTGTATTTCTGATCTGGGAAATTGAAATTTCAACTATTAAGAAATCAATTTTGGATATAAATAACGGAAGACTTTTTGCTAATAGATGTGGTAAAATATTGCAAAATATGCCAGTACCACATTTTCAACAAGTCCAATATTTTGGATTTAGAATGGATTCAAAAACCAAGAGGCAACGCTATACAAGGCAGTGGAAATATGCACGGAGATCACTGCATGAAAGGTGTATTGGAGAGGAGTCATCACTTCATCCAGTAACACTTCAAGAAAGAATTAATGAAGAAAATTATACTGATGAAGAAAATAATACTGGTGAAGACATCTCAAGTGTAGAAATTGGGCTCAGTGGGGAGGACTGCAGTTCAGGACCTCACAGTGTGGCCGATGAGTCCAGTGAGGAAAACAGCAATTTAGAACCTGAGTATGATAGCAAAGTGGCCCTAACTTCACTCTCAACATTTTTACAAGAATGGGCAACAAAACACCTCATCAAGCATAATGCTCTAGATGATCTCCTGAAAGGACTTAAAAATTATGGCCACCCAGAGCTCCCATCAACAGCAAGGTCACTGCTGAAAACTCCTAGACTCATTAAATCAGTGGAAAAATCAGGAATGGAGTGTGTCCATTTTAATTTAAGGGAGAGCATTCTTGAGCAGCTGCAGCGCTATCCAAGAGACATTACAGATGGAGTTAGCACATTGGAGCTTTCGTTCAATATAGATGGCCTGCCGATTTTTAAAAGCAGTAGAGCATCTCTTTGGCCCATCCTGTGTGCCATTCATCTGCCACCCATTAGTGTCTTTCCTGTCACACTGACATTCGGTCCCACCAAACCAACAAATTTGGATTTTATTGAAGAAGCTATAAAGGACATTCAGGAGCTTGTAGACAATGGTTTGGATGGAATAGAAGTCAAAATCAGATGTGTTGTGTGTGACGCACCCGCAAGAGCCATGGTCAAAAAGATCAAACAATACTCTGGGTACTATGGGTGTGACAAGTGCACACAGAAGGGCACATGGGTGGATGGACGCGTGACCTACCCTGAGGTTGATAACCTCACTTTACGAAGCAACGACACGTTTCGTGCTGAAATGTCCATGCGTCAAGAAAATGAGGACACTCCTGTGTCCCCCTTTCTGAGCCTCCCACTGGACATGGTAGAACAATTCCCAATTGATTACATGCACCAAGCTTGCCTGGGAGTGATGAAAAAACTCATAACAGTGTGGGTTAGAGGAGACAGGAAAGTGAGAATGTCTGCTGGGCAAATAAGCAATGTGACCCAAAGGCTGCTGTCACTTCAAAAGGACATCCCCAGCTGTTTTGCCCGGAAACCTAGAAATCTGGAAGACATCGACAGGTGGAAGGCAACCGAACTGCGGCAGTTTGCTGTTTACACAGGAAAGATCGTGCTTAAAGGAATTCTGGCTGACCAGCTATATGATCACTTCATGGTGTTCAGTGTTGCCTTAAGTCTTCTGATTTGCCCTACACTTGCAGTGGAACACAACAGCTACAGCAAAGAGCTGATGAAATACTTTGTTGGAAAAGCAGGAGAACTATATGGAGACCACTTCATGGTCTACAACGTCCATTCAATGGTGCATCTACCAGAGGAGGCAATGGCTTTTGGCAGTCTTGATGCTTGCAGTGCATTCCCTTTTGAAAATTATCTTGGGAAGCTGAAGCGACTTGTAAGGTCCGGAAAGCAGCCACTTACTCAAGTGGTCAAACGGCTAGAGGAGATGTCAAAATCCCCATTGTCTGTGGAGGCCTCTGAGCCCAAATTCAAAAGGCCAAATAATGCCTTCATACTTGATGAAGGTAAATGCTGTGAGGCCATTGAAGAGAGAGAGTCGGATGATGGTTGCCAGATGATGTTGTGCAAGCTTTTTGAGAAAACACAACCACTTTTTGGAGATCCATGTGACTCCAGAATACTTGGATGCTTCAAAGTGCAATCAAGTCATGCTGTAATGAAGCTCATACTAAAACGTCAACTGACAAGAAAAGCTATAATGGTGCAAAAAAGAGAAGAGACTATTTTCTTAGCAATCCTGCATGAGCACAGATAATGGCCCAGGAGTCTCTCTCTCTCTCTCTCTCTCTCTCTCTCTCTCTCTCTCTCTCACACACACACACACACACTCTCACTCACTCACTCACTCACTCACTCACACACACACACACACACCAAGAGACCACTCACTCACTCACTCACTCACTCACTCACTCACTCACTCACTCACTCACTCACTCACTCACTCACTCACTCACTCACTCACTCACTCACTCACTCACTCACTCACTCACTCACACCAAGAGACTGCCAATGCATTAGTTATATCTACTGTTAATTCACCATTTAAGGACATTCAGAGAAACCAAGGAGGACAAACAGTGAAGGTCATTAAAATCAGTTATTTTAAGCAATAAGTTATTGAACAGATATAATACACTGTGTAAATTGTCTTATTAAATATTTCCTTCTGTATATATAAATATTAGGGCTGTCAAACGATTAATCGCGATTAATCGCATCCAAAATAAAAGTTTGTGTTTAAATAATATATGTGGGCGTAGTGTGAATAATTATTTTGTATATATAAATAGACACACATGCATGTATATATTTAAGAAAAAATGTGTTCTTAATATATCAAATATTTATATTTATACATAATATTAATTATGTATAAATATATATAAAGTATATACTTTCAGATTTTTCTTAAATATATACATGCATGTGTGTGTATTTATATATACAAAATAATTATTCACACTATGCCCACATATATTATGTAAACACAAACTTTTATTTTGGATGCGATTAATCGCGATTAATCGTTTGACAGCCCTAATATATATATTATAATTTTTATGGGTTTTTTTATCTTTTTATCTCAACAGATGGACACAAAACGTTTTGCAGTTGTGGAATTTGCTGAGGATAGTACCGTTGAAATAATTCCAATGTCATGGTTGGAGGAAACCAAAGAGGTATTGTTTTGTTTTCTCATTCAGTTACATAATTACATTACTAAATCAGTTCAAGAATGGCAAATCATTTTTGTCAGGGGATGTTTTGTTACTGGACATTTATAAACACGAGGAAACTGGTAAAAAACTGCTCTCTACCAGACAAAGCGAAGTGGAGGCGATGTCTATTAAAAAAAGTTTGGCTAAAAACAGGTAATGAAGTTTTTGCATTATTTAAATGAATCTACTATTATACTATCTTATATTTTTTAATATTTAATATTCACTGTATTTCAAGACTCTTACACTAAAGGTCTTCAGAAATGCCGTCGTGTGGTGGAGACCTCAAATGTTGAAACAGAAGACTGCTCCACAGTGAAAAAAAGGGCACATAAAAAGCCAACAAGATTTGTTTCGGAAATTGATTCTTCCTCAAATGGTAATTATTCAAATTACTTCAAAGAATTTTGTCTATATCCATTGAAAAAAATAAATAAATAAATAAATATTAACTGGAAAAAAAGCCTACATAATTATTAAAAATAACAATTTGTGAAATCCATTTTAAAGCATGTTTCCATTTCAGATGATGGCAGAGTTACCAAAGGACCAAAGGACAATACAGATCTGTCAAAACCTCATCCACCAAAATGTAAATTTTTAACACAAGTAGGAGTCACGAGTCATTCTATAATTTGGGGTACATTTGACAAAGTAATATATATATATATATTTCCCACAAACTCGTGTATGTTTCAAAAAGCATATAACAATGCTCCTGGTCAACTATGTTACCCACTATGTTTGGGTCTATAGTCTATACTTATTAAATATAATTTTGTACAAGAAAAGTGTGCATTGAGGCTTTATAATGATGAGAATCAAAATGATCTCACAGACATGAGATGTACCCACAATTATGCCACATGACTATTACCCAATGTCTCCATTTATCATCCATTTAATTTTGTATTTACAGATTCATCATTCTCAAATATTCATCCTCTGGACAAGGGTTTGTATAGTATGCTTTTTTAGACAATCACAATGAATGGATGAATAAATCTCTCTCTCTCTCTCTCTCGCTGCAAAAGAAGGAAGTTTACCACTTTCTCAACACTGTAAGTGTTTTTTTTGTTTTTGTTTTTGTTTTGTTTTTTACTTTTCTTTCATGGTTAATTGTAACCTGCAACTCATTCATTAATACTGAATCTATGGCCTGGTTTCACAGACAGGGCTTAGCCTAAGCCAGGATTAGGTCATAGTTAAATTAGGACATTTAAGATTTGTTTGTTGTTGTTGTTATATAAACATGCTTTAGAAAAAGAATTACTGGTGTGCATCTTTAGACAAAACAAATGCACTGACATATTGTAAGATCAGTCATTGCAAGTTTCTTTCAGTTGAAATAGCTCAGATTTACATTTTAGTCCAGTACTAGACTCACTGTAAGCCTTGTCTGTGAAACCAGTTTGGTAATTGACTAGTCTGTTTATGTTTATGCAGCAGAGGAATCGCTGCAGGAGTCCCAACTGCCAAGTATATCACAGCCTCTTGAAGGTATTTTTCTAAAATTCTATTCTAAAATTCAGAATATTATATTTTAAAAATCAGAATATTACATTTATTATAATTATCAATAATTCTAGTTAAAGTGATTTTTTTTTTATTATTTTTTTTATTCCACAGTGGCTTCACGGTTCCTCATAGAAGAGCCCCAGTATTCTGACTCTGCTACAAAAAGTAAGTCAGTTTTGGATTTTTAACACTATAGTAAAACTGCACATTCAAGGAGCATTATACAATATTGCTTCACAGGCTATCGCACAAAAGTCTTACAAAAGCTACAAGAGATTGTCGACAACCAGCAAGACATCCTGGCTATGCAGAGACAGTTACTGGCTGCAGTAGCGGTTACGGTGACAGAGGAAGGTGGGGAAATCCTGGAAAATGGGCCATGCCAAACAGTGGATGAACTGCAGATCCTTGACAGGGAATTGGAAAATAAAGAAAAAAGTGCCAAGATGGTAATACTTTTGCAAGACACTCAAATGCACCTACTGTTACCAGTGTGGGGTACATGGGGGAAAAACATCAATCCATCCATAAAGCACCCACCCATCCATTCATCCATCCATCCATCCACCCATCCATAAAGCATCCATCCATCCATCCATAAAGCACCCACCCACCCATCCGTCCATCCATAAAGAACCCACCCATTCATCCATCCATCCATCCATAAATCACATATCCATCCATCATCCATCCATCCATCCATCCATAAACCACCCATCCATCCATAAACCATCCATCCATCCATAAACCACACATCCATCCATCATCCATAAACCACCCACCCATCCATCCATCCATCCATCCATCTATAAACCACCCATCCATCCATAAAACCACCCACCCACCCATCCACCCATTCATCCATCCATAAAGCACCCACCCACCCATACATCCATAAACCATCCACCCATCCATCCATCCATAAACCACACACCCACCCATCCACCCATCACCCATCCATCCATAAACCATCCAACTCCCAGCCATCCATCCATCCATCCACCACCCACCCATCTACCACTGACCCATCCATCCATCCATAAACCACCCATCCATAAACCATCCATCCATCCATCCATAAACCACACACCCATCCATCCTTCAATCCATAAAACACACACCCATCCATCCATCCATAAACTACACACCCACCAATCCATCCATAAACCACCCACCCTTCCATCCGTTTATGAACCACTCATCCACCACCCACCCATCCATCCATAAACCACCCACCCACCCATCCATCCATCCACCCATCCATCCATCCATCCATCCATCCATCCATCCATAACCACCCACCCATCCATCCATAAACCACCCATCCATCCATAAACCATCCATCTATCCATCCATTCATAAAGCACCCACCCACCCACCCATACATCAATAAACCACCCATCCATCCATCCATAAACCATCCATTCATCCATCCATCAATAAACCACACACCCATCCATCCATAAACCATCCACCACCAACCAATCCATCCATCCATCCACCACCCATCCATCTACCACTTACCCATCCATCCATCCATAAACCACCCATCCATCCATCCATAAAGCACACACCCATCCATCCTTCAATCCATAAAACACACACCCATCCATCCATCCATCCATCCATAAACCACCCACCCATCCATCCATTCATAAACCACCAATCCATCCATAAACCACCCATCCATCCATAAACCATCCATCTATCCATCCATCAATAAAGCACCCACCCACCCATCCATCCATAAACCATCCATCTATCCATCCATCAATAAAGCACCCACCCACCCATACATCCATAAACCACCCATCCATCCATCCATACATCCATCCATAAACCACCCATCCATCCATTCATCCATCCATCCATAAACCACACACCCATCCATCCATAAACCATCCACCACCCACCCATCTACCACTGACCCATCCATCCATCCATAAACCACCCATCCATCCATCCATAAACCACACACCCATCCATCCTTCAATCCATAAAACACACCCATCCATCCATCCATCCATCCATCCATAAACCACCCACCCATCCATCCATCCAGCTTGAACAGTTTCCATGCAAAAAACATCCATAAAGCACCCACCCATCCATCCATCCATCCATAAACCACCCACCCATCCATCCATCTATAAACCACCCATCCATCCATCCATAAACCACCCACCCATCCATCATCCATAAACCATCCATCCATCCATCTATCCATCCATAAAGCACCCACCCACCCATACATCCATAAACCACCCATCCATCCATAAACCACACACCCATCTATCCATAAACCATCCATCACCCACTCAACCATCCATCCACCACCCACCCATCTACCACTGACCCATCCATGCATCCATAAACCACCCATCCATAAACCATCCGTCCTTCAATCAAGAAAACACACACCCATCCATCCATAAACTACACACCCACCAATCCATCCATGAACCGTCCAGCCATCCACTCATCCACCACTCACCCATCCATGCATAAACCACCCACCCATCCATCCATCCAGCTTGAACAGTTTCCATTCAAAAAAAGGGTTAGTTCACCCAAAAATGAAAATTCTTTTAGTATTTACTCACCCTCATGTTGTTCCAAACCTCTATGTGTTTATTTGTTCTGCTGAACACAAAGGAAGATATTTGGAAGAATGTTTTAATCAAACAGATCTCATTCCCCATTGACTACCATAGTAGGAAAAAAAATACATACTATGGTAGTCAATGGGGAATGAGATCTGTTTGATTAAAACATTCTTCCAAATAACTTCCTTTGTGTTCAGCAGTACAAATAAACACATAGAGGTTTGGAACAACATGAGGGTGAGTAAATCCTGACAGAATGTTCATTTTTGGGTGAACTAACCCTTTAATCTGCTGTCATGATACTATATTCTTTTTTCCTCTAAATAACAGTCTTCCTTTCTTTCTTTTAAACAGAAGAACTACCTTCGGTCCCTTGGGGGACCAAACCCAGGTGCAACCATGCGCAAAATATTGCGCAAGGTTGCATCAAATGAAGTCTTGGGTGCCTACAGCCTTAAAGGGAAAAAAGGCAAACTACCCTTCCAACAGACGAAGATCTGCAATATTATCATAGGCAAGTTATCAGTCATTTTTTTATATTAATAGCCAATTTTTTGCACTTTAGAAAATTGTTTTGGTCCCAATGTACATTATTTTAAATAATACCATACCTCAAATAGCTACAATGTTTACATGATATTATTCCTACATCAAGGGGCAATGCAGAAGTCCTACAAATCTCTTAAGGCCAGTGAGATTGAAGACCTAATTTCAATGGTCCTTAAATTTGCCCCTCACCGGCATTTAAAATGGTAAGCAATCATGTCAGTTTTGTTTAAATTTTCAATGTACATTATGCAAAATCAATTTTTCTTGTGTCATTTTTGACATGGTTTATAGACTGATATTTGTTTTAGCGACATCTACTGATGAGTGACTTGAAAAGTTGGAAACTTGGAAAGTATAATTACTAGATGGGTGCAAATTATTTGCGCAGTGAAATATCATAACATCAGTCTACAAGACATCAGCAAAACTTCGTTATTGCACACACCACTGAGTGACACAGTTTTGAAAACTAACGTTTAGGGTTGTTTTAAGGATGTTTGTGCATGCCGTAGACACTACAGGCGATCCTAAAAGAGTCAAAAAGTCGAGACAGGACCCATCGTCAATTTCTTTGTCCACCACTCTAGTTTATCCAAAACAAACTAGAAAATAGACTCAAAGTGCTAAATACGTGAATTTTTCTTTAAGGCTTGCAGGTGACTTTAGTTGTTTCGTAGAAGTATCATTTGTATTTTTTTTTCAAAGTAAAACTAGGGCAAGTTAAAAACGTTATATAAATGTTTAGTAATTGTTGTAGCAACTGCCTTGCAAATAAATAAATACCTGGCCAGTATTAAAAAAAAGATATTAATAATAAAAATGAATAATATTTATGGCTTACCAGGCTTACCAGTCATCAGCACACAGTCCTTAACTGCATTACAGTTAATTTTTTAGGTCTATAATTTCTATCTAACTCATGCCTTCCCCCTCCCCCCTTCCCTTTGTTTTTGATTTGCAGCTGATGGTGAAGTGAAGACATTGGTGAAGACAGAGTTTTATGTTCACCATACATGTTGTCATGTTCACCATACCATACACCACTTTCACCATACACGTTGTCATGTTCACCATATACACATTGTCACTGTTTCATGTTCACCATACACCAGTTACGTGTTCACTGTATGTAAATGTTAATTTTGTTTGATATATGAATACATTTTGTTTGTTATATGAATAAATAGTTGTTTAATATATAAATAAATTGTTGTTTAATATATGCATGCATTGTTGTTTAATATATGCATGCATTGTTGTTTAATAAATGTTCATATCTCAGTTAAGATATTAAAATTGTTTTTTTTATATTTTCTGAATAATAAACTATGAAGAAGAAGTGGCTTGTTGACTTATTTATGACCAGACATCAGAATGTAGAGGTTAGGAGAACCTTCAGGGAACCTTCGAGGAACGTTCCCTATTGGTGATCCAGGAAAGTTTTCTTAACGTAAATAGAACGTTCCCTTAAGGTTAGGGGAACGTTTTGAGAACCTACTTGGAACGTTCTCGCAACGTTCTGAGAACGTTGCTGCAACGTTCCCATACAGTTCCTGCAACGTTCTTGCAACATACTTAGGTTAATAGAACGTTCTGGAAACTTTAAGGGAACGTTTGCTTAACGTTCCCGAAACGTTGTGAGAACATTTTGGGAATGTTCTGTTAAAGTTTCCAGAACGTTCCCCTTACCTTAAGAGAACGTTCTATTTATGTTAAGAAAACTTTCCTGGACCACCAATAGGGAACGTTCTTGGGAACATTCTGGGAACGTTCTGGGAACCAAAAACTAACGTTCCCAGAACGTTCCCAGAACGTAAAATTGTTTGCTGGGCGGAGACAGAAGTGGCCTGCCATGGAGGCGGATGAGAGAGTGCGCCACCCCTCGCGCAGGTGCGGTACTGCAGCTCATCTCATGCATCATTTCCGACTGCAGTTCCGACAGAATGCGTGCGCAGAAATCCTCATAGCTGTCCATGTTTTCTTACAGCGGTCTGCACAACTGGAACGGTCTACACAATGAAACATAAACGTCCGTGCACGTGTTATATATGACAGAAAATAAAATCACATTGTCGTTCCTATTCGGTCAGCTGCAATGCAGGCTTTTAGTTTCGGATTTTAAACAGACTCTCAATGCTATCAATCGATCCGCATTCCACTGCTCTTTCCTCATGTATTTGCTAACCGATAACCACGCACAGATGTTAAAATCTCAGCATCAGCACCTACCTTTATGTTGCAATGGAGGATGCGCTTCTGTTGACACACACAAAATAAACAAAGTGTATCAGTAAAACGCTTTCCTCTACCACAGATGTGATTGTAACATGTATGATGTCGCTGTGCTGATGTTTATGTTGGACGTACAGATGCAAATCGCGTAATCGTTTCCTGTTTTGTCCGTAATTACGTTGAGAATGATAAACGAGGCTAGTTATTTCCTCTATATTCAAATGACGAAGTCATAGTGTGTCCGCAGGAGATGGATTTAATATCCTAGACCTCTAGCCTATCTGTCCTTCACAGGGTCTCTTGTGTCTGTCTGATGGTCTTCATCAGCACCGCCCCGTTCACTCGCCGTCATCCTCTGCATTCATTTGGACGTAAAATCAAAGGAAGATTCCTTCAGATACATTATTAAGATACAGATGTGATTCATATCTGCATCATATTTTACTGCAGTAGCCATTTAAATTTACTTTACTACTCTGATCCATAGAAAATGAAATAATTACGCAAACAGGCTATGCTTTCATCATAATTTAGCCTATTATTACAATGAATGAAGACAGAAATAAATAAATAAATAACCAAAATAAATAAAGTTCGTTTAAACTATGTATCCACCTTTTCATGCTCTATCTAAACAATGCGCGCTGTCATGACGACGATGCCGGTTGTCAACTTCCGGTTCGAGTCTGGTCTATGCTTTTTTGCCATGTGTTTTAGATTGTCATCCCCACATCGCTTAACTAAATCGAAAAAAAAAAACATTCATCAAATGTGATCTGATCACGTCATTTTTTATTAAATCGCAGATAAAAACAACGTTTTTCTTTGCTTCATAACTTCCAAAAGATAACGTTAGCTGATGCATGACGCACGATCTCCCTAATCCAGCAAACATTTCTATCACCCCGACTGCTGCAGAATAACAGTACTAGCTAGGCCTATAAGGTTAGGGTCCGTGTACGTTTTGATATTTTGTTTTTTTTCGTTTGAAACAAACAAAATAATGAGAAACCACCCTTTTTTCGTTTTTCGTTTCAAACCAAAAACAAAGAAACCGTTAAAAAAAAGCCGTTTTCCCGTTTTTGGTTCTGAATACAAAAACGAAAAACGAAAAAAAAAAACAAAATCAAATAACGGTCCGATTTTGTTTTTTTGAAATTCCTTTTTCCGTTTGAAGATCTACATTAAAACAAGGACAGGTTGGCCACGTGACCCAGAAGTAATAGTAAATATGGCCTATCAAAATAAAAGCCAAGCTTTTAGGACGGTCATAATCATCTATGGTCATAATATGCAGAACTAACCAGAGTAACGTTAAGAAACCTGGACCGGAATAAATATGTTTACAACAGTAGTTTGTTAGCTATTTAATATCATGCCTATCATTCCAGACTAGTCACGTTTAATGAGGTCATTGTTTGGGTCATTACAGTTGGTAATATAGGTTAACCTAAGAACTTATTATGTGTGCAGAGTTGTTGCTGTTAGCGCTACTACATTATATAATTAAATTTATATGTGGTTTCCACCGTAATGGACAGCGTCGCTCAAGTTATACAGTGTTAATAGAAATGTATTGAACAGGATAGTTAGGTAATAGACTAATAGTGATAGTAGTTTGTTAATAATACAATCAAAAACGACATATGTGAAGGTTCTCAGTCCACTAATAATCCAACGAAGTTTAAAACCTAGGACAGTTCAAAACGATTACAAAAACATACTAGTAGGTGTCGCACTGTGTCTGCTGTGTGCGAGCTACTGTCATGGAGATATTAATTTGTTCTATAATTAAAACTTTCCATTATAACTGTGCTTTCACCAGGCGCGTCGTTAGACATGGGCATTCGGGACTTCAGCCCCGGATGTTTTTTTTTATAGCCCCAGATCCAAAAAAAAAAAAAAAAAAAAAAAGATTATTATTAAATTTTAATAATTTAGTATTCGTTTAAAAAAAATACCGGGTAACATTAACATTATTTATATAAATGGGGAAAAAATAATTTAAAAAAACACATTAAAATTCCAAAACCAGATTTCCATCGTAAACAACACACAAAGCATCATTAACTCACCACAGATCACTAAAACCCTTCTCATTATTTACAAGACTATAGTAAGCAGATTCTATTTTTAGTCTACCAGCCACTAATTTCATAAACATCACTTAATACTATTAAGCTGCAATCCTTGATTCCTCCTGGTTTTCCATATTGCCAATTTCGCAGTTCCTGTTAAATAATTTAACAGACACATCTTCCTTCTCTTTAAAAAATTATATTTCACACCCCCTATTAAAACTTGAAAAACTTGAAACAATCTTTCACAGGTCAGGGGGCCAAGCCAGACTGCACCCACCCCTCAAACCCAGGACCACCTCGAGGAGCGTACCAGAGACCAGACAGACAAGCAGAACTTCTAAAAGTAACAATCTTTATTGAATAAAAACAAGAATTAAAAGTCTTAATATGGGCTTCGTATCTCTCTGCAGGAGGGAGGAGACCAGGAGGTCCACTGCGCCCACCCGGGTCGCTGGCAGCCACGGAGGAGGAGGGAGTCAAACGCCGGTCCGGCGTGCAGGTAGGTAAACGTGGTAAGTAGATCCTTTTAGGCGTAATATAGTCGGACAGCTCTCCAGGCAGACCAGGATCGGGACCACCGGACAGGTGGGTAACAGGTAAGTTTTGTTTCAAGCGGCGTCAATACAGTAGGTGGTCGGCACAGGGGGCGATGGGTCCAGGAGGGGGACTCGCTGCCAGCCAGGTGGGTAGCTAGGTACGTATGTCTCCTTCGTGTAGAGTGCTCTCCTGTGGCGTCACTGGACAACAGGTGTAAGGTCCTCCGTGTGTCTTTCCTCCTTTAACGGCTCCAGCCAGAAGCAAGATATCCTCTAATCCAAGACAGAGACAAGTTTACAGGTTCAATTCTATTACAGTAAAGCAAGGACTTACCGCTGGGGGGGTAGTTCTGAACAAGCAGCACTGAGGCTGGGGTGTGTGTCTCCTCCGTACAGGCAGCACACAATACGGCAGTGGTAGAAGAATCTCCTAAAATAGACAGAGCATCTGAATCAATAGCAAACATGATCCTTTCGTATAATGGAGAATCGGGCTTACGGCTGGACTGGGCTGTTCCAAACAAGCAGCACTACGGCTGGGTGTGTCTCTCCTCCGTACAGGCAGCACACAAGAAGGCAGTGGCAGAAGAATCTTCTATTTAAATAGACAGAACAAGTTAAACAGGGCAATCACACTCCTCTTTAGTATCATCAGAAGTTTGTGGCCAGAGTGGAACATACACATTCAACACTGAGGGCTTCGTTCCGCAAACCCTGGGCAAGAATGTGAACTGGCGGTTAAATAAACATGTGCATCCACACACACTGCAACTTCACGTCAAGTCCAATAAGGTCGGCACTCACCCAGTGATCAATCCCTCCACTGATACTCTGAATCAACACTCAGAAGTTGAAGTAATTAATTTGGCTTTGTGATCATACTCTGGGGCTAGAGTTAGAAGACGACTACAGTGAGATACAGGTTTACCTAACTGGAGTTGGGCTATTTCTTCTGGGAAGCTTTCAACTTGAGCACGTCTCAGAAGTTCCTGTTCAGGTTGTGTATAGTCGTCAGCTGAGAGTTCACTTTCGTCTGCCGCCCCATGAAGGGAAATAAGATCTTGAAGTGAATTGTATCGAGAGATATCTGCGGTGTATAACTGCGGTGTTCTTGGATGTCATCGCTTACATCATGAGGCTGTTTGAGCCAACTACTAACTGACTGAGTTAAGAACTGTAGACCTTGATTCCATCGGCTTTTATCCGTCTCCTCTGGTGTCAGCTTTGAGATATAGCCTGCCTTTTCAAGTTTCTGCACTTTAACATACACTGAAGCAAGATCTGTGTTCTGCAAAAGGCGTTTTTTGTGCTTCTTAAATGGGCTGGCACTGCTTCTTAGGTGATTGCAGAGGTGGAAGCTTCTTTTCCAGAGGAGAAGTGTTGCATCCCTTTAAATGTCTCCGACTGCCACACTAATTGTTTTTTCCTTAAGGATTTGCACCGCTTCTGTGTCTCACTCCTATACGGAATTGTGTCCATTTTGCCGCAATTTCTGTACATTGTTGAACAGTTCAGCTCCTGCTGACAAAGTGGAGGTTAATAGACACTGTTGTGGTAAGAGATGACTGGCAAGGAATTTTGAAGGGCCCTGCAGAGTCCACCCGAGTCTGGTTTTCACAGTGGCAGGACCGCCAGGAGACGAACTGGCTCTGTAGCTGTGATTAAATGTGGATAATCTGCATCTTTAATAGTTTGACATCCAATTCATCATTTTTTGCATTTGGCTTTAAGATTACATTGTGAGATCTGGGTATCACGGCCACACCTAAAGCACTTCTGATTTGACTTCAGCCAAGACTCCACTTGATTTTGATTCAGCAGTTTGAAATTAGTAATGCTGCACAGTGTTGCAGAAGGGGCAGTACTTTGTCGGTTTCTCCTTCTTGACTGCTGAAACACTTGCTGGTTTACTCTGTTCGCCACCATGCAAGACAGTAGCAAATCGTTGAACCGGCTTGCAATTCCTTTGCTGTTCTCTCTGTGGCTGACAGTAGGCTCTGCTTACATTACTAACGTACTGTGACTCATGCTCTTGTATTCTGAGCTCATATTCTTGCCAATCGCGGAGTTCTATCAGTGTTGGAAATGGGTTAACAAACCCTCTGAAGTTTGCTTTAAGATCATGAGGCAATTTGGCAAGGAGACGTGAAACATGTGACCCACATTTGAGCTCTGTCCATCCTTTAGCTCCAAGTTGGTCCAGCATTCCAACTAATGCACGCACATTGAGGGCAAACATTCTAAAATATTTAGTGTCACCACTCCTGATTTTTGGGCCATCCATCAATTCTCCAATTCTTTGTAGTGCGAGTTGATGTTGTTGACCATAAAGTGCAGTTAGAGACCTCATGGGGTTGGTGTGTGGGTACCTGCTGTTGACGTACGCGTCTGCAATGAGCAAGGCATTCTCTTGTTTCAGATGATCAACGAGTATTTGGTACTTGTAACGTTCTGTAGCCTCGGCAGGTAGCAAATTCTCCAGTGCAATTTTGAGTCATGCAATCTCTGTGGGATCTTCACTGCAAAAATGAGGAATGGTGAGAATAGGACCTCTGTAGGTGGGCTAAACATGAGGATATGGAAGAGAAGGAGGGCGCACTGGGTGGTGTGGCTGATATGTCTCAGGTTGAGCGTAATCTGAGTACTGTCGTGGGGTCAAGAAGCTTGATTTGTCTGCAGGATTAGGAGCTGATTGACCATAGCTGTCTGAGTGTCGCTCATGTGCATGGTGAGCTAATGTATCCCTTTGAGTCAAGTCTCATCTTGATAGACTGGACTTGTAGCTGGAATCCTATGATAGGTTGCTGATAACCATATGGTTCAGTGGAAGGGAAATAGCGCACGGGTTTGCAGTTCAGACTATGATCTTTATAAGTCCCATACGTAGCTGCCGTCTCTTGACTGTAGTCCTGAGGCATAAACTGAACAGCTGCGGGGTTGCGATCTCTTTGGTCAGTGGACATATAGTTATGGCCTCTGTGGTCTGTGTTGTAGTAACCACGTGATCTATCTATGTGCCTAATACCAGGTTGAGGATATGTAGCATCTTCTTGATGGGCTAGCTTGTGTTGGGATTGAGTTGGTTCATAAGAAGAGAAAGGATGACTTGAAGTTAGCCGAGTTGCCGAGCCTGGTAATCTCAGGTCTCCTTGGTTGTCAGTGAGATAATCAATCTCTTTGTGACTGACAGAATGAGAATGCAGAAGGTCACCTCGTGAATCTACAGGCAGTACCCTCATGGGCTGAGGAGGATCATCTTGATCTCTAGGCAGAACTGTCCTGCCCTCACTGGCTGCTGTATATGGACTTGAGGAGAGAACTCTCTGATCTGCATAAATTATTCGCCTTGGAGAAGTCCGAGTATGGGGCATTGGCTGCGACGGTTTGTTGGGCCAGTTGCTCCCCTCCAAGAGATATACAGCTTTGTTTGTAAAGGACACCATTGCAGACTTTGACACCATTACATCTGCGAGAAAAAGTCCAAACAAACAGTGAAGACTATCAACTTTGTGGGTTAAAGTGCATGTCTTGTAAAGATGATAAGGTTCAGATCAGCCAATAGCTCACCTGTTCCCTCCTCAGTAACATTCCCATTTACAAGAAATGTGTCTTGCATTTGGTCTTCAAATTTGGTGTTGAAAAACACTGACGCATCAACAGTAAGAGAGGCACAGCCCGTGGCATTCATCTGGTAGGTGAACAAACACACAATTAAGTCAAGCACAGGCAAAAGGAAAACCCTCAGCAGTAAGGCAGGAGTCACACACCTTTGTGGTTTGAGTCAGGCACTGTCCGGTCAAATTATGAAGCAGACTGTATGGAAATGGATCACAGCACACTTCCACTAAGGCTTGACCAGGTACAAGTTGGCCATATGTACATCTGGGAAACATCATAAGATAAAGAACTGACCAACCACAAGACAAGAAAATAAAGCATCACTCACTTGGTGCAAGACTCAACTTTCAGTCCCATAACTGCAACGCTGTAGGTCTGCGGTGCGTTTACGGTCGCGTCAAACTTGGGCAAAACTAAACCAGAAACAAAGCACTTTAGATTAAGGCCTTAGATCCGTCATTGAACTTCCCTTACATAACAACTTACCATAATTTTTTCACCTCAAAGACTTGGGACTCTTCACTTCATGGCTGCTCCATTCTGAAGGGCCTAGGTCTTGTGTCCGATGGACGGACGCACTGATGGACGGACGCACGCACGGACGAAAAGACGCAAGCACACACGGACGGACGGACGCAGTCACGCATGGACGGACGCAGTCACGCATGGACGGACGGACGCACGCACAGACGTCCTTCCAACCGACATATTAAAAGACCACATTCATTAACAAAAGCTAGTATAGACCATTACAACACAAGTCTACGTTTTTCATTTTATCTTTAAGTTATGTACCAATTTCTAGAGCAAGAATCAAACTAACAGACATACCAACACTGAAGTTGGAATAAAAATGCAGGCCCTTCTACTTCAGACACTAGGGTAAACTAAAGTGGCATTCTAATCAGAAGTGCCACACACTGAAATATTCAGATTAAAAGCCCAAACAAAAAACCTGATTGATGCGTTGACACCCTTTCAGCACTCAGACGTCTTCCTGGCTCCATGATCCGGACACTCTGATCCACAGTACTGAGGCCACACAGACATCCTGCTTGAGCAGAAACCATCAGAACTTTTCCCTCCGCAGGAACAGCCGTAGCTGGAGAAAACAGCAGAGACACCTAGAACAAGGACCAACACGCTGTAGGACACACATCAACATTCCCAAATTGAAAAATAGCCACATCATACAGTACCTGGTTCTGGAAACACATATCGGTGTCAAACGGCGCACTAGCAGCAACTACATTCTGCACTGCTGGAGCCATAGTCAACGCTGACAGACAACTGGAACGTCACAGAGACACTTGTGTCTGCATCACCAGCCTTTGCTTTAAGCGTCTGAAATCCATGGAGAACGATCACTCCTTTGGATAAGACCTGACAGAAGACATAGGTGTGCAAGTTGTGGAACAAACAAACCCAGCAAACTTGACTACAAAACTAATGTCCACTCACCATATAGATTATGTCAGCGCTGTAGCTACCAGCCTCTCCAACAAATGAATACTCCACAGTCACTGGAAACAAAACCACATTTGAGAGGCTGATTGAGCTTCACTATAGTTAGTTCACTAAACGATGGGTTGTCGGGAGAAACAGGTAGGAGAAGCTGAACAAACCTTGTATCTGTAGTGAAGTATGGCGATTTATAACCATAAAAAACCTCTGGATTAGCACTTGCCTGGGGAAGATCAAACTTAATTAGCTTCATGCTAGAGAAAGTCTTAATTTTTACAAAATACAAGTCGTACCACCAGATTCTGATCAGCCTTAAGATTAGCAGTGCTTAGGGAGAACGCAGCCCATCCATTCTTGTTTGTGGTTAGATTCAACAGCGGTTTGTTGGGTCAGTTGCTCCCCTGCAAGAGATATACAGCTTTGTTTGTTAAAGACATCATTGCAGATTTTGACACCATTACATCTGCGAGAGAAAGTCCAAACAAACAGTGAAGAATATCAACTTACTGGCTTAAAGTGCATGTCTTGTAAAGTCAATAAAGAGTATTTGGTTCAGATCAGCTAATAGCTCACCTGTTCCCTCCTCAGTAACATTTACAAGAAATGAGTCTTGCATTTGGTCTTCAAATTTGGTGTTGAAAAACACTGACACATCAACAGTGAGAGGCACAGCCCGTGGTATTCATCTGGTAGGAGAACAAAGACAAGCACAGATTTTGGATCATGGCACACTTCCACTAAGGCTTGACCAGGTACAGGTTGGCCATATGTACATCTGGGAAACATCATAAGATAAAGAACTGATCAACCACGAGACAAGAAAATAAAGCATCACTCACTTGGCACAAGATTCAACTTTCAGTCCCATAACTGCAACGCTGTAGGTCTGCGGTGCGTTTACGGTCACGTCAAACTTGGGCAACACTAAACCAGAAACAAAGCGTTTTAGATTAAGGCCTTAGATCCGTCATTGAACTGCCCTCACACAACAACTTACCGTATTTTTTTACCTCAAAGACTTGGGAGACTAGTGTTGGCACTCTTCACTCCATTCTGCGAAACCGCAGCCTAGTCGCAGTCGCCTAGGTCTTTGTGTCTCACTGCCTCATCACTTCTCTGGCTACGTGGTGTGCTCCACCTCAATCACCTCCGGTAATCCCCTTGGTAATGTTGGGACTCTTCACGCCATGGCGACTCCATTCTGCGATGCCGCCGTGGGATGCCGTCCTGACTGTGGGCTGGGTCTCCATCAGCTTTACCCTGCTCAAGGCCATCCCCCTGGCTTTCACCAGCATTTGCACCAACCTTTCCTCCAGCTACGGACGGACGGCCGTCGTGGGATGCAGTCCTGAGCGTGGACTGGATGTCTGTTTGCTCTTTACTGCTCAAGTCCTTGGACGGATGGACGGACGGCTTGGGCAGAGGGGTTGGGCGGACGGATTGGGCAGAAGGGTTGGGCTGACCAACGGATTGGGCGGACGGGCAGACAGGTTGGGCGGACAGACAGACAGATTGGGCGGACGGACGGGTTGGGCGGACGGGCAGACGGATTGGGCGGACGGACGGATTGGGCGGACGGATTGGGCGGACGGACGGACGGACTGGGCGGACGGATTGGGCGGACGGACGGATTGGGCGGACGGATTGGGCGGACGGACGGACGGACTGGGCGGACGGACAGACAGATTGGGCGGACGGGCAGACGGACTGATTGGGCGGACGGACGGATTGGGCGGACGGACGGATTGGGCGGACGGGTTGGGCGGACGGACGGATTGGGCGGACGGACGGATTGGGCGGACGACTTGGATGGACGCATGGACGGCTCGGACAGACGGCCGGACGGAGGCGTCCATCCGGAAGGAATGCGGCTGAGCTAGAGGACAATAAAAGCTGAAGAGAACCATGAAAAAAGGTTGGTGCAGGTGGTAGTGACAGCCAGGGGGATGGCCTTGAGCAGGGAGGGGCAGACGGAGACCCAGCCCACAGTCAGAAAGGCATCCCACGGCGGCGGTGCAGAATGGAGTAGCAATGGAGTGAAGAGTCCCAACACCACCAAGGGGATTACTGGAGGTGATGGAGGTGGAGCACACCATGTAGCCAGAGAAGCAATAAGGCAGTGAGATACAAAGACCTAGGCGACCACGACTAGGCTACAGCGCCGAGCCCTTGAAGTGGAAGCAGCGATCCTGAGGTTAGAGGCTGAGCTGCAGCAACCATAGATGGAGGTGGAACCTGAGGGAAGGCGGAGCTATTCAAAGGCAAAAGAGGTGGAGAGCCGTAGGGCAGCGAATGGAGACCAGAATGCTGAAGATCGCTGTAGACCAGAATCTGCACTGCTGGAGCCATATCGACGCTGTCACTTTGTTTGCAACTGGAGTCTTATCAAAACGAGTCACGGATATCTGTTGGGAATGGTCAAGGTTAGGAAAGGGGAAACAAAAAAAAAACACATGACCATCATCCATTTGATCACTGGATGGCAAACAAACCAAGAGTAGTAATGGTGTTAAAGGAAAGCTTCAATGGTTCACAGAGCTTATTTACACCATCTATAAAGTTTAGTAAACAACTTCAACATAAAAACAGAATGCTTCTGTTCATTTCAAAGCC
The DNA here is from genome assembly GCA_038021265.1 of Cyprinella venusta. Classification (NCBI taxonomy): domain Eukaryota; kingdom Metazoa; phylum Chordata; class Actinopteri; order Cypriniformes; family Leuciscidae; genus Cyprinella; species Cyprinella venusta. Next base: position 46,161,779 of record CM075863.1, read on the forward strand.
TAATGGTACTTACCTGGTTCTAGTCCATCAACAGCAAAGAGAAAAAGGGTGAAAATGAGCTTCTTCCAAACAGAAATCTCCCTCACAGCCATGAGGACAGATCACCCAAAACTAACCCTTATCAAGCCACTCTTATATATCAGGAACGCATTCATCTCGTTAATTCAATTAATTAACCACCACCTGGCAGTAATTAATGTTATCATTTGATTAGGAGTTCCAACTAGCATTGATTTGAAACACGACACATTATGGAGGTTATAGTGGACGAATTTTCTAGTTGCCATATCAACACTATAGAATTGTAAAAATATATAGCCTATGTATTGAAGATATTACTGAACATTTATTTAACCATAGCAAAAGTAAGTTTCTTGTGTTAATTTTAAACAAGTCTGATATTATTTTATCTTATACATAGTTCCCACATGACGTCACAACATACGGGCATTTGCCGACAAGGCGCCATTGCTGCGGGCAAAACATTAGAAGAAGCAATAGGAGTTGAACGAATTGAAATGAGTATCGTGCTATAAAGTGAAAATGGCCATCTCCTGCTGGGTCAATGGATGATAAAATCGTGCCGGAGGTTCAGTTAAATCGGGAGTTTACACTATACCCGTCATTAGACTCCATGGATGTGAGAAGAAGACTAAGCTTTTGTCTGAACAACGACGGAGATTACGGCTGGCGAGGATAAACAGGAAAGAAACTCACTCAAAACACGCAAGAGTTTGTTTGACAAAAGCACAATGTTGTGTTTTATTGCCAGTATAAACAAATATAAGTTAACAGATTGCAGTTTGAATAATGTCCTGTATGAACAAAATGACGAGGTATTAAAAACATACAAAACAACATTGTTTCCACTGTTTGATCTCACATTCCAGCATTGCAATTTCAGATTATGTCCCTAAAGAACCCGCGTATAATGTAGTTCCGCATTACATTAATTAAATTGCACGCGAGTTATTTATTTTTATATTCATACACCGAACCATGACGCCCGCTTTAGTACATCCATATTACAGAAAGCACAGGTAACTGTTTTAAGGGGAACATAGGAATTAAGTTGTGCAGGCTATGGCTTTTTAATAGACAGATTGGCATCATGCTACTTCGCTATGATGACTAAGTTACTTTTCCATTGATTGCACTTGAGCAAACATCACCGAACCAACCCTACGGCAATCTGATCGTACGCCTCCAGTGATTTCCAGACTCGGAATTGCTCACAATGTGTAAAAACTCCTCACCAATACCAGATAATGGTGCACATGAACATACTGTGTCTGAGGCAAAGCTGCATAATGATTGCTCAGCGCTTCCTTCGTTACTGCATACGAATCCACACCATTTATGAATGAAATTTTCGCATTGTACCTCTCTCCGTCTTGTTTTAATAGTCTCTTTATAATCTATTTCACTTTGTCTTTTCACGATTTGCATAACAATATAAACAGAAATAAATATTTGTTTGTAAAACGACATTCTCTGATAAAACTCTGTAAAAACCTATGGTAAACAAAGCGGTTTTGCCCTCAAAGATGGCGTCTAAGGGGAGGTCACGTGACAATTTTTTCCCTGCGGGAACGTGCCCTGCGTTCCAAACCGCATACTTCCCTACTATATAGTAGGGGAAAAGAGTAGGCGAGCAAAAAAGTACGTTCGAATCCTCAGTATTCATAAAAGAGTAGGCGAGAATAACATAGCAGATGTCCGGTTCGCATTCATACTCAACTAGATTTGGCTATAAAGTACCTACTTTTTTAGCGCTCGTTGAGTAAGTACTTATTGAAATTAAGTACCTACTCACTGAGTATGCGGTTTGGAACGCAGCCATATGTATATCAGTTGAGACAGTTCTTGAATGATGGCCACGTGACCCGGAAGTAATAGTAAATATGGCCTATCAAAATAAAAGCCAAGCTTTTAGAACGGTCATAATCATCTATGGTCATAATATGCAGAACTAACGTAGAGTAACGTTAGAAGAAGAAAAATCAATGAATAAAAAGAAACCTGGACCGAAATAAATATGTTAGCAAAAGTAGTTTATTTCAGCTATTTAATATCATGCCTATCCAGACATCACCAGTCACGTTTAATGAGCGCATTTTTTTGGCTCAATAGTTGGTAATATAGGTTAACCTAAGGACTTATTGTGTGTGCAGAGTTGTTACTGTTAGCGCTATATTATATTTAATGTGGTTTCCACCGCAATGGACCACTTTCTACCAGCAGGTGGCAGTATTTAAATAACTGACTGTATGGTGTCTTTGATAACTGTTTTAAATCAAGATTACTGATACAGATATATTTATTGTTGTTCATTTTATTACAAAACTCTGATAGTGTCATGCAAGTGAAGAGAATCCATACAAGTTTACAAATCCATACAAAACTTAATATAGCACATTCATGCTTTCAAAGGCCTTGGATGTACAATCAATGGCTGCAGAATATTCGTGAAGCCCTAAGATTTTACAAGGTCCTCAAAAGAAATAACAAAAACATAATTACATTACAAAAAACAGGCTGTCAACGCTGATTACATCAGCAATAACTGCAACAAAATGTTTAACTTTTCAACAGTCCTGTCTTTGAATGTCCTTCAGACTTGCAGCACTGTCTTTGGCTATATTTCAATGAAAGCTTAAATATTAACATAAAAATGTTTTAGAATGGCATAAAATTAAGAAATGAGAATGTGTACACATAGCAGTGTGTCTTAATCAGCATAAGCATTAAACTTCTGTTTGCTTACAGTCCCCCTGACTGCTATATAATACAAATAATATTTTGTTTGACCATCGTATCCAAGGACTGTCATGCGCGTCAGTTGGTGTGGGCGTGGCTTCCTTCCCTGCGCGCGCCAGTCACTCGCCTCTCAAACGCACTGGCGTGTGTGTTTGTGGATGGACATCGCGGAGGTGGCGTTAAACTTCGTTGTTTACTCGTGTTTTACTTAGAGGAAGACGGGGAACGGAAACTGGAAGCGGTTCTTACAGAAATCATTTCGGTCGTCGATTTCCAAGCTCATTATAAGTTACCCGTTTGTATTTGAATGACTCACCACCAACAAACCAGTGGACTTTGACAACTGCCACCGCCTGGCCGAGTTTGCAGAAGTTAGCAACTTACCTCGGGAAGAAAGCAAACCAAACAAACAGTAAGTGATTTGTAATTACATTGACTCGTTTTTATAATGGATTGAGGGTATCTGACACTTTTAAATGATAGTGAACAAACAGAGACGTCTTTAAAGTATTAAAAATCAGTTAACGAAGAGGAATTTAGATACAAAATTAGTGTATAACAGCATTATCACCCAGTTTACTTTAAAATCTCATTTGTTCCCTAGAAGTGAGCTTGAATTATGAGCTATCAGGCGGTAACTCCACCCTGAACGCACATTCACTCTTCAAATATGTATCACCGTGATCTGTTTAAACGTCACTGCTTTTAATGGCCAGGGGGTGGCGCTGTTGCATCGCGTATGTGGCTTTGAGAGTGTATTGAGGAGTAGTTGCCAAATAAAGTCTTGCAATATCACCAAGAGACCCATAAATCTTGTTGTAGTTTACTTTATAAAGGGCATAATATGACCTTTGAATTGTATTAAAGTTTCACTTGTAGACTGAAAGCCAACTGCAATATCTGCAAGCATTGTTTGGGACAAGTCCAATTTTGTTTCTAAAAGAAATGAATAGGCTACAGTTATGTATCATCTCTATGCAAATGGAGAGCATTTGTGTTTCTTGGCACTAAGAAACGATTTGACAACAAATGTTGAGTAAGGTCTTCAGCATCTGCTGTAACTGTTTTTGCACTGCAATGTTTTGCATCTGAATTTGTCTTTGGGATCAATAAACAGGCTCTCCTGGCCTATTGTGTTTTAGCAATTTTCTATATGGTGGTTTGGGTTTTGCAAAGAAATTGTTAGATTCTAGTGCGATTGACTGATTGTTGAATGCCTTTGTGTGTTAAAATTAGAGAGAAATCAATTCTATTCCCATTTTGTGTCCTCGTTGGGGATTGCTTTGCTTAATATTGCAAAACTTGAGGTTTTCTGTTTCGCAAATGAAGCTAATTGTGTAATAGCTGCTTATAAACTTTGGCACAGAGTGGATTGGTAAAGAAAACTGGATGAATTAAAGGATTAGTTCACCTAAAAATCATTTATTCACCCTCAAGCCATCCTAGGTGTATGACTTTCTTCTTTCAGATGAACACAATTGTTTTAAATTAAAAAATATCCTGACTTTTCCATGCTTTATAATGGGAGTGAATGATACCTTGTTTTACAGTGTGTCCATCCTTTATAAAAGTAATCCATATGAGGGTTAATAAAGGCCTTCTGAAACAAAGCGATGTGTTTTTGTAGGAAAAATATCCATATTTATACCTTTATTAACTATGGCTTCCAGGCGGAAGAGTGACCTCTGACCCGAACGCAGAACAAGGTACCATTCACTCCCACTATAAAGCTTGGAAGAGCCAGGATATGTTTTTATATAACTCAGATTGTGTTCGGCTGAAAGAAGAATGCCATATACACCTAGGATGGCTTGAGAGGTGAGTAAATTATGGGATCATTTTCATTTTTTGGGTGAACTAATCCTTTAATCTCATCAGTCAGTCTGTCAACATGCGAGTCAGTGGCAAATAAAAAGATGATAAAACATCTTATTTTAAAACTATTTACATTTATTTTTCTTTTATGAGACTTGATGTAAGACTTGATAATGTGTTCATTTATAAATTGCATTTTTAATATTTTGTATGCATATTTTGACATTGATTCGTCCAACAAAGTACCTCATATGGTAAAAGTCGGATTTAGACTGATCTTTAGAATTAAATTAGCCTTTTATTCGTAAAGATTGGCCAACAAGCACTGTGTTTCCATCTATTTGCAGTCTTTATTGAACTCCAAATGCTCGTATTCACGTCGCTTGACAGCTTTACGGACGGGCCCATCTGAATCCTAATATCCAATGCTAGGTGACGTCAAGCCAGAAGGAGTGACTCTCGTGTTTCCACCAATAGATTCAAAGTATACCGTTGATTGACAGTTGAGCTTGGAAAATAGGAGGAACGTTTGTGCGACTTTATCCGTCTGGCTTTACTCTGTTATGGAAGCCATTTTGGGATTTTCCTTGTAGTTATTGTGAGTCAAGCACGTAACTTTTATCTATTCCCACAACGATCGCGGAATTTGGATCGGGTGTTTGGATACATAGTTATTTCTATTTTATTTTTTTTTTGTATTGCCGTCGAGATGCGCCACACATTTTGCGCATCCTTGAACTGGATTGTCATTTCTGAACGGGACTATCTTCAAAACAACGGGAGATTATAGAAACTGATGGTCAAACTGGCAAGTGCTGGAATATTTTGATGCCGTTTATGATTTCATTCAAACCTTATGGACAGAAACGTTGATATTTTACGCGTAATGTAAGTTACAGTCCTTGGTTGACAGTCAGTGAAGCTCCTTTCTTTCCAAACTCTTGACAGAAACCATGGCCCTGGATTAACTGTCATACACGCACAACCAGGGTTTAATTTCTATATGATTTATTATGTTTTACGCTTTCTAATGTAAACACTGCTGAAGTGCGCACAGACCCCTTTACGCATTGAGATACAATAATTGCGCTGCTACAGTGTTGCAATTCAAAGCTGCGTGTCAAAACCGAAAGAGTTTCCTACCTAGATAGCATCGCGCACTCAATCTAAACAATGAAGTCGAATCGCTTTTTAAGAAATCGAATCGAAAGTTGCATGATATACAAATGCGAGTTTATAATCCGTATGTTCATAACGCGTTTCGATGTAACTCGTTGTTCAAAACTGTTGTCTAGGAAGACAGCTGACTAGTTTTTGAAACGCAACCAAATGTTGCGATCCCAAATGTTGCAGAGACGTCAAATCTGGAGAGTTGTGCGCTTCGTTATCATGTTCATAAATGCAAATGCTCCTCATCCACAAGAGATAAAGATGCAAAGGCTCATAGGTGTGACTAAGTTAAGATAGAGACATAAATCCTGACCTCCTTTTTGTCTGCCTTATGCACAAAGAAAGGAGCTCGTGGCTTTCACCAATGACTTGTTTTATGGCACTATTAGTGGCATGTCATGCTTGGAACAATTGCTTGTGAAATGTGTGTTTAGTGAAGAAAAATAGGTGTAAAATGTTGGATGTTCAGCCTGTCTCTTGGGTATTGGAGAGGGGTTTTCTAGATCTCTGGTATTGAGAATGACTAGACATGCAGTTAGAGGAAAAGGTAAACAAAATGAACAGGATATTTGGGTAATTTCACATATGAATATTATGAACTTTGAAATGAACTTTGGGTAATTTCACATATGAATATTATCTTTATACTGGGGTTATTGATCCTAGAGTGTTCTGTTTGTTCAGATGCTTAATTCAGCACTTTGAAAACAACCAGGGCGATTCAGATACATTTGATTTCATGTCAACCTGATAATGAGTTTAGTAAGTTGAACGTTAAAGCTCTACTAGCGTATTAGATAACTAAACTAAGTATTTAATTAGGTATAGTGCATGACAAATGAAACCATGCAAAACTTAGGGATTTTGAAATTATGGTCATAGCTGAGCTTTTATTGTATATTCACTATAGAAATTTTAGTAACACTTTCATTTTGATTCATCAGTGTTTAATGCGTTATTCTGAATTGTTGAATTATTTTGTATAAATATACACACATGCATGTAGTTAAGAAAAATGTGATATTTATATGTAATATAAATATATATACATGCAAATATTTCTTAATGTTATACATGCGTGTGTATTTATAGAAAATATTATAATTATACATAGTACACAAAAAACATTAATATTACAATAATTTAATTAATACACATAACAAAAAAATATAATTACTTTTGTTCGTTGGCAATACGATTGTATGATACATTAGCTCATGTTTAGTAATTAATTTATACGTTTATCTTGATGTTTTTTATTAAATGTCAAATGAATCGCTGTGCAAATATTGTTCATATTTATTTCATGATATGTATTCATTAATTGTCATATAATGTAAAGTCTTACCAAAAAGTCTATAGTGAACAAATATGTTCAGCTCTAAAATAATATTTTTATTAGTACAAAGCATTTTCTATAAATATGTTAAGTCTACATTCAGTAATTATGACTGGTTGGAAAAGTTGTGCAGTCATTGTCTGTGTAAATATATTGAAGTCTATATGCACTTTCACTGTCCTTTTGCTTGAGTCACCCTGGACTGTGTTGTTGATTTTGTGTCCGTCACTTCCTGTTCAATTTGACAATATCAGATGACTTGTTTGCACATTTAATAATAAGCACAATTTACTATGAAAGAGGGGTTTTACATAGTTACTCTACTAGCTTCTATGTTCAATCACCTGTGCCAGACTAAACAAAAGTTGCTACCATGTTGCTCATCGGGATTCCTCCCAGAGGCAGGCTGAAGCGTAGAGTGTGTGTGTGTGTGTGTGCATGCTTTCATGGGTGTGACTCTGTTTATGCATCGAGGTCACACCCATCATCACACGTTAGCTGTTGCCGTATAGTTTTCGAAGTCTGCTCTTCACATCTGGTTTGGTCTTCACAGCGTGCTCAGCGAATTACCATGGATTTTTCCCCTCTGCACACGTATACTCCTCCTCACTGTACCCCGGATAACACGGGCTATACCTATTCACTCAGGTGAGGTCACTGTGAAAACAAAAAAAAAACATTACTGGGTGGTGGAACTACAGGCAGACTTCCCAAATGTGTTCCTTTTTTTGTGTGTAGTTTACATTCCTAGTAAACCGTACAGGGTTCTGTGTGATTATGTTTGAACTTTCCTCCTCCTCAGCTAATGATTTTCCGAGAATTTCCATGTCCTGTTGAACCTGTTTCTTTGCTCAAATCATGTAAGTTTGTGGTTGTAGACAAAGTTTGTGATGATAGCTTCTAGTTCTACCATTCTGTGTTTGTGGTCCATTTCATACTTTAGTTTCTTGTTTGTTTTAGTCATTGTTTAGTCGTTTTGTTCAGATGTGTAGTTTTTTTCCATGGCTGTCAAGAGCCAGGTGACAGGGCAGGTGTGGTTATTTACCTCAGGCAAGTTATGAGGTTGCACAGAGTTAATGGCCAGGTAATGTGAATTTGTGTAATAATAGCCTACTAGCTATTGGTTGTAAAGTGTATTTAGATCAGCAGAAACAGCGTAAATTGGACTGTGCTGACGTTTGTATGCAGATAACGAATTGTACCCCACTGGCTGCACCAACTGATACCACTTTTCCAGCTAAATCGTGCTGGTCCTGGTTTGTGTAACTCTACACTAACAGGATTATTAAACCAGATGTTGTTAAAGTTGAGGTCTCAAGTTTCAATAGTTTTCATACATCGCATAAATATACATTCTATATTTTTAAAAGTATTAAAATGGACATTTGTGTAATATGTAATTGCCATTTCATTAAAAACAAAAAGAAGGCATCCAATTTTATTTTTGATTTATTTATTTATTTATTTCAGGCCTAAATGTATCTAATAATAATAATAATAATAAATTGATGTTGTTGTTTTTTTGTTGTTACAGTTTTGTTATTGTTAACTATTAAAAACAATTTTTGGTAATGGTAAATAGTTTTTTGAAATATGGCTGAAATAAAATAAATATTAGTTGAAAAAGATAGCATTAGAAAATTAGAGTTGAAGGTGCAGCACTAAAGTCACTAAAACCATATATTGAATATACCCTGCACATATCGTTCAATTAAGTGAATATGGTTTGTTATTAGTAAAGAGAGTAATAAAGTGAAAATCAAAGAAACATTACAGGTATCAGAAGAACAAGTAGTGTCGGTCTATTGCATTTGAACGCTGCAAGTCTTATAGATGTATTATGACATATTAAAGTTTTTTATTCCATCCGGTTATCACAGTGTAAAACTAGTGCTGGTCAATTTACCGATTCATCTGGTATTTCAGTTTCAATTTTGTTTAGGATGTTTTTGTTTTTTTCCAAGGACTGCCATAACGGTGCATATTTGAAGCAATTCCTGCATCTGTTCAATGGCCATGATTAGCGATATGTTGTAGCAGGGGTGTCAAACTCAGTTTTTCCAACCCTGCTTCAGCACACACACACACTTGCAGTTTTCAAATGAGCCTGAAGGACTTGATTAGCTGATCAGGTGTGTTTAATTAGGGTTGAAGGCTAAACTCTGCAGGGTGGTGGCCCTCCAGGAACTGAGTTTGAGAGGGGACCTCTTTTATCTGCATACCCTTCTTTCTTATGGTTGTAACTTTATAACCCAACAATAAATAATCCACATAGCTAATTCTCTTTAATATGCAAACACCATGAATAGCCCTATGATTTCTGTGATGCGAAGCAGCAGTTCTTTAGTCTGCCGTTTTAAGTACTCGAGCTCTTGATGAATTCTGATTGGCTGTCAGTGTTTTTATCAGCTGGAAAAAAATCTTTCTTAAAGTTTTTTAAACTTGATTTTTATCATTTTAGTTAAAAATGAACAGGTGTGCACAGGCCTTATCTTTATAAATCGGAACGTCACCTAATTTTTGGATGAATTAAATCAAAAGTAAGGCAGTACAATGAATCAAATTGCGATATGGACTAGGATCTGTGAATATTTAAGCTAAAAACTCTGCTATTGAAACCTGAAGTCTTCATGTTCTGCGTGTCTGTGAGAATGAGCACCACAGTTTCTTCTACTACACACATACTGAAGCACTGTCTGATTGGCTGTTGTACAGGATTGTTTCAGTGAGTGCCATTGTGCGCGCACACACGAGTGTGTCAGCGTAGGTTGCATGACTGTTCTTCAGGCAGAAACCATCGTAAAAAGAAGTGGGATCGAGTGACAAACCGTTGAGCCATCTGCCGCTGGCACTCAGAGAGACGTGACGAATTCGAGTTGCTCAACGCGTGTCACACAGGGAAGACAAGCTTACAAAGAGTTATTGTGTGAGCTCAACAGAGAAAGCAGCGCAGCGAGAGTAGAGCAAGACTTGCTTGTTGAGCGTTTGTGAAAACTAATGTTTTCTATTTGCGTTTTCCCACTGGATCCCTTTGAAATGAATTACCTAGGATTGATGCAGTCACAAGGGGAATCTAAATGCCTCTTTAACAGAGACAGTTGCCCAGAAAAATCAATAGAAATGATATATTAGCTGCTTCCAAAATTGAGTATGTGCCACACCTGCCAATATTTCTTTTTTATTAATATTTGTATAGCGCTTTTCACAATATCAGGTTAATTGTGAAAATGCACTGGCCATAAATATATTTTTCACGTGACATACTATTGTATTTTTATTTTATATCATTTTGTTAATTTTTTAAAGTAGATCTTTATGAATATTTTGTATGTGACTGCAATTATTTGCTGATTTTTTTTATTTATTTTTTTTCCTCGCATATTTTTGACAAACAGTGGTGCTCATTGAGTCGTGCAAAATATTGCTCAGTCGCCTGTTTGAGCTGTGGGACGAAGATATATTTTTTCCTATTTTAGTGGTTAAAATTTTAATTTTAGTGGTAGCTTCTTAAAAATGAGAAGTGTCTCTCATGCGTCATCTCGTCTCACTTACATTATTCATTTTAACAAGTACAGGCAAAAGTGTGAGTTAATTTTTACTCTTATTTGGCAGGCAGTGCAGTTTATGTATTGGTCGCAAACCGTTGTTTCCAGTGTGTTGTGCTTTTCATGCATATTTTTGTTCAAATTATGTGTCACATGTTGCATAGTCAGAGGAACCTGTGTGAAACTGGGGCAGAAACACCAAGAAATACATTTTCTTAATATAGCTGCTTCTGATTTGGACATCTGGGTGGAACTCTAGGGATTCATTAAAATGTTAGGCAAGATGGTAGAAGACGTGCATTCTGGGAAAGTGTACTGTATGAAGGGAATAGTTCTACAGGAATAAGTGTGTATGGCTCTGCACAGTGTCACTCAGCAGCTGCTGGAGTGTTTGACAGCTGTACGATAATGTGTGTGTGTTGAATGAGCTGAAGTTACTTAATAGGGTTTTGTTCTGCTTTAGCTGAGCTGTAGAGGAAATGATATCACAGAATTTAAATAACCACATCTCATTTTTCCGTTTGATAGTAGTTCTCTGTTTTTTTTTCTGGAAGCTGGAAAAGCCAAGCACAAACTTATTATTATAACATATGACAAAAATAATTGTATGCAAATATGTTGCATATTCCTCAACAGTTCTTGTGATGATATCACTAGTTGACAACATGGTACTATTTTCGGATATTCGATATTGCGCTGGTGCACGTGATGCAACCCTGGAAGTCAGAGCCGACAGACTCATTTCAGTGTAAAATAATTAGGTCAAAAACAATTTAATAAACTACTAGTTTTTATGTTTAATCATAATTTATTTAGGCGAACAACAAGGCTACCAAGTACTGCGCACTGTGCACAGCTAATTAATTATTATTAAAAAAAAAATTTATGTAATTTTTAGTCAATTTTCAGGTCTTCAGTCAACCACGATTTTCAAATATTGATTTGAGTTTTAATATTTTATTAGCCTAACACAAAACTCCCATGCATTGGGAGCCATTACTGTTAAGCCAATCATTGGCTTATTCTAGTATTATTTAAAAAATAGTGCATTCTTATATAAGTATTGACAGTGAGTATGACTGAATCTATATCATGATAAGGTGAAGGAAGAGGGATGAAGTATTTGAGATAGTAAGTGGGAAGCGAGTGATTGGTCAAGAGGGTCAGCTGATGCAGTAATGATACTGAAGTGAAGGCGCTGCTTGTTGACCGTAGAACAGGCGCTGATGTCAAACCCACTCAGACCCTGTTGTGCCTCTCTGAAATAAAGCCCTGAGCTCAGACGCTCGTGAGCCCTCAGGTCCTTAATCTCACTGTGAGCTTCATGTGTTCTCGCTAATCAGATTTCCTCCTGTCACTCGTCTGTGTGTGTGTGGAAGATGGATTCTGGGGTGGTCGATGACCTTTTTTAAGTCTTCATCTGCACTAAAAAGTGTGCTAATCGAGTAATTAAGATACTAATATGGTCTTAACCATGCACGATGTTGCAATAATATGTCAAGCAGTAAATCTCTGCGGTGTTAAGCGTCATTCACACTGATGCTGATTAGAGCTCGACCGATAAAGGATTTTGAAGGTCGATACCGATACAATACAATATATTTTGGGGTTTTAAAATTCGATATTCCGATATACCGGCCGATATTTTTTTTTTTAATATTGTTGGATTTAACACTTGTAAAAGAAAGGCTAACTTTTCTGCACAAGATACATTTGATACTTCTTCTCTATGTCTAAATGTTCACTCCTCGCAAGTATAACTTGCATTTTACAGTGCAGGGACTGTAACTAGAGATATGCTAGTTATAAATACAGTAATCATTACTTTACTTAGGCAGAAAAGTTCATTGTGGTTTCCAAGCTCATTAATGTTAACGTTAGCAGTCTTCCACTGATGATAGTGGTATTAGCTAGCTTTGTGGTTAGCTAGTCTATGATGAGCCATAATTTAGCAATAGATAACTAGGGATGGGCAACAATTAATCGCGATTAATCGAATCCAAAATAAAAGTTTGTGTTTACGTAATATATGTTTGTGTAGTGTGTATAAGTAATATGTATATATAAATATCCATACATGCATGTATATATTTAAGAAATATGTGCATTTATATATTTTATATATATTTATTCACTATTAATATTATATGTGAATATAAATATTTGATATATTAATAACACATTTTTCTTAACTATATACATGCATGTGTGGGTATTTACATATACAAATTACTTATACACACTACACACACATATATTATGTAAACACAAACTTTTATTTTGGATGTGATTAATCCTGATTAATCGTTGCCCATCCCTATAGATAACGTCATACTGCAAATTGTAAAACATAAATTTTCAATATAACAGGCCAAGGAGAGATGATTGAAGCGTGTTTCGTCCATTTTTATTTTATTTTTTAAATATTTATTTATCGGCCATTATAACTGCCGATACCGATATTTTGGAAAATGCCTAATATCGGCCGGCCGATGAAAGTTCTGACATTAATTACTCTACCTCATGTCGTTCCAAACCCGTAAGACAGGACACAAATGAATATATTCTTGATGAAATCTGAGAGGTTTCTGAACCATCCATAGACAGCAACTTTCAAGGCCCAGAAAGGTAGTAAAGACATTGTTAAAATAGTCCGTGTGACTACAGTGGGTCAAAGGTCAACCTTAATGTTATGAAGTGACAAGAATACTTTTGGTGTGCAAAAACAACAACAAAATGAATGACTTTATTCATCAGTTTCTATTCTTCCATGTCAGTCTCCTACGCTGATCACGTGATGAACACAGTGCAGCGCTTCTGGTTTCTACGTCAGAACGCCGACTCATTATTATATCATAACTATCTCTTTTAGACAGCCATAAATATCAGTATTGTCATTTTACAATGCAATATTAAATTTGTAAAAAAAAATAATGGCAATTTTATCTGATAAAATGTATTATTATTCGTTATTTGTTTTTTTGTTTTTTGTTTTTTGTTTTTTTTTCCTGTATTCATTAGTAGTATTTTCTCGTTTATTGTAACCAAGCCCTTCATTTCCTATGCTAATAATAAACCAGCTGCAATGCCAGAAATTGAAAGCCAGAAATCTTTCAGGATTTGATATAACATGGATGATGTCATATTGCTGAAGGTTAGAGATTGTGTATGTTGAAGATAAAGTGCCTTCTAGTAATTCTGTGAAGTGTTAGCTTTGGGAGGGGTGGAGCTAATCTGATTTGGCGCACATCCAGTGGGTATTTCTCACAGGAAAGACACAGCCTTTAAGGGACTATTATTTTAAGACGTTTCTCATTTCCGTTTCTTGGTTTATGTTGTGCTTTTGTGTTCTGGACACTGTGGTGTTGTTTACGCATGACTTGTGCCCAGTTCAGTTGTTGTTGATTATATTCTGGTCTGATTTGTGGGTTAAGTTGTTAATTAGTGATTGCTGCTGAATAAGTAATATTTTGATTTGGCCTTCCCTTTTTGAGTTTTATTTGGCCATATCAACTGGCTTGGAATGAATTATGAATAGAAGAGTGTCTATTTTACAAATCTACAAGCAGTTTTGTCTATAAAAGTATTCTGATTTCATACACACCATCGTTGAAAAGTTTAGGGTCGATACAATTTTTTTTTAAATGCTTTAAAAAGAAGTCTACAATGTTCACAGAGGCTTTATCTTTGATTTGATAAAAAATATACAGTAAAATGATTCAAATTCAAAATAACCTTTTCTAGTAAAATAAAATGAATTACTGTGATGCAAATCTGGATTTTCTGCATCATTACTCCAGTCTTTAGTGTCACATGATCCTTCAGAAGAAACATTTCTTATGATTGTGCTGTATAATATTTTTGAGATTTTCTTCTTTTTTTCAAAGGTTTGATAGACACAGGCGAATCATTGTCATTTAGGAAAGAGATCACAAGGGTGTTTGAAATAATCGAGAACGCAATCTTTTATCAGAATCATGCAGCTCTAGTATATCCTTGTGACAGCTTAGGATGGCAATGCCAAACTTGGCTCATGTTTATGAAATGAGATTAATTGGCAGAGTCGTTAGACCCTGTTCTAAATGTCAATGAACTGTGGAATCAATTAAGCACGTGCATTTCTATTCCACTTATTGTTTCCCATTCCAGCTGAGAAATAAAACATGGGTGTATTTGTTCTCAACTCCAGTCCTTGGGACCCACTGCTCTGCATATTGTGTATGTCTCCCTTATTTGAAAGAAATATGAAATATTGAAGTTTTATTTTGATTTGTTTTCTTTCTTGATTTTACATTTTCAGAATTTAAGTGATTATAACGGTTCACTTTTCGTCATGTCACAACCCTCCTCTAGTTCCCTTCAGGTGTTCATAAATCATTTTTGTTTTTATGCATTCCAAGTATTGAATGTAACGTGACTGATTTTGATTGCTTTGTATCTTTAACTTTTACTTAATGCCAAAAAACACTTACACCAACAACTAATTCATCCATTTAATTTAAAGCTTTTTAACTTTCTTCATATTTAGCCAAGATTAAATGTGATTTTTTTTTTTTCAACAAAGACTTTCTTGCAGCAGAAGTCAGATTTATTGAGCTAGACAGGTTTGTGCGCAGTTGTCATCTTGTCAACTCTTTCTCCCATTTCTTTAATGGAGGATTCTCCTGTAGTTGCCCTAGGCCACTTTTGTGCCTCTTTTCCCTTACTGAAACACCCGGTTTGAAAGGCTGGGCGATTTTGGGCAGGTGCCGTGCAAAACTTTTGCCACCTGTAATTATAGCCTTAGAGAGCTTTAAAAGTATTTTCATTTCTTTGAAAAGTTCATTACATTCCATCGGTTTAGGAATGTTCCTGTGTTTCCCGTGATACATCATGCATCCCTAGTTATATCACATGACAATTTTATGTTTAACATAATATTTTTTTTCTTTCTTCTCTACAGTTCAAGTTACTCGTCCGCAGCCCTCGAGTTTGAGAAGGAGCACAAAATCAATCCTGTGTACGACTCGCCCAGAATGTCACGGCGTAGTTTGAGACTACAGACAACCAGTGGTTTTTATGGTGACAACAGCTTCACTGAGCTCACGGGGAATCACAATGTCAGCTCCCACAAGCGGACCAGCACCACCACCACGACCACCAGCAGCAGCAAAGTCAACAGGTCAGATGTTCATCTCTCTGTCAGTTTGAGATAACAACCCAAGTGTAAAACATGACTTCTTATCGGTAAACCCACACAGCCTCATACCAGCAACTACTGTATGTGAGGACTAAATTATCCTTGTTCTGTTTTTGCCAAATGAATCATGTGGCAAATGAATCTCTTAAAGCCATTCAATTTATCTATGTATCTTATTACTGTGGACACATTTTCTTTAAGGAAAAGAGGTTTATCTTAATATGTATATGCATTAATTTTTGCTATTCCGCAACTATAGATTTAAGAAATATACAAGTAGTGACAGTTAGCATTACAACTTGCACTAGTAAGAGAGGTTGTCCTGCAATTACTGACATGTTAGTGCTTGAGTTAAATGAATGAAGAAAAGTGAATGACATACCATCTTTTCAACCTTACAGAAATCCCCCCCAAAAGATATGTTTGTGCGCTCAGTGCTGGTAGCGCATATTTGACATGACTTACAGCAAGTTTGTACAACTTGCCTGTCAGTACTTAATTTTGTGTCAGATTAATGACCCATAAAAGAACTTTAAGCATGCACATTTATTATAATTTTTTTTAATAAAGTGGACAAATAGTATTTTGTCTTTCAATAAATAGAATGAATTAATTGACGTATTAAAGCTTTTGCATAGTGGTTAGTGCATATGCTTCTGATATGTTTAGCTGTGTTGGGTGATGCAGGCTCCAGTCTAGAAATATAATATGTCCTAAACCCCAAAGTTTTTAGTCAGAGTTGACAGGCACAAATGTCCAACGCTGACTCCCAATACACTATCATTTAAAAGCTGGGGGTCAAGATAAGTAATTAATACTTTTATTTATAAAGGATGCATTAAAGAGGTCATGAGATGCTTTTGCTTAAATTATTTTAATATGTTCAATGTGTTTATTTATGTTTACAAAGTTTTTCACTAAAAATGTCCATATTTAAAAAGATACAAAAAGATACCAAAAGATTACCAATTCCCTCAAAAACATTTTTCCGGCTGCACAACTTTTTCCTACATTAATAATAAATGTTTCTTGAGCAGCAAATAATGACATCACAATGATTTCTGTAGGATCATGTGTTGAAGACTGTAGTAATGATGCTGAAAATACAGCTTTGATCAGGAATAAATTACATTTTACTATATATTAGATCATTTTTTTTTACCAAGTAATAATGTTTCACAAAATGTATACTGTATTTTTATTCTAATAGATTCACCTGGGTAAACGCATAAGAGAAAAAAGATAGAAGATAAAAAGATAGACTTTTGCCATTAACGATCATATGATCTTCTTTAGGAAAAATCTTCTTTACATATTTCCATATGCCACATGATGCCAATGCAAAAATTTTGGCAGCAACAAATGAATTTGTTTAGGGTGTAATAGAAGTGCATAGTGATCCTCACTTTGAAATGTACTGACCCGGTGTATTTTGTCCAGCAGGTCTGTGCGGAGCAGGAGGCAGCAGCAGGGGTCGTCCATGTACGAGTCTCAGAGCGGGACTCAGACTCCACAGAACAATCAGAACACATCAGACCTGAGCTTCAACAGTACCGCCAGTGATGCGTCTCTGATCTCCAGCCTGCTGGACACGTCCACGCTCAGACAGAGCTCCACCACACACATGTACTCTGGTCAGTACCTTTCACGTGTGCGCACAGCCAACATGAAGTCAAAACACATTTGCAGGTTAAATTCTGCATGCTTAATTAGTGCTTATAAGTCATAAAGTTTGTGAAAACTGTAATTGTTGTTATTTTAGGCAAATGTCACGCTGTAGCTATTGCTTACATAAGCCCGACTATATAAACTATGTATAAACAACTGTTTATGTTAGAAGTTCAAGATTTTGTTTAAATTAACAGAGTAAATAACATCCTCTTTCCTCTGTGTTTCACAACAGTTTAAAAAGGACCTTTTTTACATTTTCAACTTTCTTTAGAGTCTAATGTTGCTATTTGAGCATGAAAAAGCTCTGCAAAGTTACAAACCTTAAAGTCACTCCGAAGGGAGTTATTCTCTATATCAGTAAACACTGTTTCTGAAATCCATGAAAGCTTCAATTGTAGTCTTGATTTCTTTCTTGGGACAAACATGACACAATATTCCTCATTTTGATTTAGTAGTGTGATGGAACTTGCGTTTATGGTAAGGGCTGTTACATTCCTTAACCAATCACAACACACTGGTCCAGACAACCAGAGTTCATTGCATATTCTAGTAGACCCAGGAACTAAATAAAGACTTTGTAAAAGGGCTTCTTAAACAGTGTGCTTTGACTCTTGTTATTGATTTATTTGCTTTTTTTCCTAATGTTGTGTTCAGCACTGAGACGAAGAACGGCTAACAGCTCTCTGTTGGAGAATGGAGATGCCAGTAAAACGGAGGCGCACGCTAATCTGGCAAACGGCTACATCTGTAAGGACTGCTCGTTCCATGCAGACGGGAAGGAGGAGGAAACGGTGTTCACTTTACCGTACTCCGCGTCGTCAGTGCATCAGACAGCTGTAGATGGCACCGTGACCACCTCTCTGAACAGTGTGGACAATGACCGGACAGGTGAGGAGGACATCCATTTAGACAATTCGGAAACATCAAATTATTCGTCTCCATAATTTGAAAAATATAATGTAATTTTTGGTTCACTAATAAGCAAGTCACCTTAAATGCATGAAGACATTTTAAGTTTTTGTTCAGTTGCATTGTGTAATTCTGTTTTAGTGCTATGCAAATTCATGCTTGCTCTTTTGAATGGAGTGAAATGCATGCTGGGATTTTAGGTGAGCAGGGGTTGATTTTTGTGGTATGTGTGTTTCAGCTCATGACAGCTACTGTGGCAGTGTGAACGTGCGAGATCTGGCGACCGCAGACAGACATCTCAATCTCAACGGCTCCCTCTGTAAGTACACACAGTCCTTCAGCAGGAGACATTTACAGCAACTACTGCTAAAGAACTATCAAAACATATGATGTGGACATTTTTCTGTAGTGAAAGGGCATCAACAGGATTTTTGTGGGGTTACTTGTTTTTGAATGACTACTTTAAGGACAGAACCTAATCCTGATGGTCAATGGAGATGCTGATGGTCCTTTCTGAATGAGATAAAGGATGGCAAATTGTCCACTCAGTGTTGTCTAACAGTGTCATTGGGACAAGTATAAACACCTTTGAGTTATCAAGCACCTTTTTATTTTTTATTAATTGTATGTATGTTATGTTTTCAGTCATTTTGATTGTATTGTTTAATAGATTGATATTTTTACATACTACCATTTAATAGTTTGGGGTCAGTTCAGTTCAACTTTGTCAGACTCAGGGTCCATTAGAAAAGCATAACATTAGACATCCAACACCTCCCACTTTGAGTAAATGATTTAATAAATGTATATTCTCGACTTTATTCATATAAGTTGTGATGCTGATGTTGATGTCGTCACTGCTGACTTACAGGCGACGACTGCAAAGGGAAGCAGCACATGGAAACACACATGGAGCATAAACGCTATTCCTTCACCCGCCACCTATTCACAGCCTTGTGGGCCCTTGTTTCTTACACAGGTTATACACCTTCAGATTTTTACACACCTTCCAAGTAGACATCGACTTCAGTGTCTCGCTTCAGGAGAGACGTTTTGTGTTTTTTCTTTTTGTAAGCTTTCATGACATTACTTGTGTTTTGTTATATATATATATATATATATATATATATATATATATATGATCCTTCAGAAATCAATTTAACATACTAATTTGGTTCTCAAAACCATTTCTTATTATAATCTATTTTGAAAACAGCTGTTCTGCTTAATATTTTTGTGGAAACTGATGCATTTTGTCAAGATTCTTCGATAAATAGAAAGTTGAAAAGATCAGCATTTCTTTGAAATAGAAACCTTTTGTAACAATATAAATGTTGTCACTTTTGATCAATTTAATGTATTGCTCCTGAATAACAATATTAATTTCTTTCAAAAAGTATATATTTTACTGACCCAAAATGGTAGTGTACCATTTTGAGTATGTGATTTAATAAATGTATACCGTATTTTCCGCACTATAAGGCGCACCTAAAAGTCTTTAATTTTTTAAAAAAAAACGACAGTGCGCCTTATAATCCGGTGCGTCTTGTATATGGATCAATAGTTTAATTGAATCGCGCTTTTAGTCTTCCCATTTTCTTGCTAAAGAAAACACAGTTTTACTCAAATTCATCAAAATGGATTTATAGCGTTTTGGAACCAAACTCTTCATTTGTAGCATAGGGTTCTTTACTAAACTCCAAAGGAAATTTTATGCTAAAAAAGGTTCAATAATGACAAGAAAGAACACTTTTGGCACAAAGGTTCTTTAAAGGCTATTATTCATTCATATATTACATTATTCTGCACCATTTTGTAGTTGTAATTAAATTATTGTTTATTAAACTGTTGTAGTAACTTAATATCACATTTTAATCATGCTGAT
>CM075863.1:46184551-46359551 GCA_038021265.1 Cyprinella venusta
ATTTTTATATGGTAAAATACCTTCTCCTGCTTGAATCTCATATTCACAGACAAGTTATATTAAAGACAGTCATTGTTGTTGCAATTCCTCTTTGTGAGTCTAATGGCACAGAAACCTTTGTAATGATCCAGACATTCCTTCACAAAACCACTGGCACTAATAAACAGCCACACTTATGCAATCATATGTACTTCTACCCAGATGGTTTTGCTTATTCTACTTTCACACTTATCCGAGATTGCACAAACACACACATTCTCTTGTTCTATCTTTCTCTCTCCCTCCTCAAAACGCTGATGTGAAGTTGAAGTTGTTGCCCTGAAATGCTATTGTGTTTTTAGTACCAAAAAGTACGAGCTTTTGAACAAAGACTGTGTTATTTAAAGATCCTGTTTCCAAGGTTTTCCTCCTCTCTTGTTTTTAGGATTATGGTATCTCGGTCCAACCATCGCTCTGTCCTTCCTGCCGGCTGTAAACCTCACAGAGTGGAAAACAGCAGTCACTTCCATCGCATCACTTCCTTCCCTCCCTTCTCTGCCATCTCTTCCCTCTTTACCTGCACTACCTTCCTTTATAAAAGAACCACTATTTGAAGAACAACGCACCCCACCTTCAGGGATCTCTCAGGTAACGAACCAGGACCAATCACTAGAGTCATATCTGATATTTATAAGAATCTAATTCTAATCTGAACTCTTGTCAGGCTGCATCGGGGTCCATTGACAGCGAGCGTTTGGCTCGACTCGAGCAGCGCGTGGCGTCACTGTGGGAAAGCGTCCAGCAGGGGGAGCTGATAGCCAGGAAGCAGCACGAGGAGGCCGTGGGTTTCGTTCAAGCCCTTCAGGACCAGATAAACACACAAACAGACAGAGAGAGTCTCGGCCTGTGGGTCTCGCAACTCCTCGAGCCTAAGTTCAGCGCACTCAAGGGAGAGATGGAGAGAGAGACAGTCAGCAGGACAGAGGTGAGAATTATCAAGCTTCTGTGTTAAGGTTGTTTCCTCTGTGTAGATCAGTGGTTCTCAACTCCAGTCTTCGGGTCTGCACATTTTGTATGTCTCTCTTGTCTGACACACTCAGTTCAGTACATAGAGTCTATCCTAACGAGCTGAGGATCTGAATCAGGTGTGTTAAATAAGGGAGACATACACAATATGCAGAGCAGTGGAGTTGAGAACCACTGGTTTAGATCATTAGTTACAAAAATACAGGGTTCAAAATGATCATTTAAAAGTAAATATTTGGAAACTTTTATGGGACTGTCCTGCTCATAATAAGAAATGTCATTATGTTTTCCTTTTAAAATAACTCCTGCGCCTTTTTATTTTATTTTTTACAATAACTTGTATACAAATGATTGTTATTATGTTGTTTAAGAAGTTTAAAGACTATAGACCATTTCGCGAAATGTAAACACTGGTCCAGAAGCACTTCCTGTTTCAGTTTTTTAACACTATATAAACGTTGGGATAAAGTACAACCAACAGAACATAAAAAACTGAATCAAAACGTTAAACAAAACATCGATATTTTCTTTACATTTGAAATTAAGAAACCATTTACAAACTGAAACAGGAAGTGCTTCTGGACCAGTGTTGTTTACATCTCATAAAATGGTCTATACTGATATCCCCTGAAATCAAAGAACGAACTGATGTGATGTAGGCCTAGTTTTTGAACAAAATCAGGGCAAATCAAAGTTCATGTGGAGTTCATTTTGGGAGTTTGAAACAGCTTGCCAAATTGAACTTTCCGGAAAAGTATGCTATGGCGGCTAAATACTATACGTACTAATACGTACGCGGCTATGGCGTACTACCATTGGTCCGTGGCAATTACATAATAGTTGTGTGCTGAGGCTTCGCCGCCTTACACGTGGAAATCTTTTCCGGTTTACTTCTTCTGTTCAGTCTGTCGAGATTAATACAGTAAAGCTGCTTGATTTTAAGCAATTTGTTGGATAAAGTGACAGCCTATTCAAATTAACATGATGTGACTTTACTGGAGTGCCATAGAGTTTGTGCAAACATATCTGCATTGCTACAATCTGGTGCTTTATTTTGTTATTAAGAGAAAAGCGTGCAGCACATTTTTACATATTCGCTCTCAGCATCAGATGTTCGATAACAATATCTCTGCTCACGTTTCCAACATCGTTTTACCCCTAAACGAAGAATGAAAAAGAGCTTTACCATGAGTATATCAGGGCCTTTGTAAAGGCATTTTGCTTGTTTTGCTGTGTTTATGTACGATCCATGCCTCCCTCTGTCCCTAGTGGCATTATTTTACCCACAACTGTCTTTTTAAAGTGTAGTTGTTTTTCTCTCACTATGTTTTCCAGACTGAGGAACAGCGTGCGCAGCATCAGACGACTATTGAAGCTCGACTAGCCGAGCTGGAACTTCTGCTTCAGAACCTGAACTCTAGAACTGAGGTAGAACACACACACATAAAACACATTCACACATACTCTTTTGATGGCTTCATGTCTTGTCAGAATTACTGCAATTACAAATTAGAGATTGTTTTCCCGTGTCCTCGGATTATTTCTTGCCATTGCAACGTTCATCACTGTATTTTGTAAGAGAATAGAGTCGGTAAAAGAAAATGCCAACTGATCATATAAAATAATAAAAAAGGCATAAACTTCTATTCAAAAGTTTGGGATCTATTCGATTTTTTATTTATTTTTTTATTTTTTTAGTTGTCTAAAGAAGTCTCTTCTGCTCACAGAGGTTGCATTTATTTGATAAAAATAGAGTAAAAACATTGATATAATGAAATATGTAAGGGTTAATGCCCGACGAGGTGTCCGTTGTCAGGTTTTAATGGACGACGGCGAGGCGTAAACCGGCCGACGCGCAGCGGAAGTCCATTAAAACCTGACAACAGACACCTCGGAGGGCATTAACCCGCTTATACCATGGTCACTTGCCAAATAAAACATTTTTAAAACATTAGTTTATATTTTAATAATGCTAAATCTAGTTTTTACAAATAATAACTTGCCTTGCTTGACTGTTTAGCAACCGGAGATTTTTATAGTCCGCTTAGCTCGTATCCCTTCAGGTTCACAAATGCATTTTTTTTTCATGAAACACAAAGGTAGGCATAGTTTTTTTTTTATTACACATAAAACAATTAATCAAACAACAATAAAAAAAACAATTAGCTCTGAGCTCCAGCGATTTGCGCTTAACGTTATAGAGGGCAATAAATTAATCAGATCAAAGAGAGGGTCATTTGCCTCAGGCTCCTTGGGCTTGAAACGCTGTAACGTTACTCTCCTCCTGCCTTGGTTGTCTGGACAGCTGCGTAAAACTCCCGCAGGGTCTCATTCAGGGGTGCGTTTCACGAAAGAATTGTTAGCCAACTATGGTCGCAAGTTACGTCGTTACCAATAGAGTTCAATGGAGCAGAGCAGCAGCGGTGTAATTTTCTCCGTTTTATTTACATTTTTTCTTTCTTCAGCAGCATACCAGTCGTCAAAGTTGCCATATTCTCCATAAATGTTAAAAGAAATAGCACGAAGTCGCTCATTGTTGTATTAGGCTATAATATCTAACGTTAGATGATAGAGCATGTGACTGCCTGTTGCTATGGTTACTCACAGCCGTTGTAGGCAGCGCATTTATTTATTAATTTCGAATGGTAAACAGGCAGTTTCGCCAGAACTACTTTACTAGGTGTCCTCTATCACTTTTTAACGGAAACCCTGCAGCCAATCAGAATCGAGTATTCACCCAGACCATGGTATATTATTATTTAAAATAGCTGTTTTCTATTTGAATACATGTTAAATTGAAATTTATTCCTGTGAGCAAAGTCTTTGTATTACTGGATTACACTCATTCATCTAATCCTGTCTCAATTCTCTTCTCATTCAAAGGAACTCCATGTAACACAGCAAACTCCAGTCCAGGCCCCTGTCAGGTAGGCATGCTTAAAAATCACCAGCAGATGTAGTTGTTCTGGGAACTTCCTGTCTCAGTATTAATGTCCGCTCTTGGCTTTCGCTCAGCAGTGTTGGAGTGTCTCAGGAGAACCATGATGCTTTGCTCTCGGAGGTTCAGAGGTTGGAAGCAGAGCTGGGCCGCATCAGAGGAGACCTGCAAGGGGTGATGGGATGTCGAGGGAAATGCGACCGGCTCGACACCATACATGAAACGGTGTGTAGTGTTTATACGGTATATAATACGCTTATCCTGTTGCGGGTTTCACATATATATATATATATATATATATATAATCTAATTTCTTCTCCAGGTGTCGGCTCAGGTGAAAAAGGAGTTGTACGCTCTGTTGTACGGTCAAAACGGGGGTGAAATGGAGATTCCTGAGCCCTTGTTGCCGTGGCTGGCATCCCAGTACACACGCTCCTCTGACCTCACCGCGACCCTCATGACCCTGGAGCGCAGCATTCTGGGAAACCTGTCTCTTCAGATGCAGGAGAGCAAACAGCAGCAGTCCTCCACTGAAACAATTACTCAGACTGTCGCCCACACCGCTGGGGCTGCTGGGATGTCAGAGGAGGTACAAAACTACAAAAATAACATTGGCTTGATTAACTTTGCATCAGTTTTTTTGTGTTATGACAACTTTTAATTAAATTGTGTTCAACCAACAAACTACATTATATTGAAAATTAAGTTCCTCTAAGTCAAATGCAAATTTAAGTTGATTAATCAAAAAAAAAATGACTTGAGCTGTGGCCCTGAAACCAAATTAATAGCCCAATTAATATTATCTATTTTACCTAAAATCTGCAGCTAGAATAGCATTTGCTAAATGTAACTTATTTAGCTTGGAATTTTAATGAACAAGTAAAAAAATTACTTTACTTTTCACTGGCATCAGCGATGTCATTGCTTATAGAGTCAATGTAGTGTTTGCCTTCAGGTAGTCTTAACTTTGATGTCATCATAACTCAACAAAATAACTGTTGAAGTTTAAACGGATCAGTATTAGAATTTTAGAACAATACAAATTTTTTAGACATGGAAGTTGTGGTAACAGGCTGCTGAATTACTTTTTAGAGTGAATTATGCATTTTTTTTTTTTAAGAAATGATTACTTATATTCAGCAAGGTCAGAAACAACAGTAAATACATTTATAATGTTGTTGAAAGATTTACAGTATATTTCATATTTTTTTATATGAAATATATTTTTATATATATATATAACTATTAAATAATCCTGAATGTATCACAGTTTCCACAAAATATTAAGCAGCATACAGTTCAAAATTGATGATAATAATAGTGTTTCTTGAGCATCAAATCATCATATCAGAATGATTTCTGAAGGATCTTGTGACACTGCAGACTGGAGTAACGATGCTGAAAATTCAGCTTTGATCACAGGAATAAATTACATATAATTATACATACATATAATTCAATTTCACAATATTTATAGTTCTACTGAGCATAAGAGACTTCTTTCAAAAAATAGTCATTGCAACATATCCTACACAACTCCAAACTTTTGAGCAGTTATGTAGTGTTATATATCTTGCTCTACAAAGTAGACACTAGCCTCATATCTTAACAACAGATGTAAAGTTTATTACACACCAGATGACACCCAATCTTTTATAATGTGTATGACTTGATCATTTGAAGAGGAAAGAACGTTTAGGGCTGCTGTTAATTTAATTGGCCATTTTTGAGGAAACCGTTTTTTTCTCGTTCAATTGTATGTTTACATCCCCCTTTTTAAGATGCCTTTAAAATCCGACTGTGTTTCCCCTCAATCTCAGCAGGTGCAGTTAATCGTCCAGCGTGCGTTAAGACTGTACTCTGAGGATCGCACCGGACAGGTGGACTACGCTCTGGAGTCTGGAGGTAAGCACGTCTACAACACACACACATATGAACATCACTGGCCCTTTAAAGACATTTTTCCACAAGACTGATGTGTGTCGGCAGGTGGCAGCATTCTCAGCACGCGCTGCTCCGAGACGTACGAGACAAAGACGGCACTGATGAGCCTGTTCGGGATCCCACTGTGGTACTTCTCACAGTCTCCACGTGCTGTCATCCAGGTACACACCTTGAAGTGATAGATAACCTGAACCAGCATCATGCAAATCAATATATGCAACTATTCTGTAGCTTAAACGATAGAGAATGTCAACGCCATGGGTGTGATTCCTGGATAAGATGTATTCTTTGAATACAATCGAAGTTGATTTGTATATCAGGATCAAATAAGTCCATAAATATAAATGTAAAAGTATCAGCACTCTGATTGTTTGCATATATTCTGTAATTAATCACAATTAATCCAACCTATCATTTAACATTTTTAATGTATTTTTATATTGTAATAAATCACTTTACATTGAATCTCCAAATACTAATTTCTTTATACTAATTACAATTTCTGGGGATAAAATGAGTAATTATGACCATTCAACATTACAGTATAAATGGAAAGACATAATTTTTAACATTTAGGCTTTAGAAAATATAACATAATTTAATGTAAGTTAACTTAAAAAGAAATCTTCACATAAACCCATTGTAATAAATATTATATTTAGCTGTGCCTTTAGTATAGCAGGGCTCAACGATGAGGATTTTTACTGGCCCCACCACCCAAAAAAAAGTGACTGTTTTCGTTGTTCTAACCTTGTATTTTAATAAATAAATAAACATTTTTACTTACTAGTGAAATTTCACAATTCTCGCTCTTATATCACAACAAAAACTGCTAGCCTTAGTAATGAAAAGTTCAAACATTTAGTTTAACACAAGTAGTCAGTAATAAAATAAGAGAAAATGACAAACAATAGAATAAAGAATATCGTCAATAAACAGATGATAAATGTAGGAAACCAAGAAAGATGAATGTGAATTTCTGTTTGTCTTGTAGCCGGACATGTACCCTGGAAACTGCTGGGCGTTCAAAGGCTCCCAGGGTTATCTGGTGATCAGGCTGTCTTTAAGCGTGATCCCGACCTCCTTCTGCCTGGAGCATATTCCCAAAAGCCTCTCTCCCTCGGGGAACATCAGCAGCGCACCTCGACGATTCTCTGTCTATGTAAGAGCGCATGCTTATGTCTGGTTTAAGAGCTTGTACTCACACATATTTAAGAAGTGGTGTAGTCACGTGTGCTGTGCTGTAAGTCTTGCTGTTTGTGTCCGCAGGGATTGGATGATGAATACCAGGAAGAAGGGAAACTGCTGGGTGACTACACCTATCAAGATGATGGAGAATCACTCCAGATCTTCCCAGTTATGGTAAAATAAATACATACACAATTTGCAGATGTATAATATCCAGTGCTCCCCTACAGTGTTCAAGTTTTCCCTGGTGTCGGGCAATATGCTAATGTTTCCTCTTGACATCACAACGACACGGCTTATTACTGCTTAGTCGGCTCTACCTTATGAAAGACATGATTTGACCCATCGTCTTTTTCCTCGTCTAATTTTCTGTCTCTCTACATACGTCACCTGGGATCATTGACCCGATTGGCTATGATTGATAGACATTCGGAGCACCCAATAATGCAGCTTCGGGCTATTTGTAAACCAAGCCTCAAATACGGGAAAATGAACATGTGGTTATAGACCATGTTTAATCCTCAATGATACGTGGTCTGGTGTTAGCCAGTGAGCAGAAATGCTGACCATGATTTATTTTGCCCTTTTGTCCCCAGGAGAATAATGACAAGGCCTTTCAGATCATCGAGATGCGCGTGCTGTCGAACTGGGGTCATCCCGATTACACCTGCCTGTATCGCTTCAGAGTCCACGGCAAACCTCACACTCAGTAAACCCCCTCTGTACAGTACCACATCACCCTTTATGTACATACAGGACACACTTGGACTTTGACGCTACGCTTTTAAGACTTTAATACGAATGATGGCCGAAACAGAGGAGCACAGCGGGAAAGAGCCATGCATTTCAAGCTAAGGATTTCCCACTCGTTTCCTTCCCACTTCCCTGTTCTTGCACTGATTCTCACGCCCTTTCGGCCGGGCCCCGTGTTACGCTCCTGCCCCGTAGAGGTATCTGTGCCTTCAGACACAACACGCTTCTCTCATTTTACTTTTGTTTTCTGAATGTACAGAGACGTGTGAAGTTCAGGACACACTAATGTAAGTATCCGAGTATCCGACCAGTCTGGAAGAGGGACGTTTTTAAAAGCTTTACCACCGCTTACCCTCATGAGAATATGTCTGGGTCATATTTCCCCCTTGGAAAGTTATTTTTTATACTAAATCAATCTTATATTAGGGCTGTGAAGTTTTTTTTTTTTTTTTTTTGCATTGTGATGTTATTTTTAAATTTAAGCGATAAAAAGAAAATCTCATTATTGTAATGCAAAAGTATATATTATTTAAAAAGTTTTTATTTTTTATATATTTATGATAGCCCTTTTTCATTTGTACTGATTTAAATAATTAAATTGTAATACTATCGAGTGTCTTTTTTTTCAATAATATTATTGAGAATTTATTCCGATTACGTTTTCTTTTGCATTATAATAATGTGGTCGTTTTGTAGGGAAATGTTCCTATTTTTCCAATAATGTGATTATGCAAAAAGAAAAACATCATAAAACAGTCCTTTTTTACTTTATAATGCTGACTGAAGCTACCAATCACAGTTGTGTTATTTGTACGTGCCGTTTAGGGCTGATATTATAATTTTCGGTGTGAAATATGACCCAGGCAGTATTTTATTTTTTTTGTACAAATGAACAGCCATAAATTGTAAGAGACACTAGCTTGAGCTCTGATGGAGACGGGGAACGGGTGTTTATAGATGAGCATGTGGACTAATATGTGTACATTTGAACAAAACTGGACATAAAACACACACTCACTCACTGTTTGTTTCTCTCGTCGGTAGTATATAACATCACAGCGCAGTCATGATACTCCGCAGGAATGTAACTTATTGTAATTAGCCCTTTTTAATCGACTTATATCAGTGTTTATTTTACATAAAGGGGTGCGCCCTGTCGTCTTTATCATTATTATTATTTTCCTTTTTATTGTGTTTTTGTCAAGCTTTTGAGTTAAAGTAGACAGCGCACTGTTCTGTCTTTATTAAGGAAATGTAAGTTGCACAAGTCCTATGTGATTCATTGGATATGTTTAAAAAGCCAGGGGTTCATTTGCAGAACAGTGTCGTCAACACCATGTTGACCTACGAGAGTCCGTTTGTAAAATACTATTGATTTGTTCGTGACTATTTATTTTACAGAATTTTAGCTGAGATATAGGACTTTGTGCGGTGTGTTTTGTAAAATGCTTTTCAGTGCAAATTGGTCTGTTTATATTTAGTTTTGTTTTTTTGTTTTTCGGTCGTTATAAAATGGCTACAGTACTTTGACTTGTACCAGTAAAGAACTTTAATTTTGAGGATATTTGTATTTTTTTATTGAAGTGTGTGTCATTTTTATAGATGTACATGTAAGACAAAGTCATACCAGTTTGGAACCACATGAGGAGGGTGAGTATTATGAATGATTCATTTTCATTTGTACTTTAAAAGGATGTGCGCTCCTTCAGATCTGCTTTTTTGGCACATTGAAACTGCAATTTCAGTTTGACCCCAGCGATATTGCAGTCTTTGGTTGAACTGTTCATATCTGTCAAAACTTGCTGAAAGACATGGTTGAGGGTTGGTAATCTCCTCTGTTTGTCTCATGCCGTCTAGCACATGCATGTAGCGAATGATGGCCCTCATTTTGCTCTTTACTAAATTATATTTCAACGTATCTCACGCCGAACTGCTATAATGTAAGGCCAGGGAGGAGTAAGAAACATCACCACAGAACATTACATGAACATTAACTGGGTAGGCCTTTATAACAAAATGTTTAGAGACATTGTGAACACTTGATAAATAATAAACTGGGAGAACCTACAGAAAAGTCAAGGACAGATACTTTTTATAGAGCTTCACTAAATTGTAGTTCCAGAAATGTGCTTTTTTTGCATATTTAATCCAGACAGACAGACAGACAGACAGACAGACAGACAGACAGACAGACAGACAGACAGACAGACAGACAGACAGACAGACAGATAGATAGATAGATAGATAGATAGATAGATAGATAGATAGATAGATAGATAGATAGATAGATAGATAGATAGATAGATAGATAGATAGATAGATAGATAGATAGATAGATAGATAGATAGATAGATAGTAATTCCCCTTTTCGCCAGCAGAGGGCAGCACAACCAAGCGGATATTCTCCTCAGTGTGCGCGCGCTTGTCCTATATGTGGGTTGTGTGTGAGCCGAAATGTTCTCAAATTCATATGATTTATTATTTTATGAGAAGTTGCACATGAGGTGGTGTTATAAACACCAATACTTTCTCTCTTCGGGTCATTCACCTTTCTTCTCCGTCCATGTGCTGATGAGTGGGACCTGAGGTAGCGTTGCTGGATTGTTGGTTTGCAGGTTGCGAATTATGGAGTTATGACCCAAATGAAATGATGAAGGCTTTAATATCTCCTCAAAAGAAGTCAGTCAGTGGAAGGTGTAGAACAGACATCCTCTAGAAAGTATGTATTCAAACATTTCATTTTCACCAACATATAAACGAAAACGAATTGAAATCGCGTTCGGTCAAGAACAACCATAACAAGGCTGCCGTTACTGCAATTGCTATCGATAAACCATGACTAAATGAAGTGCTACCTATTTATCTATCACTTTAATTTGAGTGTGTGTGTGTGTATATATATACATACATATATATATATATATATATATATATATATATATATATATATATATATATATATATATATACATACATATATATACACACACACACACACATATACACACAGTGGAGAGACACCATCAGGTAGGCTACATCACACACACACACCTGTGCTAGGCTATATATATATATATATATATATATATATATATATATATATATATACATGAATATATATATATATATATAAATATATGAATATATATTCATGTGTGTATATATATATATATATATATATACAATCGATAATTGTATAATTCACAGCAGACCGCGTTTTGTTTACATTTTAGGGTACCGTGTGCAAAAAAACAAGTGTCCACTTTTATTGTTAAAGTGACTGTAGCTACCTCTTCTTTGTGTAAAGACCCAAAAGCACTATTACAGAGGCTCTTTCGCTACTTTCCTCTGCGCATTTCTGCTGTGTCTGTGAATGGGCGGTCTTATTCACTGCACACACACACACACACACACACACACACACTCACCGTGTCTCAGTGTGCAGCAGCACCACACAGATGCGTTTCTCTCTCCGAGGGCGCAATGTCGCACACAGGAGTTTTGCATCCGTCTAGTAACATCCACAGGTAGTTGCAGTCACCACTTTTGCATTCTCTTTGGAAAAACATTTGATCGATTTGGACACTTTTTTCTTGCTTTTTGTCTATTAGGCTATATTATTATTGTCTTGCCGTTGCATGCATATTATTGTTGTACATACACTGTGGACTCCAGCACTACTTGACCATATAGCACCGACAACGATGCTTGCTTGTAAACATTTGCAGATGCTTTTGCCGTAAGTTTTCGTTTTGTTTTTTTTTTTTTTGTTTTTTTTTTTTTAATATAACGCTTGGATTTTATTACAAGTTTGGATGTGAAGACAAAAGCGGAATACAATGGCTAGTGATTTGAAGCCTCGGTTGTGTGTGATGAAGAAAGGAGAGAGCGGATACGGGTTTCATCTGCACGGAGAGAAAGGAAAAAGCGGACAGTACATACGGAAAGTGGAGCGCGCGTCCCCGGCTGAGGCATCGGGACTGCGCGCGGGTGACCGTGTGGTGGAGGTGAACGGCGAGAACGTGGAGAGAGAGACACACCATCAGGTACATCACTCTCTCTCACACACACACTCACACACCTGTGTTGATCCAGCATATTACGCCCTCATAACACACATTACACTGGCTATGATGCTGCTTTGTGAGGTAATTATAGGGTATATGCAATTTATTAGTTTTAAACTGCACTAATTTTCGAAATTTTGAGGTTGTAAGATTTTTTTATTTAGCAAGGATTCGTTCAATTGATCAAAAATGACAGTTAATAATGTTCTAAAAGATTTCAAATCAGCATATTAATATGATTTCTGAAGGGTCACGTGACCCAGAATGCCTGGAGTAATGATGCTGAAAAGGGAAAATACAATATAAAACAGTAATTTTAAATTGTGTTGATATTTGAAACTATTACTGTTTCACTGTATTTTTTATTAAAAAACAAAACAAAAACATTTCTGACTCCAGTCCAAACTTTTAATCGTTTGTGTAGCCTATGTTTGTCACGATCTTAACTTTTTGATTTTTATCACATGTGTAATACTTGAAATGAGATTTGCATACAAATATAAATTGTATGAATGCCCTTATAAAAATAAACTTTTATGAAATGCATAAGTTTAAGTGGATATTGAAGGGAGGAAAAAAATGATTAAATAAAATTTATATAAAATGTATTAATTATATAAAAGATTAAATAAAATGTATAGTCTCCTTATAGTGTTTAAAAGCATCGTAGATGACGTTGGTTGATAAATATGCAGAATGAACTGAGCAAAGAAACTTAAAGACAGAGAGTGAGACTCAAATACAAGAGGGTTGGTCACAACATCATTCCCATTGGTGTTGCGTCATAGTTTCAATGACTTTTACTGTTGTTCTAATGTGCAAACAATCATGAGAATGTGTCAGTGTGTCCAAAACTTTGAGAGATATGGTGCACTTTTAGAGAATGAAATCCATTTATTTGAGCTATAAAGGTTTAGGAAACATGGAAATAAAATAAAGAGCCTTGCGTATCAGAAACCTGTGGACTTGTGAATGAATGCACAATGAAATTCCACGCATTTCTTGAGTTGCACTGACTCAATCAATGGTGTGTTGACTGTGACAGCAGCTGGAGGCTTTACCGCATTACTGCTGTAGACTATACGACTAGATATTTCTTTGTGTTTAGAGTCGTGCGTGTACTGCACGGTTCACATGTTAAAGGAATTTTTAGTTCCACTTATGACAGGAGGATCGTATAACACTGTGAATGGTAGCGTAGTAGAAAGCACGTCTTCAAACATTTAGGCCCAGTAAGATTTTTTTTATATAGAAATTAATACTTTTTATTCAGCAAGGTGCATTAGATTCATCAAAAGTGACAGTTAACACATTTATAATGTTAATAATTACTGTTCTTTTGAACTTCCTATTCATCAAAGAGCCCTTATGCATTAAAAATAGCAGCACCAATGTGTTTATTTTGCCGTCTCTTCCGCTCCTCAGGTGGTGCAGCGCATCAAAGCCGTGGATCATGAGACCCGACTGCTGGTGGTTGACCGGGAGACCGACGAGTACTTCCGAAGCCTGCGCCTCACCTGCACCGAGGACATGGCCGTCACAGCCAGCCCTGCAACCGTGACCCCCTCACCCTCTCCGTCCACCAGTAAACAGGGCAATGGATCCGTGTCCAAACGAAGCGAGATCTCCAAACCCATCAGGAAACCTCCGTCACGAGCTCCTAAGAAGGTGTGTGGGTCCATTCACTATCTGACTACACTCTTTCACTCTTTCAGTGAACCATTCCTAAAAGAGCCACATAAAGAACATTTTAATAATCTATTATCACTATTAAGTGCCTTTTTCCAGTGGAAACGATTCCATGGATGTTTTTTTAAGGTTCTCCATGGAACCATCGATGCCAATAAAGAACCTTTATTTTTAAAGGCTGATTCACACTGAGCCGGCGAACGGCAACGGGCAGGTTTTGTCTGGAGATGCACCGATACTACATTGTAGTGATGGGGATGAGACCACCTATGTCGAGTCCGAGTCAAGACCGAGTCTTTGAAGGGTCGAGGCCGAGTCCGTTGGTTTTCAAATAAAGTCTAGTCTGGATCAAGACCGAGTCTTTGAAGGGTCGAGCCCAAGTCGAGACCGAGTCCGTTGGTTTTCAAATAAAGTCTAGTCTGGATCAAGACCGAGTCTTTGAAGGGTCGAGTCCAAGTCGAGACCGAGTCCGTTGGTTTTCAAATACAGTCGTGTCCGAGTCGAGGCCGAGTCTTTGAAGAGTCGAGTCCGAGTTGAGACAGAGTCCGTTGGTTTTTCAAAAACAGTCTAGTCCGAGTCAAGACCGAGTCTTTGAAGAGTCGAGTCCGAGTCAAGACCGAGTTTGTTGGTTTTTGAATACAGTCGAGTCTGAATCAAAACCGAGTCTTTGAAGAGTCGAGTCCGAGTCAAGTCCGAGTCCGTTGGTTTTCAAATACAGTTGAGTCTGAGTCAAGACCGAGTCTTTGAAGAGTCGAGTCCGAGTCAAGACCGAGTCTTTGAAGGGTCGAGACCCAGTCCGTTGGTTTTCAAATACAGTCGAGTCCGAGTCGAGACCAAGTCTTGTCAGAGTCGAGTCCGAGTCAAGACCGAGTCTTTGAAGGGTCGAGACCGAGTCCGTTGGTTTTCAAGTCGTGTCCGAGTCGAGGCCGAGTCTTTGAAGAGTCGAGTCCGAGTTGAGACAGAGTCCGTTGGTTTTTCAAAAACAGTCTAGTCCGAGTCAAGACCGAGTCTTTGAAGAGTCGAGTCCGAGTCAAGACCGAGTCTGTTGGTTTTTGAATACAGTCGAGTCTGAATCAAAACCGAGTCTTTGAAGAGTCGAGTCCGAGTCAAGTCCGAGTCCGTTGGTTTTCAAATACAGTTGAGTCCGAGTCAAGACCGAGTCTTTGAAGGGTCAAGACCCAGTCCGTTGGTTTTCAAATACAGTCGAGTCCGAGTCAAGACCGAGTCTTTGAAGGGTCAAGACCCAGTCCGTTGGTTTTCAAATACAGTCGAGTCCGAGTCGAGACCAAGTCTTTGAAGGGTCAAGTCAGAGTCGAGTCCGAGTCAAGACCGAGTCTTTGAAGGGTCAAGACCCAGTCCGTTGGTTTTCAAATACAGAAAGAATATTACTCACTTAATACTCGCATTTAAGAGCGTCAAAACTGCATTTATTGTTTGAAATCAGTGATAAAATGGACATCATTTGAATGCTGGGACTTTGTTTCTTAACAGAAGTGATTGTTGGATGACAGGCGCTACAAATAATGTTTGATGTAGGGAAAACCGTGGACCTGGCAACCCTGACTTGAACTACGTGTTTAATTCATAGGGTCAAAAAGAGTGTGCTTTAACTGTCAATTGTTCGTTAACTTGTTCTAAATTCATAGTTACAGTCTGAACATGTTTTTCGTCCCCTTTTTTATTGACAGGATAAAATAGTCTCTGATCATGGGCTATTTTTAAAACAATCGGCCAACACATCAGTGCGTCTCTAGTTTTGTCGGATCAGTGTGTTAACCCTCGTCGGCATCTGTTCCCGTTGGTGGGCGCTTGTTTTTGCCGATTAAACATGTTGAATCTGTGTTTGCCAGGTCATGGCCTTAAGATTGTTCAACCTTTTGATTAATCCACAATGATATGTTGGCCGTTTTCCCTGGTCTAAAATGTAAACAAGGTCATTGCACCATAAAATAGTCTGAACAGCTGGAACAGCTGGACTGAGTGACATCCCCAGAGTTCGATCCAGTTTATTTAAAACTTATCAGTTAGTTTTTCCTAGTGTGTCAGAGAAAATGTGCTTGGCGGATATAACATACACTGCTATAATTTTAGATTAATGGGTTGATTCATTGAGTTTAAATGATAATGAGTTCAATGACAGTTTGTGGCTCAGATATAATCTTGTGGGCTCTGTCATGGTTGGTCGGTGTAACCAAGAGTGTGCATGTGAGAAAAGCTTATCCAGGACATTGATCATGTTTCCCATGGCTTATAATATATATTCCGAAACATTGCTCTTGGATTTTGGCCTTTTAAAAGCATAAAAGATTCTGTCCGAATGTGATTATTCCACTCTTGCTTTCCATGACTGTCTTATTCCCGATGCATCAACACCAACACCACTGTGTGTACAGATACTAATTTTACTTGAAGCGAATCTCAGTGTCAAATATGTGTACCTATTGCTGTTTTATCATATAACGAAGTAGGCTTGCTAGCACATCTCTCCTCCACACACCACATCTTTTGATGCATCATTCATCTCCGTAGCTCATTGCTGCACAAGTTAATTGCTGAAGTGTAATGCTTGCTCAGGCATTAAGAGTCTGCTTATTGAACATGTGCACCTAACAAGGAAGACAAGCAAGTGTAGATCATGTTTGAAGATATCACATGGCAAAAATGACCATCGTTCCTCTGTTAATGCAATGTTTGTGTAGGATCTCAAATGTATTTGTCTTTTCCTCAGCCCAACATCTGCACACACTTACAGCCCACTTTCCAAATGGGTTTACATAATCCAGTGCCGTTTCAAAACGATGTTGCCGAGTGGGAAGACAGAGCGTGTGAGAGGAGGGTGGGTGTGTGACAGCCACATGTGTGTGATAATACTGACCGTGACAGTAAAATTGTGCACATCGGAGAAGCCAACTAGGTCACGTGTTGAAGCCGTTTCTGAAACCCATCAGTAGAGCTTGTCATCATAAGCCCTTCACACTTGATATACACATCGCCTGGACACACAACACAAGTCGCTCTTTGGATTTAAATAGGCAAAGTGTCTATGATTGGATCATTATTGAAAGTCTTTGGGATGTGCTGGAGGAGACTTTACAGAGTGCTGGACTCTTGCATTGACAATACAAGATCTTGACCGAAAGTTGATGCACCTCTTGATGGAAATAACATCCCAACATCAAGAGGTGCATCAACTTTCGGCTCTATAAAGTCTCCTCCAGCACATCCCAAAGACTTTCAGTGAACTTAAGGTCTGGAGTTGCCAATTCATGTGTGAAAATGATTCTTAATGTTCCTCCACAACCATTATTACACTAGTTGAGCCTGAGGAATCGTTGTCATCCTGGAATATGGCCATGATGGATTAGAAGAACTGATGCCAAACATATAACATGCCAGAAACATAATAATCACTGCAATGATTTATTTTCCAATCCGAGCCAATGAAGACGAGTAAAATACGTGGAGAAACCTTGGGAAATGAAGGTAGTACAGTAAAATGCCTCATTTCTCGAACCATAAAGGAACTCAAGAACCACTAGTGATTCAAACACTGTCAAGAATATTTCTGTCAAAATTCAACCCAACGTCAAAAGGAAAAAGGGTGTGAGTTTGGGGTGAATTATGACATGGAGATGTTCTTGATGGTGTTTGAATTGCTTACGCATGGTTCTCTAATTGCTTTATGTTGTAGATTACAAAAAAACTGCTCCATTGGTTCTTAAGATCAATGTTTTGGATTCTATGTTCTTTAAAGTACAGAACTGGAGAATAACGAGTTCTTTTTGGAACTTCATCATGTTCTAATTAAGCTATAAAACCTGTTTCAGTTCTAATTCCAAGATTAGCTTGCGTAATAAACGTTCGGATGAACGATAGAGTTGAATTGTGGATATTGCCCAGTTCTTTAAAAGCCATGGAAATGTTCTGCTCCGAAATGTCCAGTTTTGGGATTTAGCGATTGGAAAAGCTGTATGCAGTTGTTCAAAGCCACTATTTATATGTGGGATAGTCACGGTCCAGTGGTCACATATTGGCTGATATTGTTGCCCGTACAGACCTATCATTGGCTTGATGGTTCTTCTCAGTGTTTAACAGTCGTTCCAACCATCCATTGACTTTCTCCAGGCGACGGTAGACTGTAGGAAAGTGATGACTCATGAAACCAAACTCCCATCAGAGCTTTGCTCAGGGTTTAGTGCCTCTACCATAAATGATCTGTCTTTGTGTGTTGCTCTTGGCTAGAGGTTTTTGAATTATCATTTTAGTCTTCTGAAACTCACTTTACAGTCATTTGTGATTTGGATCTGCATTTGAGGTCTGCTCTTTTGTGATATTTAGTTACTGTCATCTTTTATCATTTATTATCACTGTCGGTTTGCCACTTTAACAATTCAGTTTGTACTTTATATTTGAGATATTTAAATTCAAATTAATTGTACTATTTTTGTGCATCAGCTATACTACCGTTCAGTTTGGATATATAGTGAAATGTAACTTTTTTAGCATCATTACATCAGTCTTCAGTGTCACATGATCCTTGAGAAATCATATGATCATATGAATAATGATTTGATGATCAAGAAACATTTATTATTAAACCGTTTACAGTGTTGTGGAAATTATACATTATTTCAGGAATTCGATGACTAGAAAGTTCAAAATATTCTTTTTTTCAAATTTTCAAATCTTGATCAATTTAATGCATCATTGCTTAATAAATGTATCAATTGCTCTAAATAATAATAAAAAAAAATACCTACTGACCCCAAACTTTTGATCAGAAGTGTTCAATTTGGCATGTTTTCAATCTATTTGGCATGACGATAAATTATAAAATGACATGTCAAATTTGTGACATCTTACCCCAACATAAATGTGATAACCAACAATTTATGAAAACTTATTGTCTTAAAAACAGGTTCCATGTTTTTATGATTTCCACTTTTCCATGTGACAACTTGCCCCGGGGTCACATGACCTACTGCAGCGTCTTCAGGGCAGTCATTGTCACTGGCGTCAGAAATTAGTGTGTTCAGAAGCGTAAAGACTTTATACAACTCCTTGGGCAGGAAACTGAGTCCGTCTTTGGACGAAGAGTCGTGTGTGTGTGTTTGAGCTGATATGGAGTCCTGAGCCATAAAGGAAGGGGTCCTAGGAAGGGGTAGAAACCTTAAAGTCGCAGCGTTTGAAGAGGGTTTGTGTGATTGTGAATCACACCGACCGCTCGTCCATACAGAGGGAAATATAGACTGTTATCAGAATCTGTGTCTGTCCACAAATAACAAGTACGGAAAATTCACAGATATCATTCATAAAATAATATAAATTCGGCTCATGAAGATCGTACATACAACACTGGGTATATCAAAGTTTTGATAATCTGGAAAACGTATTTAATTCATTATTTGTTTGTTTGTTTTTATTTAGTGTTTTATTTATTGTTTTACTGTTTATTCTCTTTATTTATTGTTTTAGTTTTTTACTCGTTTGTTTCTATATTTCTTTATTTATTGTTTCTTTTATTTTTTAGTGTTTTATTTAGTGTTTTAATGTTTATGCTTTTGTTTCTTTTATTTATTGTTTTTGTTTTTTGTTTGAAGGTGTTTTTTTGTTTATTATTTTGTTCATTATTTGTTTCATTTACTAATTGTTTACCATTTGTTTTATTATATTTTTTGCTTTATTTATTGTTTCAGTTTGTTATTTAGTGTTTTACTGTTTATTCTTTTGTTTGTTTATTATTTATTGTTTAATTTAGTGTTTTACTGTTTATTCTCTTTATTTATTTATTTATTGTTTTATTTTTTTACTCGTTTGTTTCTATATTTTTTTATTTATTGATTTATTGTGTCTTTTATTTTTTTAGTGTTTTATTTAGTGTTTTAATGTTTATGCTTTTTTTCTTTTATTTATTGTTTTTGTTTTTTGTTTGAAGGTTTTTTGTATATTATTTTGTTCATTATTTGTTTCATTTACTTATTGTTTACCATTTGTTTGTTATATTTTTTGCTTTATTTATTGTTTCAGTTTGTTATTTAGTGTTTTACTGTTTATTCTTTTGTTTGTTAATTATTTGTTTGTTTTATTGTTCACAGTTAGTTTTGTTTATTGTTTTTGTTTTATTTTTTGTTTGCATTTAGTGTTTATTCTTTTGTTGATTTGGTATTTGTTGTTTGAGATAAACATTGCAAAGTTTACGAATGCTTTTCTAAATCCTGCTTATTTTTATTGGCCATTCCTTTTTTTTTCTTCTTTTTTGCCATACTCAGCAAATCGTGAGATTCAGCAACCCGAGAAGGATATTTGGACTCTTTACATCTTTCCTGTTCACTTTCATTTTTTCCTTCAAGGAGCTGTCGGAAAAGTTACATGGAAAGGATACCGATCCAGCAGCTCCATTGTAGAGATCTTCCATAGCGCTTTATAAATATTTGAAGATTTTAGCATGGTTATTTCTCCATTTTTCCAGAGTAGCTCTTTATCCAGCTGTTACTGTTATGGAGGAATTACATGATCATCTGAAGCTGTTCTCAAGATGTCTGGGGATTTCACAATCTACTAATGTTCATAAAACAGCAAACTGAACAAGCAGCCAGAAAGTTAAAAACAGGCCCGTACCCTTCCTTAGCTGATAGATGCTGGCTTTGATTTGTGTCGCTTAAACTCTATTGAGGTGTCGCATGCAAGACAACAGCCTGAACCTGTTGCACAACACTTCAGCTCAATGACAGAACTGTGTCTTTACTATATTTTCACATTTTCTGAAGAAAATATTTTAACTCACCACCACAATGCAAGTGCATTCTAATGGATTTGACTGATTATGTGAGTCTTAAAGAGACAGTACACCCATAAATGAAAAATTCTGTCATTAGTTAGTTACTCATGCCATTTCAAACATATGACGCACACAAAAAAAGGTGTTTTTAAAAATGACCGTTCTATTAAACTCAGTGGGGTGCAGTTCTTGGTTTGGACCCCATTGACTTTCATTGAACAGACAAAATCACTTAAAAACCTCATCATCTTTTTTGGATTCCACTGGAAAAAAGAAAGTCATACAGATTTGGAATGACGAATAACACTCATTCTGGGGTTATATATCCCCTCAACGTGGATTTGAGAATCATGTCCGCTTTTGTTCACGCATCTTACAAGCAAAGTTCATGCAGTTGAACAAGGCTGTGTAAGAAAGTTAAGCACACTTAGCCCGTCCTGAGGTGTTGACAGGCATCTGGGTCAGAGAACGTGAGCTCTGGAGCGCTGCTGGACTGACCTACTTCCACACAAGCTTGTGATGTTTTGAACTCGAGATCGAAACAGATCCCAATGTCTCCGGTTCTCAAATCTTTTTTCCCCTGTCTGTTTTTTTCGCTGGCATAAATAAAGCCATCTGCTTCTGCATCACACATCTGTCTAAACAAAGACGATACGAATGAATGTTTGAGTGCTTGAGTTTGAGTTGAGGATAGACTGTGGCCTAGATAGTAATGGCATACACATCACCTGTGCACTAACGATTCTCGTTTGGTGTTTTGAAACACAAGCATCATGAGAAAGGCAAAACTCAGACATGCAGGTAAAGGTTCATATGACAGTCAGTGCACAATGTGTGTGTGTTTGCATGTCTGCATACTTGAGCTTCACTTGTTGTGGTTGGTTCATTAGTGGACTTGTGAATCGCTAATATCCCTGTGGGCATGTACCAGCCAAACCTGCTCTGAAAGGCATTTTTGGCTCCATATTTCCATGGAAACTAACAGAAAGTTTATATGCTTTCAATTTCAACACACTGGTAGGCAACTTCACCCTATAAACATGAGTCCTATGCGATCCAGTGTTGTTTTTTATTTTCTGTGAGTGCTTGTGGTTCAACTCGTCACAGTTTGGCTGCTTTCTGCTGATTTGATTTGTTTGTCTTGGATGAATATGTTAGTTGTGACGCCTGAAGTGTGTAACAGTCTTACGAAACTAGACCTTTGTAAAGTTTAGCTGCTAAAAGTTTTACAAGTTTTACACTTTTAGTTTTACACTTTTATGGCACCAGAGATAGTGGTGTAATTAAAGTTAACGTGAAATCTAAATTGACCCCGTTTTTGTTTTCATTATTTATATTATATAGAATACATATTGTAATATAATAGATATATAATAGATAATATATATAATATGATGGATGGATGGATGGATGGATGGATGGATGGATCGATGGATGGATACACTAATGGATGATACATGGATGGATGGATGGATGGATGGATGGATGGATGGATGGATGGATAGATAGATAAAAGAAAGTCATATCGATTTGGAGATGGATGGATGGATGGATGGATGGATGGATGGATGGATGGATGGATACACGAATGGATGATACATGGATGGATGGATGGATGGATGGATGGATACACGAATGGATGATACATGGATGGATGGATGGATACACGAATGGATGATACATGGATGGATGGATGGATGGATGGATGGATAGATAGATGGATAGATAGATAAAAGAAAGTCATATCGATTTGGAGATGGATGGATGGATGGATGGATGGATGGATGGATGGATGAATGGATGGATAGATAGATGGATAGATAGATAAAAGAAAGTCATATCGATTTGGGGATGAATGGATGGATGGATGGATGGATGGATGGATGGATGGATGGATGGATACAGAGATGGATGCAATCAGAGATGGATGGATGGATAGATACACAAATGATGGATACAGAGATGGATGGATGGATGGATACATAAATGGATGGATGATGGATGGATGGATACACAAATGGATGGATGGATGGATGGATGGATGGATGGATGGATGGATGGATGGATGGATGGATGGATGGATGGATGGATGGATGGATACACAGATGGATGGAAGGATGGATGGATACACAATTGGATGGAAACATGGATGGATGGTGGATGGGTGGATTGATGGATGGATACAGAGATGGATGCAATCAGAGATGGATGGATGGATAGATACACAAATGGATGGATACAGAGATGGATGGATGGATACATAAATGGATGGATGATGGATGGATGGATACACAAATGGATGATGGCTGGATGGATACACATGGATGGATACAGAGATGGATACACGGATGGATGAATGGATGGATGGATGGATGGATACATAGATGGATGGACAGCCATATAGATGAACTGACAGACAGACAAAAGAAAATCATCCAGGTTTGGAACAACATGAGTGCGATGGATAAAGCTCACTGTTTTTTGGGCACTGTCCCTTTAAGTGGGCGAACACGCTTTGGTAACCGGACTGTAGCTATTGCATATATTTGGTTTGCAAACTCTCACACGGATGCTATAAACATCAGTTCTGGTTTGGTTGTGGTTTCGGTGTTGTTTCTGCTCACCGCCGTACCTCACGGCCTCTTGTCCTCATTACTCCCCCATGTTCCC
This sequence comes from Cyprinella venusta, assembly GCA_038021265.1. Classification (NCBI taxonomy): domain Eukaryota; kingdom Metazoa; phylum Chordata; class Actinopteri; order Cypriniformes; family Leuciscidae; genus Cyprinella; species Cyprinella venusta. The sequence goes on from CM075863.1 coordinate 46,207,584, forward strand.
GCTGTGAGGCGAGGGGCAGCCACGTCCAGATGTGCGGATCTGTGGAACATTCTTGAGCAAGAGGGGTTCGGGAGGGGGAGGGGTGCAGATTCCATTGAAGGGTCAGATGTGTGACACAACAGGCATGCCTCATCCCACTTTACTGGGTTTGTTGGGGTCATTAATAACCAGAGTGACAGTGTGTGTCTTTCTTCTTTGAGGACATTAACCAGGACTGCGTTTCACCGTGTTGATTGGTGGCAGTGGTTCTACAGTTGACTTACGATGCTTTTGGGAAACGCAGCCCAGACCGGTTTCACATTGAACGTGTCAGTCATGTGACTGCAATAAAAGCCATAGTGGGACGCCCAACGTATCACTCATTGGTCTGCCTGCAGTTTTTGCATTAAAAAAAATAAGTTTGTTTTCAGTAGTTGCTTTCTCTCTATATCATTGTTGGTTTTAGCTTTTTAGAATTTTCAGTTTATACCGTTTTTAATTTTAATTTTAGTATTAATAAAGTTAATGGATTAGCTTGTATTATTTAGAAATGTTTGACTTATTTGTCATCTGATAATGGCATTCCCCCTTGTTTAGTTTAGTGCTGGCAGGTTATAAAAGCTTCGAGTTTTATTATTTATCGTGTATCTGAAACTAAAATGAAAAATTTTGAAAAAATTAAAAAAATCATTTTAGTTGCTTTTTGAGTAATAAATACATACTTTTCATACTTTTGAACTTTCTATTCATCAAAGAATCCTGTAAAAAATCACAGTTTCCAACAAAAATCTTTTTCAACATTGATAAATTATAAGAAATGCTTCTTGATCATCAAATCATCATATTAGAATGAGAATTATATTTCTGAAGGGTCATGTGACACTGAAGACTGGAGTGATGGTGCTGAAAATACAGCTTTGATCACAGAAAAAAATTACATTTCACAATATATTCACATAGAAAAGTTAATATTATATATATTATTATAATATTGTATATATTATTATATATATTATAATACTCAATATTATATATTCATAATATTCACAATATTTCTGTTTTACTGTATTTTTTTTTAAAAGGGAGACTTATAATAACGTGAAGTTTAACGATGACCCTGTATTTTTGTGTGCATATTAAGATGGAGTAGGAGAAAGTAATTTAACATCAAAAATAGATCTGTGACAGTGTGACTCTCAATATCAACTCTTCTGTGTTCAGTCTGATTTTGTGCCTGTGTATCTGATTTAAAAAAGCCAGTCAATTTTCACCAGTGATTAAAAAAAGCCAGTTCTGAGGCTGAAACTCTTGGAAGAGATTCTTGACACACTTAGTGATCGCACATAGAGGATATATGGAGCGTGTGAATGTAGAGCGGTGATGTGATGTAACCTTGGATGTCACACTGCGTAGGTTGAGCAGTTGAGTCTCTCTCTCTCTCACACACACACACACACACACACACACACACACTACACAGCCGACGCAACAGAAGAGATGAGCGTAATGATGTCTTCTTCACACATACGAGAGGTTACATTAGGTTTGTCATTAGGACAAGCGATTGCACAACCTCTAGTGTCACATCACCTTATCTATATGTGTAGACCTTTTTCCAACGCTTTCTGAAGCTTATGTATGTATTATACATCATAAAGCCATTCGTATATAATCAGCCTTATGATTCTGTGAATAATGACCTCTTCATTGTTACTTAAAAGCTTAAGGAATATAAATTATGCATTAAAACACACATTATTAGTGCTACGCACATGCTTTTTCAGTGTATTATTTTGTGACCCTTTGATGCACAAATTATTAAAAGGTTTTTGAAACAAGTCTCAAATGCTCACCTAGGCTGCATTTATTTCAGAGTATTATTGTGAAATATTATTACCACTTCACATCTGTTTTCTATTTGATATTTCAGCATCATTACTCCAGTCTTCAGTGTCACATGATCCTTCAGAAATCATTCTAATATAATCATTTGATGCTCAAGAATCATTTTTTATTATTAACAATGTTGAAAACGGTTGTGCTGCTTATCATTATTATGGAAACCATACTAAAAAAAGTTCAATAGAAATCTTTTGTAACATTACACATTTCTTTCAAGTCACTATTTGATCAATGGATCAACTATTGAACGATAGTGTATGTTATCACGCACAACAAAAAAAATCACTATAACAGTTTTGCACAACTTTGGCATTTTTTTATGCTCATTTTGCAGGAAAATCTCCATAATTGTGTGTGTTGGCTTTAAATAATGCAAGAACTCTTACTGATAGCTGAAGTCATGATCAAAATAGACAATATATTAAAATAAACAAACATGCAAAGGGTGGATGATGCGTAGAACTTTATTAATGACCAAATCTGAGCAAAGTCTGATTGTGAGGAAAGGTCAAAGGTCATCCCCCCATGGTATTTTGGGTGTAACATTTCGCCCTGAATGGCTAAATATTCTTTTTAAAATCTAACCACCTTAGATTTCTATAGCTAGGCAAGTATTTTAAATTGTAACTTGGGTTAAATTTTATTACAAGAACGTATTACAATCATTTCCCTTCATAATGCATTATATTGAAAGCATTTAATGCATTGTAATCCACATCCTCTCATGTTTTATCTTGACTTTCAGGTGTACGACCCATACAGTGTGTTAAAGGGACAGTTCACTTTGAAATTAATTTTTGGTATGTTTTAGCTTACCTCAAGGACATCCAAGATGTAGGTGTCTTTGTTTCCACAATAGTTTCAATTTTGATATTTTTAGGTCAAACCGTTCTTGTCTGCCAGTCATATAATGGAGGTCTATGGTCACCACCTCAAAGAGCATGGACAGAGAAGTCCAGATTAAACATGATTTAATGACTCGTAAATGTAAGTACACATGGACGGCCTAAGACACGAAACAAGTGGTTTGTGTGAGAAAACGAACAGTATTTACATCGTTTTTACCTCTTGTAACGACAGCCACAAAGCGCCTGCGCCCTCCGATCACTTGGACGACACTGTGGTTACGAGAGGTAAAAACGATATAAATACTGTTCGTTTTCTCACACAAACTGCTCGTTTCGTGTCTTAGGCCATCAGTGTGTACTTACATTTACGATTCATTAAATCATGTTTAATTTGGACTTCTCTGTGCATGCTCTTTGAGGTGGTGACCATAGACCTCCATTATATGACTGACAGACAAGAACGGTTTGACCTAAAAATATCAAATTGAAACTACTGCCGAAACAAAGACACCCACATCTTGGATGCCCTTGAGGTAAGATAAAACATACCAAAAAATGTATTTCAAAGTGAACTATCCCTTTAAACCTAAATGTTACACATGCTCTCTAAACATGTTTTTGGAGGGGGAAGTCATGTCGCAAGTGTTCGGGAATTTGGTGTAATTGATTCAACATGCTGGCTGGGGGTCACACCGCTTCGAGGGGGGCGGCGTAACACGACACCGCTGTGTGTAGAAGTTTTCTGCTCGGGAAACTGATTACTTGTGAATACGGCTAAAGGGAAACATGTTTCAGGATGGATGATTTTCATTTTTGAGAACTTAACGCAAGTCATAGTTACAGTTGAGTTTTGGACAAAAAACAACAACACCATATCAGGTTGTTTTTTGTATGTAGGAAAATCCATATGATGTGGGAAAATGAGAGGATGTGTGTGTGTTTCCAGTCTCCTCCCTGCTCTGATCTGTGTGACTCCCTCCTGTGTTTCCGGCTGGGGGTGAAGCGCCCGTGTCAGTGTGTCCGTCTGCAGATCCGCGAGGCATGGGGCGCTCGCGTGTCAACGGCTGTCGTGTGGAGTGTGTCTGTGCTGGACTGATAACATGGGTGTGGGGCATCAGTAACTTACACAAACACACCACAAACGTGAGAAGAACAGTGAGACGGTGAACACACGTGAAGTAACGCTCACGAGTAGGGATGAGAATTGGAAACGGATCTAGCTTGGGCCAATAACGTTTAGTACTTTAAAGGAATATTTGAGGGGGGAAAAATGCATTTCCAAAAAGTGTTTACATGGCCTTTTGATTAATTTTTGGCATTTTTTCAGTCTAATTGGCATGAAATATACATTAAAAAACAATACTTATTAATTTTATTCATTTAATTTGATAAAATGCAACTGGCAAAATTCATGTTTTTGATTCACTTTAAGAACCAGCTCATTTGAGTCATTTGATTGAGATTTGGACTTCAGTAGTTAAACTGTTCTGAATGTTTTTGATTCACTTTAAGAACCGGCTCATTAGAGTCATTTGATTGAGATTTGGACTACACTGTTTAAACTGTTCTAAATGTTTTTGATTCACTTTTAGAACCGGCTCATTGGAGTCATTTGATTGAGATTTTGACTACACTACTTAAACTGTTCTGAATTTTCGTGATTCACTTTAAGAACCGGCTCATTGGAGTCCTTTGATTGGATTTGGACTTCACTTGTTAAACTGTTCTGAATGTTTTTGATTCACTTTAAGAACCAGCTCATGAGAGTCATTTGACTGAGATTTGGACTTCACTCTGTTATGAATGTTTTTGATTCACTTTATGAACCTGCTCATTGGAGTCATTTGATTGAGATTTGGACTGCACTAGTTAAACTGTTCTGAATGTTTTTGATTCGCTTTAAGAACCAGCTCATTAGAGTCATTTGATTGAGATTTGGATTACACTAGTTCTGAATGTTTTTGATTCACTTTAAGAACCGGTTCATTAGAGTCATTTGAATGAGATTTGGACTTCACTAGTTAAACTGTTCTGAATATTTTTTATTCACTTTAAGAACCAGCTCATGGGAGTCATTTGATTGGGATTTGGATTTCACTCTGTTATGAATGTTTTTGATTCACTTTAAGAACCGGCTCATTAGAGTCATTTGATTGAAATTTGGACATCACTAGTCAAACTCTTCTTAATTTTTTTTTTTTTTGATTCACTTTACGAACCGGCTCATTGGAGTCATTTTGTCTGGGAATCGGATTACATGGTTTGCGCTGTATATTGTTCTATTATCTGTATGTTGTTGATTTATTATCAAGAGAATCAATTTATTAGAGTAATTTGTTGTCGAATCAGACTATAAAAAAGGCTCTTGGTTCTCAATCCTACTTGTTATTGATTCAGTAGTGTTTTAAGAAAACAACCGCAAGCTTCAAAACTCATGTTTGAGAGATGACTGTGTAATAATTCATGTTGTGTTTTGCAATGGAAGCCCCAGCAGAAAAGGTTAAAGATAGTCACGTGAGAGAAATCCCAGAGGTCCTAGTGTCAATAATTCAGAAGCATCTGTATCATTTTACAAGCCATGCTTTGAAACACAGGCTGCGTCTTATTGTGACAGGAAGTTTGAGGAATGCTTTGTGCCGCTCTCCCGAGTGTCTCCCCATGCTCATCCCACACATCTCCGCGTTCAGGAACAGAAACCTCAGGAGCCGGAGTGACAGGAAGTGGGTGTAATGCTATAGGGAGAGCTGAGGGGTGTGACGATGGAAATATTGTAATGCTGGGAGGTTTATTTGTGGCCCAGAATCACAATAGAGTGAAAGTGTCGGGAACAGAGAAATACTTGTTCCTCCCACCCGTCCCAAACTCACTAACAGTAGTTGTTCTCTCAGAGGTCAGCTGTGTGGAGTTGGTGGGACAGATGTGTGCTCCTGAATAAAGTGTTCCTGTTTGCCTGTCTGAAATGATCGTGCTTAACCCTATGAAGAATGCTGTATCATATTTGATACGCCTCTTAATTATCAATATGATCAAAATGGCTTAAAATCATCTTGTACACAATCTACAACATGCCTTCTGTCATCCGATTGATAGTTTATACTTTATAAGCAAGTAAAAGGCCTTTTTGTGTAATTATAAATACCTTCAGGTCGTATACATGACTTTCTGCAGAAACAAGAGTTTCAGTGCAGCTTTAAAGGACTTAACACGATTTCAGACAATTAATAAGTGTTTTATCTAATGAAACGATCGCTCATTTAAAAAATAAATAACAAAGTTTAAGTTTTATAAGCACAAATGGTCGCCTTGCTCTGTTCTGTGATGCCCGTTTTTTGACTCTCCTGTTCGAACTCGTTTATCGAAATGAACAAATCTTTTTTCGAGTCACTTCGTCCGTTGAATCAACCAAATGACTCGAAAAAAGATTTGTTCATTTTGATGAACGAGTTTGAAACGGAGAGTCACGAACGTGCATCACAGAACAGAGCATTTGTGCTTATACTTAAAATACTTGTAAAAGTTAGTTAACTAAATACTTAGTCAACTAACTTAAAGTTGTTGTTTTTTCTTTAATGAGCGATCATTTCGCTTGATAAGACCCTTATTCATCGTCTGGAATCGTTTAAAGCCCTTTGAACAGTTTGCAGTTTGCACTGAAACTGTCTTTTGGACCTTGAACCGTTTGGTTCCCATTAAAGTCCATTATATGGAGGAAAATTCTGGAATGTTTTCATCAAAAACCTTAATTTCTTTTCGACTGAAGAAAGAAGGACATGGACATCTTGGATCACATGGGGGTGAGTAAATTATCAGCAAATTTTTTTTTGTTTTTTTTTTAAGTGAACTACTCCTTTAAGTTTACATACATAACCTTTGAGAAAAATCATGTTAAGATGTGTGCATCAAATATGATACAACAGGCTTTTGAGAAACATGTATTTGTTCATCTCTCAATCATCATTGTTTACTGCATTATATATTTTGCCTGCCATAATAAAAACTACAGGGCTTTGAGCATCAAACTAGGCATTTAACTCTTTCCTGCCATTGACGGATAATTCCCTCATTTTGCTTGTTCAGATATTCACACAAAATATTCTGGGGGCCATGAAAATGAACAGAAAAAACGCTAAGGGAAAGGGTTACATTTCTTACTAAGACTTTATTGGGATATATAAAGTGACAACTGGTACTTATATGCATTTTATGTGAGTTGTCTCTCTAAGATTTCAAGCTATCAGAATTTCATCTTACTTTTTGGCCTGATATTTATATGCAACTGCACCAATTTGCATATCCCCTCAATTTGGGGCTCAATTTTCCTCCTCATGAGCTCCATATTTACTTTGTCATAATATATGAGGTGTAAAAGCCTGGTGTATAAAATTGTGATACAAGATAAAACATATGCTAACCTTTCAAAGATTTTTAAATATATATATATATATACTAATAATTATATATTGATAATATTACAGTTTTAAGAAAACTCTTCCATTTAGTTTTTTAACAGGGTTAATGGAGCTGTTTTAAACCTTTATACTTCCACAAAATACTCGTAATTCCTCTATAATATAGAAACCTTTTAGTGGAAGGCACTTAAAAAGCTTTTATTTTTATTTTGCTTTCCACATATGGACATTAATTTAGTCAGACGCACACTCTAAAATCAGAATGTTCCTTTTGGTGTGACGAAAGTACATCATGTCTGAACATCCGTCTGTCTGTGTGTCTCGGAGGTGTTTCATCCTGTAAGTTCTGATATATGTATCATATAAGCACCATATTCAGACAGTGTCAGTATCGGAAATGCTTTAATCTGTTCTTCCTCCGAACAATGTGCCTTTGGGGGTCTTCTGTCTGCAGTCAGCGAGATCCACTTACACACGCCTGTCAGTCAGATAACAAACAGACGTTCATCTGGAAGTTGATCTTAAAACGTAGTTGTTGAGTAGTGCAGTAAAAACAGTGTCATTTGCAAGCATACTGAATAGATAGATCACATGACATTTGTTAAATTAGCTAACCCTTAAAGATAAAATATTAATAACTATATGCATATTTCTTACTGTGCGTGTGCAGATTAAATATACATATTCGTCTGACACTCTTTTTGCCGTCTGCCACTCTTTAGGAAATGGCATAATGGATCACACACTCCTGTTCTTAATGGACCTTGACCTTTGACCTTCACTGTCATTAGTGCCTCTAATCTCCATTAGATTCACCTCGTAGATGTTCCTTGGTTTTAAAGGATGTTTTCCTATTTTGCATTTGCACGAGTGCTGCATTTTTTCTTAATAAATAGAGCAAATGTCTTTTCTTTACACACAAACTGGGACATTTCCCTTTCGATTTGGTCAGATGCTGACTTTCATCTGCCATCTGCTCAGAGTCTGTGTTTTGAACCTCCATATTAAACTGAATTTTTACATTTAAAGGAGTAGTTCACTTTAAAAAAAAAAAAAAACATTTGCTGATAATTGACTCACCCCCATGTCATCCAAGATGTCCTTGTCTTTCTTTCTTCAGTCGAAAAGAAATTAAGGTTTTTGATGAAAACATTCCAGGATTTTCTCCATGTAATGGACTTCAATGGGGTCCAAATGGATCAAGGTCCAAATGAGAGTTTCAGTGCAGCTTCAAAGGGCTATAAACGACACCAGACGATGAATAAGGGTCTTATCAAGCGAAACGATCGCTCATTTAAAAAAATAAATAAAAAAGTTTAATAGTACTAATAACTTCAGGTTTCTTGGTTACACTTTACAATAAGGTTCATTAGTTACTACATTAGTTAACATTAACAAAGAATGAACAATACTTTTTCAGCATTTGTTAATCTTTGGTAATGTTAATGTCAACATTTACTAATACTTTATTAAAATCTTGTTAACATTAGTTAATGCACTGTGAACTTACATGAACAAACACTCAACAGCTAGATTTGTATTAACTAACGTTAACAAAGAATAACAAATACAGTAACAAATGGTTAGGTCGTGTTAGTTAATGCATGAACTAATGTTTAATAAATTAACCCTATTGTAAAGTGTTACCGGTTTCTTTAATAATAATAACTTAATATATAATAACTTTATATATAATTTATTTTATATAATATAAAATAACTTTCATAATAACTTTAGGTTTCTTTGTATATAAGAGTGTGTTCACATTTGTAGCGTGGTTCGCTTGAGCCAGACCAAAAACCCCTAGTTCGCTTAGCGTTCACATTGGCATTTTAACTCCAAACCTAAAGGCATAGGGATATGCCACAACCGGATTGGTCGGCTTTTATTATGTATATTTCAAGACTAAAACATCCAAAACAATGCTGTGTGCTGGGCTAAATGCGCTTGCTGTATGTGCGTAGCTACATATAATGGTATTTTGACCAGCTGAGAACATGTGAAGAGCTTATAAAATGTGCAGCGACAGACACACAAACGAAGACCAGCTGCATGTTTTTGAGTCGTTTACATGTCTGTGGTCCGTTTTGCGTTCATATTTCATTCAAACTGCACCAGTGTTTGGACTTGGCCTTGAGTCCCATCTCTTCAGCTGTTTGAGTCCACTTGTTAGGTGGCACCAGGGTTCAGAGCCACCAGAGTTCATTTTAATCCAACCAGACCTGCCAATTTTGAAGACACGCCCTAAGAGTGTTTATTTCCCGTGACAGGAGCTTCATCCCTCACCGGAGTCCTCGACACGGGACCCATCTGAGCTTGTGCCGAGACTGTGTTTCCTGGTTCGGTCTGAGGCGGGTTACGGCTTTAATCTGCACAGTGAGAAGTCCAGGCCGGGTCAGTACATACGGGCTCTGGATCCCGGGTCGCCCGCTGACCGCGCCGGACTCAAACCGCAGGACAGACTCATAGAGGTGAGACACGAATCATTCTGAATCTGCTGAAGCGAATTCATGTATTTAATCACTTAAACCCATTAAATCTCATCTTTGATCATCAAAATGACATATTTCGACGTTTTATAATAATTATTTATGCCTTAAAATAGCTTGAATGTAACTCGACACCCTTGCCTCATTTAGTATACGTGGTTCTATGAATATGCAAATTAGCCCCGCCTCCTGCTCAGAGATCCACTCGTAGACGATCACACGTTGACCTGATTGGTTACAAGATCGTTTATGATGTCAGAAAAACCAGTTTTTGAGACTGTCTTTGGTTCACTGCAGTTTTAAAGCGAAAATACTCAGCAATGGTGTCGAATTTACACATGGTTTGTCTTAAAGCATATTAAAAACACCGCTTAGACGTATTAAAATCTTTAAATGATGATTTTCACCACAGGGGGACTTTAAGCAGCTTGAAGCTCTCTCATAATTCTATAATTTACACACATGCATCAATATACATCTTTATGATGCCAGATATACACCCACATTTTCTAAATTCACCTCTACATTCACACTCGCACACAGACCAACCATCACATTCAGATGCGTGTGGGCGGCATGTGATATGATGACTCGCACTAAAATATTTCTGTTCTTGAAAGACTGAGTCAAGCAAAATAAACATGTTGAAACTTACATTCGAGATCGATCGGCAGAGCTGAAAACATCCTGTATTGTCACAGAAATAAATGCAGTGTTCTCATAAGGTCCATTAACTTGTGAACCTCGTGATGTAGTGCTCATTAAACACATTAGCTACATCTATTCATTGCTGTGTGCAAATGATGAACCATTATGAAATTAGAACATGCTAGTTTGTATTTAAGGAAAACCTTTATACTGATGATGAAACAAAGCTCATTGTTTTACAGACATTTCACTTGTTATTGCAATCATCAATAGGCGAATCCCATGAAACCCTAATGTATGATTTTATCAGAAAAATGCCTCAAGATAATGCTGTAAAATAACTGTACATGTTTTAACATAATATTTACATGATATTTCAGTACATTAATGAGGAAAAAATAAATATGTATACATATGTACATTTAATCTTTTTTATTAAAATCAGCATTATTTTGTTTATAATATAATAAATGTATATAAATAATATATGTATATTTTATACATTTAATATTAATATATTTAGATATTTTGGTGTGTGTGTGTATATATATATACACACACACACTGGTGAAACTCGAAAAAATTGAATATCGTTGAAAAGTTAATTTATTTCAGTAATTCAACTTAAAAGGTGAAATTGATATATTATATAGACTCATTACATGCAAAGTGAGATATTTCAAGCCTTTATTTTTTATAATCTGCTTATCAAAACCCCAAAGTCAAAATTAGAATATTGTAAAAAAGGTTTTCATAAGCAATAAGCCATAATCATAAAAATGATAACAAATAAAGGCTTGAAATATCTCGCTTTGCATGTAATGGTTCTATGTAATATATTAGTTTCACCTTTTAAGTTAAATTACTGAAATAAATTAAATTGTGGACATCTGTATATAAATATAAAAAAGTAATAAAAAGTTAGAGAACAGCATTTATTCAAAATAGAAATCTTTTCTAACAATAGAAATCTTTACTATCGCTTTTTATAAATTTCATACATCCTTGCTGAATAAAAATATTAATTTATTTGAAAAAATAAGTAAAAAATTACTGACCCCAAACTTTTAAACGGTAGAATATATTGTTACAAACGGTATATTGTTTACATAATAAATACTGTTCTTTTATTAACATTTTATACATCAGAAAATCGTAGGTTATAAAATTAGGGTTGGGGAACGATTAATCACGATTAATCGCATCCAAAATAAAAGTTTGTGTTTACAGAATATATGTGTGTAGTGTGTATAATTATTTTGTATATATAAATACACACAAATGCATGTATATATTTAAGAAATAATTGCATGTATATACTGTGTGTGTGTATATATATATATATATATATATAAATATATATATATATACATAATTTATATTAAATATTTCATATAGTAATATTTGTCTTAAATATATTCATGCATGTGCATGAATTTTTATATACATACACATACTTTTATTTTGGATTCGATTTGTTGCCCAGGACTAAAATATATATATTTATTCCCAACATTGATAATAAATCATCATATTAGTATGATTTCTGAAGGATCATGTGACACTGAAGACTGGAGTAATGTGTGTGTCTATATATATATATATATATATATATACATAAATAAACATAACAATCATTATCATGCAGTTGCATCATACTATAAATTGAGAATTTGACATCAAAGTCAAACAAATGCAAAAAGTCTTCATTTCCGCAGTTCAGTCAACCGTTCTCTCCATCTTGCAATAGTTTGCAGCCTCAGTAAAAGAGTGCGAGTCCTGCCCCCTTCAGTTTTGAGAAGCGCGTCCCTCAGGACACTGATACCTGAAACCCACACGGCCACAGCAACAGGCTTCAATATTTGATGGTGTTCAGTTGAATAAAGCACACGGCCCATCTGTCCTCAGGACAAACACTCAGATTAAATCACCTTCAGCAGAAGGAGAGCGCTCGCGGGCCGCTCTCGTGCCCTTGTTTTTGTTTTGATTGATTTGGTTGTAATTTCGGTAAAATGTTCGCCGTCCCTCCTCTGCTCGACCGGTTGGGAACCTAATTCTACCACAAAACATGTTGCTAAGCAACCAGGAGCAGGGCGCTATAAGGCAAAAATGACTGAAGGGGTTTATCATGGGATAAATAAAGCTTTTACCTGTGATTAAAGTCACTGAGGCAGAAGTGAAGATTCACCCCAGAATAATCTATCGATGAACCGTGTTTATAGGTCATCAATGTCACTTTTAAGAGAGTCAAAAATAATGCACCACGATATTACCATTAAAATGTTCAATGGAAAAATGAATATTGAGTTTTTCTATACCATGATGAAGTACTTCAAGGTACTGTTTATATAATTTGTTTATATATGTGGTAATCAAATATTACATGAAATCAGTTATACAAAAGAAACATGATCGTACAATGTTTTATTTATTTATTCATTTTTTATTTAAAATAATTGTGACATTTAAAATAGAACCAGTTAAAATATAAATGACAAAAACATAAATATGTATATATGTGTGTGCACTGTATATACAAACTATAAAATATTGTTATGTACATATATATATATACAATATACTATATATTTATAAAACTATAAAGTGTATACCATATAAACTATATATACTTATAACTTTATAGTATATAAACATATGACATACTAAACTTATATGATATAGTATATATTTATATAACTTTAGAGTTATGAGTATATATATATATATATATATATATATATATATATACCTATAACTTTATAGTATATATATGCAGTTATATCTATATATCTATATATATATATATTAGGGCTGTCAAAACGATTAATCGCGATTTCCAAAATAAAAGTTTGTGTTTACATTATATATGTGGGTGCACTGTGTATATTTATTTTATATATATAAATACACACACATGCTTGTATATATTTAAGAAATATTTTCATGTATATTCTGTATATAGATTTATATATAATTTATATTATATATAAATATAAATATTTTATATATAAATAATATTTTTTTTTCTTAAATATACATGCATGTGTGTATTTTATATATATACAAAATAATTATACACAGTGCACCCACATATAATATGTAAACATAAACTTTTATTTTGGATGCGATTAATCGCGATTAATCGTTTTGACAGCCCTAATATATATATATATATATATATATATATATATATATATATATATATATATATATATATCAGTTATATCTTATATATATATAATTCAACATATACAAAACAATTTAAAAGTTGTTTTGGACATGTTACCATAGTAATACCACAGTTTTTGGATGCTACCATGAAACTAATGTCCTTGTATTGTGTGAAGTTCATTGTAGTACAAAATAAATATTGTATAATATGAATATGGTAAAACACATGGTAAAAGAAAAAGGAAATGTTTATATTGTTGTATAAACACGTTTCTAGCTGTTCAGTTGTGAAGCCCTAACTCTCGCTGTATTAAAACTGCAGGTGAATGGAGTGAACATTGAAAACATGAGACATGCTGAAGTTGTGGCCTTCATCAAGAACGGTGGTAACGAGACGCGTCTGCTAGTGGTGGATCCAGAGACAGATGAGCATTTCAAGAAGATGGGCATCACCCCCACCACCATCCATGTCAAAGGTACGGTTGACCAACTCACTGAGAAATGAACCTAGAAATGAACATTCATGAGCTGCGAAGGCAAGCGTGTTTGAACATCAGGGGCATGTCCTCCGAGGAAGAGGCAAGGGAGAAGCTTTCTCCTCGAAAATAAACTGGAGTAGAAAATCCACATTAGAAAAATAAAACGCAAATAATACAAAATGTGATATTAGAAAGGGTAAAAGTCATGATAAAGTAACGGTGTCCAACAGTGACACCTGCAGGTAAAGTTATCCTGAACCCGTTGACTCAAAACAGACCCCCTAAAGCAGTGATCTCAAACTCAATTCCTGGAGGGCCACAGCTCTGCACAGTTTTGCTCCAAGTCCAACCTTAATCAAACACATCTGATCCAGATCCATTGAGTAATTAAGGTCTTCAGGATTGCTAGTGTGAGTTGGAGCTGTTTGGAGCTAAACTGTGGGGAATGGAGTTTGAGATCACTCCCCGAAAGCATGTGGGGGGGGCGATAGAGAATGAGTCGCATGAGAGGAGGCAATATTGCCTCCGTCATGCAGTGATTGGATATGATCAGTTATGATTGGTTCGTGCAATAAATCCTGGCTCTCGTTTTTGAATGAAGATAATGATGGCGTTAATGTAAATACTAATAAAAAAGTATTAAATAATACAGCTCGGTCACCTAAATATTATATGGAAGTGTATTGCATTCACTTGAGGAAATAAAACTACTGTTTTTCTGAGTTAATGAGTGAACTAATTATCTCAGAATTACAAGATGTTTTTCATGGAAAAAATTTTTGCTCCATTTTTCTGAATTAAGTACTTAATTATCTCAAAATTATAAGTAACTCATTAATTCATAAAAACAGAGTGAAAAAAAAATGTTCAAGAAAAATGTATCTCATAATTCTGAGATAAATAACTTGTTGATTCAGAAAAACAGAGCAAAACTTTTTGAAGAAAAAAATGTCTTAATTTTGAGATAATTAAGTCGTTTATTCAGAAAAACAGACGCGTCCATAATATTACCACCTTGTTACATCAGAATTAAACTTGAAATGGCCTGAAAACATGATGGTTGTAGGGGTTTAGTGAGCAATCAGCTTTGGGAAATTAAATGTTTTTTGTCTTTGTTTCTGTGACTAGTGAGTATAGCTTGATATATAATATATATCAAGCTTGTACTATATATATATATATATATATATATATATATATGTATATATTTGGTTGAAAAGTTTGGAAAAATTCGATTTTTTTAAATGTTCAAGGTGTTTCTATATGTTCACCAAGATTGCATTCATTTGTTCAAAAATATATAATACAGTAAAAAACGAATATTTTAAAAAAATATATTATTACAATTGAAAATAACTGTGTATGTATAGTAAAATGTAATTAATCCCTATGATCAAAGCTGTATTTTCAGCATCATTACTCCAGTCTTCAGTGTCACATGGTCCTTTCTGAAATCAGTCTAATATGATGATTTGATGATTATTATTAATGGTGGTTTATATTCAGTTTAGTAAGTGTAGCCTTGACCTCCTCTTCCTGGGATTTGAGGGGGAGTTTGTTGGGGTTTTTTCCTCTCAAGGCCCTTCACTATCGAGAACCGAACAGGCATCAGAATCTGGGCTGAAGGCCATTCTGGAAACTCTTGTCCATGTCTGTTAGCCAGCGGTCCCGCTTCTGACATGTGGCTCAGATTAAAGTTAAATTGAGTCGAACACTTTAAACAGGCTATTGACATCTCTTGGATAATTGTTATTTGGCAGGATCCTGATTCGGCCCACTGGAAGGTCGTTCCAGCCCAATCCACTTGCTTTCCAGCCACTGTTTTCTTTGTATCATTTTCATGCTTTTCATCCTGGATCAGTAAAACTTCTGCGTCTGGTCTTTGAGTGTCAGGTGACCCAGATTATCCCGAACAGACCACGGATGTGCGTCCTGCCTGCTTTTACACACAGCTCAGCTCAAGGTTTCCAGCTGTAGCAATGGTCTTCTCATCACAGCATCTCTCTTCCACATGCACCATATATTGATAAACCGTATGTTTATGGCTGTTTTTTATGTTCGACGTCAGCCACGATGAACAGTGACCTGAGCTTTGGTTCTTCTTCTTAAAACAGATTTTGACGAGTCCATGACTAACGGCTCCTCCAGCCCACACGTGAATGGGACGTCTTCGAGATCCACATACTCGGACGGCAGCAGTCAGGACACAAACATACAGGTGACCATTTTCACCAGAAACAAACCCTGCATCTGCAATTAATGCACAAATGTGTTCTTCAGTATAAAGGTTCTTTATTGGCATTGATGGTTCCATGAAGAACCTTTAAACATCCATGGATTTTAAAGTGCGCGTGTGTTTGTGTGTGTGTGTGTGTGTGTGTGTGTGTTTAATTTAATGCATTCAACAAAACATTCAAAAACACATTTTACGTCAACTAATTTTTTAAAAAAAAAAGCTCCTTAAGATAACAAATGCAGATTTTCACACATTATTTTAGATACATCTGTAAATATGTATTAATTGTACTAAATAAAATATTAAATATTCTAAATATTCTATATAAAAAATATATGAAATAAATGGTTATAATAGCATTTGATCTCTCTCTCTCTCTCTCTCTCTCTCTCTCTCTATATATATATATATATATATATATATTAGGGCTGTCAAAACGATTAATCGCATCCAAAATAAAAGTTTGTGTTTACATAATATATAATTATTTTGTACATATATAAAAACACACATGCATGTATATTTAAGAAAAAAAATATTATTAATATATAAAATATTTATATATATGTATAATATAAATTATATATAAATCTATAAACAGAATATACATGAAAATATTTCTTAAATATATACAAGCATGTGTGTGTTTATATATCTAAAATAATTATACACAGTGCCCCCACATATATTATGTAAACACAAACTTTTATTTTGGATGCGATTAATCGCGATTTTATATATATATATATATATATATATATTAGGGCTTTCAAACGATTAATCGCAATTAATCGCATCCAAAGTAAAAGTTTGTGTTTACATAATATATGTGGGTGCACTCTGTATACTTACTTTGTATATATATATATAAATACACACACATGCATGTATATTTCAGAAAAAATATATATTTATTTATATATAAATAATTATAAATAATGTAAATATAAAATATAAAAATGTACTATATATAAATAATTTACATGCATGTAAATTATTTATATATAATATTATAATATTATACATTATACACAGTGCACCCACATATATTAAGTAAACACAAACTTATATATATATATAAACACACTAAATATATATATATATATATATATATATATATATATATATAAACACAAAAATATATACATAGTGCACAAAAGTTCATTTTCTGGCTTTTTGCAGCCGTCTCCATGTGTTAAGTGTGTATTTCTGCATTGCAGTTCTCGAGGGAGAGCAGCAGTCATCATCTCGACCCTTTTGAAGAAACAGGTCTGTGCTTGAGCCCCACGGCGGCGGAGGCTAAAGAGAAAGCGCACGCCAAGCGCGCCAGAAAGAGAGCGCCACAGATGGACTGGAACAAGAAGCACGAGATTTTCAGCAATTTCTGAATCCTCTTCCCAGACCCCAGTGACGCCCCCCGCCAACCCTACATTTGTTTCATTCAACGCCCTGGACACCTGACTGCTTTTAATGGGAAAAAAGAGGCACCTATTTTTGTAGAAAAATGAAAACTTGAACCATAAAAAGTTGAATAACTCACCCGGAGAGGAGAATGTAAGTTACACAATCGGATTTCCGTCTTGTAAATGGCTTAGAGAGCCAGCAGAGGGAAAAGCGATGGTCAGGCTGTTCGTATAGAGAGATTTCTGCGTCATTTTGTTTTCGGCTGCACTTCTACATACAGGTAGTGTGTTAACAGTAATGTGGAATATCAAAAGCCAAACGAGACTGCATATGGATGGAGTACAGCATACAGACTCGACGGAACAAAATCATCCCATCCCATGTAGAAGAACCAAAATAATGAAGCTCATTTTATGTCGTACATGTTTTATGTGAATCATCAGTGAATGAGAACTGTACTTTTGCCAAAGACACAACCTATAATCAACCCGATCAGCTGATGTCTTATGCTTTTAGATTGTTTTGAAGGGACGCGCCACTGTTGGAAAATCAACTGAATGAATTTACTGAGAGGAAGAAAGAAACAGGAGTGACCCAAAAAGGGGAGTTGCACTTCTCTTCTTCACCACCAGAGGGCGGTGCACTCTACGTCATTGTTAAAGAAGTCAAAATATAGTGTGACATGTTCAACCACCAGAGGGAACATCACAACACACGCCACTGTCTTACAGACTGCAGGAGTGAAACTTATGAATTGAACACGTGCAAAGTTGCAAAATATGCCACAAAGAGTCATTGCTTCATACTGGTGCATTCTGGGACATGGATGGATACTGACAAGGCAGATGGCATGCAAGAAACTGATCGGTTTAGGAAGAAAAGTAATAAACATCGTAAAACGATAAAGAGCAACGTATATCTTATCTACACAGAGTTTGAGGAACAGATGCAACAGTATTGATGCTGAACTTTCTGTCTTTTTATAAAGACAGTTGGATGGACGCATTACGGACTCTCAAACTCATCTCAGACACGGCTGATTGGGATATATAGGATTTATTTAGGTACTGTTAACAATGCAGACAATCTTAAAAGCTTTTAAGAGAGCGCTATATGCATTTACGGCACACATATTGTGATATACAGCATCAGCATTACTATTATTCATCTTAATAATTCATGATTGCAATTTAGTATTAATGTAGTGAAGTAGATCCTGTTGTTTTCTTTCCTGTGCCGCCATTGAGCACTAATGGGAAATCATCTCCTATCAGAAATATTCATATTAGTATTATTTTTTTTTTTCAATAAAGCGTGACGCTTACATTCCGAATAAGATTTGCTGTGGTAATGTTTTATAAAGCTTTTTTTTTTTTTTTGTAAGTGACTAACTTAACACGTTATGTTTCACGTCTCCTGGGTTCTGGGTTGGCAGCCGTTGTGTGAAAAACACCTTCGCAGGATTTACCGATAATGTAATATAACACAATATAGCATTATTAATGTGTAAAAAATGTTTAAAAATATGAACGTTTCTTGCGATGTTGATAACTGTGGAAACGTCATCACAGTCTGTGAAAAGAATCGTCACAAAATGGCCAAATATCAGCCTAAATCTATCAGTTTATCACTCATTTGCCAGAATATACAGTGTTATTTCAAACAAAATGTGTCCTCTTGGTCTAACTTTTAGAATTAATGGCATATCACTTAAATAAATAGTGACGGAAATTTTAGCATGTTTTTTTAATACCTTCCTTTAGGCTAGTGAACCAAATAAAGTCAATCATACAGTTATTTAACAAATATATTTAGAAATATAGGCTATATATGCCACATCTACATTACCTAAATGGATTCTGGATCGAGTGATGCGTGCTGCCATGATGCTGTATGCCGTTGCTAAGGTGTTCTGATGTTTTGTTGTGTCGCCGGGGTGTTGTTGGATTGCTAGGCGGTTACATTTCAAAAGTAACCAACCAAATCTCTATCACTGTGAAATATATTCAAGTATGATGCTCAAGACATTTTAACTTTTTAAATCTTGCCTAGTTGAAAAAATTAAGTTGAAATTGGATTATTTGAGTTAAAGTAATGGGATAACATACGTTGTCATGACTTATTGATCATATCATTTTTTTTTTACAGTTCCTAACCACAAGTATGAGCAATTTATGCTTGTATAACACCACTAATGATGTAATCAACAATGATTCAAGTTAATTTTGTACTTTGTAGATCCCACAGACACTCCTCCATTCACACAGGCTTTTCGTTCTAGACGTTCACTTAGTCCGAGACGGGCACAAGCAAACGTGCCCAACGTGATGACACCCATATGAGCCATAAAGCATATTTGAGCGGATCTTTCAGTCTTTAGATTAGAGACGGGAGTGTCTGTTTGCACTGAAGAAGACCTGAGCAATATAATCAGATGAAAATGACTGATCTCAAAGTGGATTTCGCAGACAGACTGGTAAAACAAGACCACATCTCGTGTCGCTTATAATGTTTTACAGTGTATATGATCAATAAGATATGACAACCTGTTTTCCAAATAAAATAAGCATTGTTTTACCTTTTTTAATAAGTTATACATGATTAAACTCGTTTTTTAAGTTGAAATTACTTAAACACTCAAGTTGATTGTACTTAAAAATTTAAGGCAGCAACTTTTTTTACAGTGTAAATGGAGTTTTTGAACAATGAACCTTTTTGTCCTTTTTTTAAATTTAGCATGCAATGAAAAGACGATCAACTTGCCCAATACAAGTCAGCATGTGTGCCTAGCAGGGATTTTATGTCTCTTGCTGAACAAAATAAATGCCTCATAATCCCTGAAAACACTTCAGAATGGTGCAGAAAGTTGTAAAGTCTGCGTAACCAGAAGGACCGGCGGCAAGAACCGTAAAAACGCAGTTTACTGTCATGCTTGTCTGGAAGTGTAATGCATTACTGGAGGCTTTGACTGAATAGGGCAAAAACCTTCACAGCAACATTTGTTTGGACACACACAATCCATAAAGTAAAGCCAATAAAGAGTTTTTGACAGTTTAGTCAGACTTAAACATGACTGATGTTGGTGCATCAGATCAAGTGTCTATATTTCAAACACTGTCTTCACTAACAGTGACTTTTATCCAGCTGGTGTTTGTTAGCTGGTGCACGAGGTCCTCACGTTCCCACAGGTGTAGGTCATCATTATAGACATGACCCACAAAATGTCCATATACTTCAATTTATTGTATATATATTAAGTATTATTTTATTATTTTAAATGCTTTGCTTGAGAAGTGTTATGGTAATTTTCACTTACAATTAAAATAATATAATTATAAATATATAAATTATATATTTTTATTAAGTTAAATAATTTTAGTTAGTGAATATATAGAAAGTTAATGTTTTAGTTAAATTAGGAATTATTTATTTCAAAATACTTTATTTTTTAAATAAAAATACATTAATTCTATTTTTGAAAGTAATCTATATATACACACATTTATATACATACATTATATATATATATATATATATATATATATATATATATATATATATATATATATATATATATATAAAGAAATAAGGTCAATAAAAAAATGAATGTGTTTGCATTAAAAAAGTAACACTATTCCTTTATCTACTTTGACAGCCCCAATACTTTATCTATTTATCGATATTTACTTTTTTAATTATTATATTTACATTTCCTATACACTATATACTATTTTTTATGAATAAAACTAAAAGCTGAAGATGTTTGTGGTCATCAGTGCTTCTTTTTCCACTCCAACGTTCCCATAATTCCTGCCCACTAAAAGCAGCACGGAGAAATTTGCTTACCCCACAAATAGGCCAATGTAAACGAATTAGAAAATGTTCCATCGATTCACACTTTATATCATAGCTTATGTAGTGTCATATCACCCAGCCCTAACATGCTGTAATGCTTTAAACACATTTGACAAGCTGTGATGGATACAACAACTGATCAAGACTGATTGGCTAATGCTATTTTCACACTTGTCTGTGCTCTTTTAATATTTCATGTTAACTGAAGGCAAATCTGAATAATAATTTAACTTTAATCAATGACATCCCACCTTATTCCAGAAAGATCGCTGATCTCTAGTGCTGCAGCTCACATGAGGGGGCGTGTCTAAACTAGTTGATGCACGAAATAAGTAGGCCTACCTTGATTAACAGGTTGACAGGCAAAAAGTGTTTTACGTATTTTGAAAATACAAAAATCAAAAAATGAATTTAGATGACAGTACATTTTTTTTCCAATGGCTTTAAAATACAAAATTGTATTTTGTATTTCAATTTCAAATACGTATTTTAAATACCTGTATCTGAAATACTGCCCATCCCTGAATCTACGTGGCTCAATAGTATTATTACCACGGTATAATACATATGTCTATGGGTATAATAATACTTCAATAACTTTATCTTTTGTAGTCAGCGAAGGGCAGCTGCAGTGCAGACGGCCCGAGAGAGGGCGGCAGTCGCCGTCGCCATGGTTACGCAGTGTTTGTGTTAGCATGCGCGTGAGTCAGAGGAGCAGTGAGTCACAGTCAGGAGGAAATTCTCTGTTCTCGATTCACACACAACCACACACTCCAACCAATCGAGGCCAAATAAGGACAACAGCTCGGAGAGTGAGAGAGAGACGGGAAATCTGTCCTGTCAGGGGCCGGCTGTGGATTTGTGAGTGAGGGGAGGGGAACGGTCACACCCAGCGACTTCACACCTCAGTTTAACTTACCCTGTGTAAACGGTTGACATTTCGCTATGATAAAGTGGCCTTCAAATTTTGTAGTGGCGTTACAACCCCAGCCTTTGTTGCTGTTGTGTTGAATTAATTATCAGTTTGGGTTTTATATTATGAACAGTGATGTTATCATCACATGCTAATACCCTGGCACTATCTAATTAGCATGGATAGCTGCATGTTCGTAAACTTTTTTGCACATCAAGACTAGTTTACAGGCCGGGAAAGTTGTCCACATTTCACTAAAATGCGGTTCACACCAAGAGAGATAACTTAAATAAAACAACAACAACCCGCGACAACAGTGTAACTTAGCCCAATTCCACAGAAAACCACGGACTTGGCAACACTGGTCATGTTGTTTGTTGTTGTTCATAGACATATACACTAGACCTCGCCTTGGGGCTCTGAGCATGCGTCAAAACCGCCGCCATCTTGGAACAGGGGTCTTGTTGTCATAGGAAGTAGCTAGGTAACGCCGCTATCTCTGCCTTTACTTTGAATTTATTGATGGTGGCGGACTTTTGTGCAGTGTACGATGTTCGCGGATGAAATCTGAACTAGGAAAAATGTTTTTTTTTTAAATTCTTTCTGTAATCAATGATAAATACATGTCTGACCGTTGGAACAAACAAAAAAAAAAAAAAAAAAAAAACCAAGAAAAATCGCATTCATGGTGATTTATGGTGATTTTATTTCCATTAGACCTGTGTCTACTACATTGACGCTGATGCATTAAAGTGGAGGGGCTCCCCTGTTTCAAGATGGCGGCTCTATTGACGCATTCGTTCCAATGAACTGCCGTAGCCAAGGTGAGGTCTAGTGTATATATCTATGGTTGTTGTTTGGATTCTGATTGGCTGTTTAAATGTTTTTATTCTTCATCAGTGTTCACACCAAGGATGATAAGATATCTACTGAGGAATATTGTTGAAATTACTTTCAGAGCTTTTTTTTCCAATGGTAAAAATATTGGTCAGCCAATCAGAATCTTCCGGACTTTAAGGAGCATTTAAAGTGACAGCACGCTCTTAAGGCCCATTTACACCATGTTTAACGTTTGCACATGACTTTTTAAGGCAAATTAATGTTGTAGTCTGACTGAAATCAAACTTTTCAAGTGCATAACCATACTGACTGACTTCCAGAGTCCAGGGATGCTAGCCATTAAAACGTGGTGGTCAACCTCAGCGCTGTGTGTTTTGGGAATACACTGGATTTCTCAATTGCAAACATTCTGCCAAAATGACCAAAATTCGGTCTATTCAACCAAAACCAGCAATGTTTTTTTGGCAAAATCTTTGCCAATAGATGATGTCAGCACAGCAGGCCTTAATAGTCACCTTTCATCTCAGTAAACGGTGAACTTGCAGTGAAAGAACAACGCTCATATTGATCGGTATACTTTTGGAGAAAAGTTCACATACCAGTACGTTGACGTTCTGTATATTTGTAATTGTAGGCTAATGGTCACATGCATAAAACCGGGTTTCACATGAGTTGTTAGCCAAATCCCATATTTATAATATTCTGTCTCTGGACTTTCAGTATTGAACATTAAAAATAGATTTCATTACCACAATAGGTTGCTAAACTAAATTGTTCAAAGTGTCTTTCCAGTAACGCAGTCTTCATTTTAAGCATAGCTCTTTCTTCATACCTTTACTGAAGTTTTAAATGTTGCTGCACAGATTTTAAAGCATGCATAATGTCCTGCAGTAGCGGCAGAGCAATTGTATGGACTGTTTGCGTGGTAATGGATTCAAGGGCTCACATTTATCACACTGTGGGTGTTGGGTGAGTTTTAAGGACATTCCCATGAGAGAGTGGCGTTAGAAGGGCATCACGGTGAGAAAGAGACAAGGAAGGTGCATGTTGGGAGGTGTATTCAAGAAGGGAGTATATTAGATGTGCATTTATTTATAGGGAGGTCTGAGAGCGGCAGTGACAGTGAATGATCTCATTAAAATGAGCTCATCATGCGGAGGAAGTGCTTTTGTCGCTTTCATTTCCTCATTTCAGAGATCATTTTATCTCATTTCCCATTTACAATGTAAAACGAATTGAACTAATGTTAATGCCAATTTCATTTAGTTTTATTTAACAATGATAACTATAACTACTGTACGTTTTACATTTTGTGAAAAAAAAATGTAAATGCATGAGCAAAACTCTCCATAATGATACTAGCTTTCAGTTGCAGTTCCTAGAATTGATGGTCGTTGCTTGTTAAAAATATCTTTATAGGTTTTTTTTTTTTAAATTTTTTCAACTGATGTCAACTTCTAATGTTAGGAAAGTTCCGAGAGTTGGTTACGTATGTTTGTGACAGGAAGTAAGACTGGAATTGCTGACAACTTGTTTCAGGCAGTTCACAATCAATTATTTCTTTTACAATTATAACTTTATTTGTCGTGCACTTTGATCTTTAAAACTTTGCAGACCTTTACATTCACAAACAGCTGTATTACACACTGCATGGAATATATATATATTAGGGCTGTCAAAACGATTAATTGCGATTAATCTCATCCAAAATAAAAGTTTGTGTTTACATAATATATGTGGGTGCACTGTGTATAATTATTTTAGATATATAAATACACACACATGCTTGTATATATGTAAGAAATATTTTCATGTAAATTTTGTATTTAGATTTATATGTAATTTATATTATATATAAATACAAATATTTTATAAATAAACAATATTTTTTTCTTTTTTTGTGTGTTTTTATATATATATACAAAATAATTATACACAGTGCACCCACAAATATTATGTAAACACAAACTTTTATTTTGGATGCGATTAATCGCGATTAATATATAACCCTAATACATATAGTAATAATATATATATATATATATATATATATATATATATATATAGCCCTTATATACAGCCCTAATATATATATATATATATATATAATAGGGGCACTATAAGTCCCAAAATATTAATCCAAAATGTAAATTAATTATTTGTTGATAATATTGTTTATAATAATAATACAAATATTATTATTCAAATTAAAAAAGCTTTTTTGACAGTTAATTCGAGTGCAACTGCAATGCAGAAACTCTTATCAAACTATCTGAAAGATCTTTATCATTGGACATTACACCCTAAAAAATGCTGGGTTGTTTCAACCCAAATTTGGGTCAAAGAAGGACAAAACCAAATGTTGGGTTAAAAAATTTAAAAAATTACAGTTGAAAGTGAAAGTTGAAGTTGGGTTAAAACTTGAAATGACATTTTTAACCCAATATTTGGGTTTGTCCATATTTGACCCAAATTTGGGTTCAAACAACCCAGCATTGTTTAGAGTGTACAATACTTGAATTTCCACAATTAAAGAAGAAATTAAAGACATGTCAGTCAAAGAGAAGAGTGCAGAGGAGCGAATAGAGGCAGTTGCAGTATAGTAGTTAATATCATATTGTAGTAAGTCAGCAGTCAGAGGCTACATAATATTGCTAATTTGTTTATAGCCTTCTCTCTAAAAAATACTGGGTTATTTCAACCCAAATTTGGGTCAAAAATGGACAAACCCAAATGTTGGTTTAAAAATGTAATTAAAAAATATACAGTTAAAAGTTGAAGTTGGGTTAAAATTTTAACCCAACATTTGGGTTTGTCCTTATTTTACCCAATTTTGGGTTAAAACAACCCAGCATTGTTTAGAGTGTAGAGTGCACGTGCATTGCAGAAACTCTCATTATCAAACTACCTGAAAGATATTTATCTTCAGAATGACGATACTTAAAAAAACACTATTAAACAAGGAAACAAAGACAGCGGAAGAGAAGAGTGCAGAGGAGGTAATCGAGTGAAAGGTGGTCTAAACGGAAGAAAGAGAGAGAGAGGTCCCATTGAGAGTTTATTTCAGCGGGGTATATTTAGACATGGCCATGAAAAAAGCAGAGGGGAAAAAGAGTGATGTATAAACAGTAGTATGAATCTGATGTAACATACTGCAATAGGCCCACTCACAAATGCACAGACACTCAAAAGGAAATCTGCTGCAAATTACTTTGAAGGACTAAGACAGCGCACAATCTGATATTACACATAATGAGCGGCATAAAGAGCAATAGTTAGAGAGGCAGCTGGAAAATCGATACTATTAATGGCCGTGAGCGGCGTGCGTACAGTAACGGATAATGTCATGAAGTCTATAGAGCAGTCAAGGAGTGCTACACAGCAGCAGCCACAGTGACGCCATTGTGGTTCAAAACGCACTTCCTGTCTGCCGCCACAATGTTTGTGTTTCATGTTGCTACAGCAACCAGAGAGGGAAAAAAAGAAAAGAGAGAGAGAGAGGAGAAATCGAGGACAAACCCATATGACTAGCCGGAATGAAAAAAAGAGCAAATGCATCCAGACTGTGTGTGTGTGTGTGTTTTGGATTTACTGTGGCCCCTAAAGCAACATTAAAATACCTGCTATTGCCATAGGGTTTTACTGCCTGTCCCAACACATTCCAGTAAATATATGTAGCATTATGCAAATTTTTCATGTGCATTCAAAAGTCGCTTCTCTTCACCTTGAACATTTTGAAGGTAAAGAAAAATATATTGTAAAATTAATAAGCTTTACTTGTGCAAAACCACCCAGGCCAAACCAAACAATGTTATAAAGAAGTAATCAAAGTCTTGTGTAGTATACTATACTACAGGACTGTATATCACTGTTACGAACATACATGCACTTTTACCTAAACATTTCCTTAACAAACCTTTTTTAAATGTAGGTCAAACTTAATAAGAAACTACTAAAGTATTTAAATTGTAGTTTAAGTCAATTATTTCTTATTTTTCTAGAAGGTTCTCTGCACTGCACAATTCACCTCTTCTATGGTGTTGTGTGGTTGCTAGGGCATTGCTATGTGGTTGCTAAGGTGGGTTCTGTGGTTGCTAGGGCATTGCTATGTGGTTGCTAAGGTGTTTTCTGTGGTTGCTAGGGCATTGGTATGTAAGGTGTTTTGCATATTCTGTGGTTGCTAGGGCATTGCTGGTGCTTGTTAAGGTGCTTTGGATGTTCTGTGGTGTCTAGGGCATTACTACTTGGTCACTAGGACACTGCTATGCAGTTGTTAAGGTGTTATGGGTGGTTGCTAGGGCATTTTTATATGTTACTAAGATGTTTTCACTGGTTGTTAGTGTGTAGTGTGGTTGCTAGGGCACTGCTATGCAGTTGTTAAGGTGTTCTGAATGGTTTTTAATGCTTATGTGTTTACTTGGGTGTTCTGGTAGGTTGCTAGGGCGTTGCTAGGTGGTTGTTTAGAACCACAAGTCTCAGGGTAAGTCAATGGGATATTTTTTTTAACAATAACATGTATTAATCAGAGCTGTTATTTTTTTTAAAAAAACAAACTATTACAATACATTTCGATTTGGCCTATTTAAAATAAAGCTGACGTATATAAGACAAAAACTTAAAACAACAAATAATATGTTAATGTAAAGTACTAAAAATGCAAATAAATGAAAGCAATATAGAAATGTATATAAAACAAATTAAAAATGAGAAAAGCACAAAATAGAATTACTAAAACTTAACTGTAAAATGAAAACAGAAAATCTAATTTTAATCCAATAATTCACTTGTATAGGTGCATAAATAGAGCTTAAATAAGTAAAAATGGCAAAAATTCATGTTCTAGCGTTAATTCTATCATACACTGTTTTTCTACATGAAGTGTTATTCTTGTGTGTAGAATGTTGCGTTTCAGCTGATTTTTGACCAGTTGTCTTTTGCCCCGATTGTGCGAGTATGACTGTACTCCACTTCCTAACAGTCTTGGTGTTGTTTATTGTGTGTTTGTGTGAGTCAAAGAGCGTTTGTGTCTGGAAGAGGAGCTTGTGTTTCCTCCAAGGAATGCTTGTATAATTAGATCCCCGCTGTCATGACAACCAAACTTGATTTTTGAGGGGGCCGAGACTCAGTTATAGAAACCTGAGTCAGTGTCTGCGACTCTCAAACACACACACATCTAGATAAGACACACAGAAACTACACACACATGCACCCTTATCACAGCATTCATTCGTATATGTATGTACAGTATACAACAGCCTTGAATTGTGAACTGTGAACTTTGAAACCAAAGGTAGATAATAGTTTTCTTGCATTAGAGGATAAAAATGAAATTGAATCATTTTTAAAATCTTGTGCACCAACACAGACAATGATGAATAGGAATTCAACCTTCTGAAGCTTATGTGCCAAAAGTAATAATAGACAAATGGTTTGCAACCATCCGATTCAGCATATGACAAATTCAACCCCTCAGTGGGTTATTTGACACTACGATACTCTGTAAACACGCGAAAGAGTGATGTATATAAAAACTCAAGCCAAAAAATATGAAGACATGGGAAAATCCTGGACGGAAGCACGATGTGTATTTGGTCAGCTGAAGTCGAGGCAGTCACAGGAGCGTTTATCTGGGTGACTCGTGTACGAGTGTGTGAGGAATGTGTGTGATGTCCAGACAGTGCACAGTTGTTCGGACCCTGACGGTCAGGAAGTGTGTACAGCTCAGAGTAAACAGGGTTTGTGTCTGTCCTGTAAACATTGTGCAGGTGTGACCCTCGCTGTGTCCTTCTGACCCAACACAACTGTTGACGTGCTGTAAACGCTTCAAGCCTTCAGATCCATCACCAGCATTAATGAGAAAGAACAAAAGAATTTGTTTTATTTTTTGACAAACGATATATATATATATATATATATATATGAAGATATTTACTTTCTTTAAGGTATAATGGAAGTATGGAAGAAGCTTGTTTCCACCACTGAATATAAAAATAAAATAAATACTTAAAATAGACTTAAATAAAATAGACTTTTTATCTCACAATTCTGACTTTATTTCTCAGAATTGTGAGATAAAAAGAGATAAAAAGATAAAATTCTGACTTTATATCTCGCAATTCTGACTTTATATCTCGCAATTCTGACTTTATATCACGCAATTCTGACTTTATATCTCACAATTGCGACTTTATATCACGCAATTCTGACTTTATATCTCGCAATTGCGACTTTAGGCTATATCTCGCAATTCTGACTTTATATCTCGCAATTCTGACTTTATATCTCACAATTGCGACTTTTTACCACGCAATTCTGACTTTATATCTTGCAATTGCGACTTTATATCTCGCAATTCTGACTTTATATCTCACAATTGCGACTTTTTATCACGCAATTCTGACTTTATATCTTGCAATTCTGACTTTCCATCTCGCAATTCTGAGAAATAATGTCAGAATTGAGAGAAGTAAACTCGCAATTGTGAGAAAAAAAGTCAGAATTGTGAGATAAAAATGGCGGAAACAAGCTTCCGGAGGAAAGCATTACAATATATTATTGCAATAATTATAGTATAACCATAATATAGATTGTTGTTTAAAATTTTATATTAAGAATGTATTGCAGTATAATTTTTACGTAATATTTATTTCATTATTACTGTACATCTTAGGAAAATGTTTTGGGAAAAAATATAAAATGTGAAGGTACTATAGAGTGATACGGAGTAGTGGAAGATATAATATAATAAAAATATATAGTGAACTGAGAAATATAGTACAGTGTACAATCATGTTACACACGACACTGTGATGCTCTACTATACAGTATTGCATTGATGTCTACATTGTATACTACAGTAAGTGGTTAGTATACACAATATGATATAATGTTTTAATCGAATATATGCTATTATGTATATCTATATGTGTGATATATAAAATGCATATTATACAATATATTGCACTATAAGATGGTTGTTCTAGTGCATATGGCGCAGTGTCGTGAAGTAGTGTGTGGTGTTGTATTCATAGTATTGCGTTGTGTAGTAGAGTGCAATATGTCTTGATGTAATATGGTCTACACTAGAGTAGTACGTTTTATAGTTAAATGTACTGGTTTACAATGTGCTGTTTATTGTACAGTACAGTGAAACATAGGGACGTGTTCAGGTATAGTGCAGAACGCTGAAGTACAGTATAGACAGTAAAAGCTGTAGAAAGACACCGATCACATGCTTCTGTAGTGGATGAAGCCCAACAGATACAGGTGAGACTCGCCCGATAAAACCTGAATTAAGGGTTTGAGGTGTGTGTGTGTGTAAGGGAAACAGTCTCTCTCTCTTTTATGAGCTCTTCTGCTGTATAATCGCTCCCTGCCTCTTCCTGTGTTCACGCTGATGGAGGGGAGGGCTCAGCTTCTGACGTTATACAAATAGGAATTCCCTTCGTTGGTCTCGCTCACTGCGCTCTCATTCACTTTCAGCCTGCCTGGCCCCTAGACGAACTCTCTCTCTCTTTTCTCTCTCTCTCTCTCTCTCTCTCTCTCTCTCTCTCCTATATAAACACTCATAGCGTCTATACTGGAGCCGGACACTCCCTCTGAGACACAAGTGCTATAAGGTTCCTCTCACGCTCTGAACAGAGGAGATACAGAGAGAGAGAGAAAGAGAGAGAGAGCAGTCAGATCGTCCAGGTAAGAGGCCGGCGTCACACTTTTTAACTGTGAATAACATCTGCATGTGCTTTCTACAAGATTCGTTATTAAGTTTTCAAGCCGTTTTCCTCTCTGAGACAACTCTTGTTCAGCGTTCTGGAGGTTTGTGGTGTGCCTGGTGATGGTAGGACTGACTTTTTGACTTTAGCCAGACGAGTGCTCCACTTGAGCGTCCAGAGTAAAGGTCATCCGTAAATAGTTTCATTGAACGGGGCCGTCTGAGAAGAGCGCGGGACATCTGTCAGCCAGACTTGAGGCTTCGGGGTCGGCGTGAAAGCGGAGGTCATAAAAGCGCTCTCAAAACAAGGAGTGCGATGATGAGGCCGTGGAGAAAAAGCTCTGACATTCTTCTCATTGTTCTCAAGTCTCGGAGGACCGTGCCAGACGCTGCACAGCCAAAACAACTTTCAGAGGAAGGAGGGAGGTGGGGGGAAAGTGTGACAAAATCAGAAAGGCCAAGCCGGGAGTGTTAGACGAGGTGTCCGAACTCGAACAGCAAATCGAAAGCAACCCGAGGTGATTATTCATCTTGTGCTCATTGAGCGTAAGAATGAGACAACTTACTTGGCAGTTTTAGTCAAATGGATATACTGAAGTTTTTAATATAACAGAGAAGTGTAATATTGAATGATATATGTATTTTTAGTATAATATTCTATTATAAAGTGTGTACTATAATAAAAAAAGATGTGTATATAGTGAAGTGTTCACTGTAGTGTAGTATTGAAGTGTATGGTGTTACATTATATACAGTGCTTCTCACAATGTACATTTCAGAGTAGCTTTACAGAAAATCATGATGTTGAAGTTTATAATATTTTAAGATCGTTATGCATTTAGCTGATTAGAGCTGGGCCTTTATATAGTTTACATATTTGCGTTGATACAAGCAGTGATATGCTATATAGAAGGATACCGTATGCATACGGATGAAGGACATACTTATCCATCTTTTAAATGGAGCTGGGCAGTAATATAGTTACATAGTATAGCGTATAATACAGTTAAGAAAGCCATTATCTCATAATGTGCTCATTAAGCCTAAAACAAAATAGAGACACGGGAAGGTTTGGAACAGGCCCGTCCCACTTTTTCAGGGAGCTCAGGAGTTTTCAGGACTGGTACAGAGATTAGGAAACTGTGTGCAAGTGGAACAAGTGTGATGGATTCCTGTATTTGCTGCTGAGTGTTTTCTATGCTGGAGTTAATGGCTGCTGCTGAGGATTGGGTGTAATAGTATCTGGAGTAAAGTTACATACAGACACATTAGCGAGAGAACGATGAGTTGGGAGTTTGTGCTTTTTTTCTTCAAGGGAACAAGCAGATTTGTGCTCATGCTAGTGAGTTTTCTCTGCAGTAAATGCTAATGTTTTTGATGTCATTCAGTTGGGTTTTGAGTTAAAAGAATGAAGCTTACGGCAAATGAGACGCACGTATTCCCACGGGCAGGGTGGAGTACTGTACGCCTTTAGAGCTGAATGCCATCAGAAGCCATCTGTCAGGAGTCATAAATTACGTTTAATCACCTAATGTTCAACATTTCACTTCAAACCATTGCGTGCAAAATTTGAAAGTGCTGTTTTTCTCATAATGTGCGACAAGATTAAATATGCGAAATTGATCAAATAAATAATGACAGTTTATAGTTGGTTCTCATTTAATAAATATGTAGGTATTGTTGCAATATTATACATTTATATACAATGTAGTTACATTTAGTTTTTTAGCTCTTAAATGTATACATTAAGTTAGTTCTATTAGATTCTAATTTAATTTAATTCTATGACAAACTTGAGGCCTATCAAAAGTCATGTGTACGCGTGCTGTGTTTGTGTGAAAATATAATAAATAAAAACATTATTAAGGGCTGTGAAACGATTAATCGCATCCAAAATAAAAGTTTGTGTTTACATAATATACGTGTGTGTAGTGTGTATAATTATTTTGTATATATAAATACACACATATGCATCTATATATTTAAGTAAAATGTGTTATTAAAATATCAAATATTTATATGTATGTATAATATTAATTTTGTATAAATATAAATAAAGTATATACATGCAAATATTTCTTAAATATAAACATGCATGTGTGTGTATTTATATATACAAAATAATTATACACACTACACACATATATTATGTAAACACAAACTTTTATTTTGGATGCGATTAATCGCGATTAATCGTTTCCCAGCCCTACATTATTACAATTATTAATGATAACGAATTAAGTATAAATAATGTCAGGACAGCAGAAAATTGTCATTTGTAACATTTCACTGCATGGTGTTTCGATTATTCTCACTTTAAAACTCATATAAGTCACTTTGGATAAAAGCAGTGTGTGTGTGTGTGTGTTTGCATGCATGAGAGAGAGTTCTTGTATATATGATTTATGATGACACAAATGTGTATAATGACATTTGTATTACAAGGTAAACATGATTTATCGCCACACTTACCGTGTCCTCATAAACCAGATGACTTACTAAACTGGTTTTTGGAAGAAAAAAAAATGCTGCAAGTTTTCTATGATGGTTGGATTTAGGGGTAGAGTTAAAGTATGGGGATAGAAGATACAGTTTGTATAGTCTAAAAACCCTTACGCCTATGGAAAGTCCCCGTAAACCACATATACACGCATATGTGTGTGTTTATGTCTAAAATATACTGACTGTGTGAGCAAGTGTGATGCATCCAACCCCATGTCCATTTTTTAAAAGGCCCAGTATCAGATTACCTACCGCAGCTAAACGAAAAATCAAATTTGCTGGCATCTACGGATCTGGTGTGCAGCCGAGCAAATGGGATATTATTGGTATATTTTTCCTCGATCCCTAAAATTAGCTGCAACACTGCAGGATGAAAGTGTGACTTCTCATCATGAGGACAGCCGTAAAAAAAGTCATTCCTGCTCTTTTCCTCTGTGAGGTGTAACCGCATCGACTGCATCACGCCAGACGCCATCATTAGTGAGAGGAAAGACTGAGATCACTGGCATAAGGAACAACTGCGCCTTCAATTTAGTGGGAAAAAAAAGCTGAAATGAAAGATCTGATGGAAAATATTAATGGACAGAGAGATCTTCCCGTTTGCAAGGCATCACTTCATCAAGTCTAGATTGAGCTGGGTGGATGATTTCAAGCATTCGAGAATCGGGAAAACACATCACAGCCCTTCAGATAGTTCAGATGCCCTTCAAAAGCAATATTCAGGCCTAATGCATCATTTCCACTGCAGTCTCACTTGGAAAGGCACGTTTGTGTGTGTGGAAAATGCATAATGATGTTTCTAAGGGGAAAATATCACGCTTTAAACTCTTTCGCAGCTTTTTGGAACTGGTCGTTTTAGCTCAATCCCGACTTTGGGTATATAGAAGTGAGATCAAAAATGTATGAATGTCATTGCGTTTTATAAAGAAGAATCAAAAAATCAAACCAAGTGGCATTTTATTAAAAGAAAGAAGCACGTTTTTCAATCAAAACGCTTCACAAAGTTTTTAAATGGTAAAACAATAGATATAATTTGGATATACTAGCTTGTGAAATGTTGAACATGTCCATTGAAATTGCCAAAACACTAGGCTGATTAAAAATACATTGTGCGAAAATTCTGAAGAATAGTGAACTTTGAGGTGTAGTTTACAGGCGCTTGCTTTGATATTTCGTTATCGAATGATAATCTGACGTTTTTAATTGTGGCAAACTGTCCAAACTCGTTTCAGGGCCTGTGCGTGTCCATTGTTAATGTGATGAGAATTAAGCTAAAAAAAAAATTGTCAAAACACTACACTCTAAAAAATGCTGGGTTGTTTTAACCCAACTTTGGGTCAAATATGGACTAACCCAGCCGTTGGGTTAAATTTTTTTACATGACATTTTTAACCCAACATTTCGAGCTTGTCCATATTTGACCCAAAATTAGGTTAAAAGAACCCAGCATTTTTTAGAGTGTAGTTGATTAAAAATACATTATGCGAAAATTCTGAAGAATAGTGAACTTTGAGGTGTAGTTTACAGACGCTTGCTTTGATATTTCGTTATCAAATGGTAATCTGACGTTTTTAATTGTGGCAAACTGTCCAAACTCGTTTCGGGGCCTGTGCGTGTAAGACCGACGGGCCACATCCTCTGCTCAGCATCTAAATGACTGTCAGTCACACTCAACTGCAAAGTCTCGTCTTGCAAAGGGAAAAACCTGAAGAAAAAAAAATGCAGCACAAGCAGTCAGTGCTCTATCAGATGTCTTTGTTTAGAGCCGGTGGGTTTACTCACAGCATTATATGGGATATTTTTTTGCAAAGACATAAACATAATGCTCCAGGTTTACGTAAGCTAGGAGTTCCCCTCCGTCTGGACACAAGTCCTTTTTTTTTTGACATTTGCATTGACAACTGCGAGACGCTGTAAGGAACTGGAATGATTCTTCTGACTGGTTACGATGCTGTAAATGTTCCTTCATAAATGTTTAGAGGGCAAAGAGTTTGAAGAGAACGCAAAGTGACATGTTACAACTGGAAAATATGTTTCTGCTTTTAAAAACTCCAAACCGATGAAGAGCTGTAGGAAAGATCGGCGTAATAGACTGCCATGGGGTGAAATGAAGAGCGAGAGCAAGAAACGTAACGTATTCTCGGATGCGTCTCCACTAGGACGGATCTCAATAATGTCTGGAACGGTGTTTACATTTGCCAAGAATCTGAATTAAAAAGTAAACATTAAAATTCCTCCAAGGCCAAATGATCTAAAATAAACACTTGCTCCATGTCAATAAGCATGTGTATTTTAGGAAAAACATCCGAGATGAAGCTTATATTGAAATAAAACTAAGTTTTTAAATAGGTATTCCTCTAAAACTGTAAGAGTTTCCTACTGTGAAACAAGTTTCTGCTCAATCTGAGCGAATGAGAGAGACTAGCCTAGATATCCACAGGTTCTACCTGATATTTGTCACTCCTGAAATTTTACTCTAGATGAGACACAAGATTTTGAACAGAGCTACATAGTTAGCTTTGGCACTCGGCGGGGACTGCATGTCTTTCTGACCTCATTTCAAGCTGTCATTGAAAAGCTATTTTTATAAGTCCACAGGAAGCCCAGTCACCCAGACGCTTGCAGAAGGAGGGGCCGTCGCAATGACCACGGACTTCATGACAAAATATTAGGTGCCCTTGGAAGAGATACACACAAACACTTAACGTTTTAAGTTCAGTCAACTTGAAATGTCATCATTTCAGCTACTCACTTTCAAACCTGCTTGACTTTCTCTCTTCATTGGAAAACCAAATAACATAATTTTATAAAATGTTCACGATCTCTCTTAAGTTTCAAAATGAACAAAAAAGTCGATGAAATTAGCACTAGTGGCAGTAAAACACCAGCAACTTATACTCCTTTTCGCACAAATTATGTATATGCCCACACAAGCAGATTATTGATTAATAAAGACCTATTTTCTTCCAGTTCCTTACATAATAGCTACTGTTATGATGTTGAAACATTACCATAGTGGATGATTTGTAAATAATACATTTTAATGTTTCAATCACAACTAGACCTATGTATGACTTTTTTGATGTAATAAACTTGCTCGGTAGCACCTGATTGGCTTCAGCATTTCACTTCTAAATGGCTCAAAGACTTGTAGCAGCAAGCTAAATGTCACTGTTTTTTTTTTTTGTTTTTTTTTTTTAACTGATTTTTGCTTTTGATAATTCCGGTTAGATTTGGGATAGGTTCCCAGATAGCAAACTGACATTGAATCAACGTGGAAACAACGTTTCTCATGACATCGAATTCGAAACAACGTAGTTCTGGCATTGTTTTGCTCATCGAATTAACGTTGAATCAACGTCAGACTCGCCATTCTTCGAAATTAACTGAAAATCGACGCAATTGGTTGGCTTTCCTTGTTGATTTCAGGTTGATTTTCCGTTAGTTTTGAAGAGTGGCACGTCTGACGTTGGTTCAACGTTAATTCGAGCAAAACAATGCCAGATCAACGTTGTTTCGATGTCATGTTTCCACGTTGATTCAATGTCAGTTTGCTATCTGGGTTAGTCCAGATGGTATGTTATTTTCAAACTCAATAGAGCATTAACCGTCACTCACCGGACATTTGATTTAACTGACGTGATATGTAGGCTACTGCTACAACAAACGTTGCACGATTCACGGTCATCTGTTTTGGATAATTCTTAACTTGCTTTTAGCGCCACTCACTGGAAATTTCAACAAACAACGTGGTAAAGCATTGTACGATTCAGCTACATCGGTTTGAATTTAACGGGGTTTTTTTTAGCGACACTCACTGGCAAATTCGTTTTTAAAGCCGCGAAACGTGCGAGAAGCAATCATTTAGCGGAAGTGTCGCCACATGTGTGTTTCTGGCTTCAGGACACTTGGGTCACACTTCTCTTGTGCTTTTCTGTTTTTTTTTGAGAGTTTAGCGTCATGTAGGCTACAATATATGCGTTCACTGTGGAAAAGAACAGCGCTGACATTCTCCTTAAAGTCCCACAGAAGAAGAAAAATAAAGTCCTAATGGTCTGGATTGAACAACATTATGGTGAGTTGATAAAATGATGAGAAAACTTTCATTTTTGGCCGAACTCTCCCTCTTTTTTTTTTTCCCTGGCTGTTTGCAATCTGTCTGCTGTGTTGTTTGCCGTTCTCACAGAGCCCGGCTCGTGTATGATGTGTTAGGACATATATAGAAGTGTAGGACTCAACCTCAGACAGAATGACATAATCCGGGACCCTCCTCTTCTGCCGGCCAGGGGAATTCCTGGCAGGGTGATTTTTAATCTTAATGACTGAATCACATTGCCAGGGATTTCCAATGGCCTGTGTGAGGGACTCGACTGGGAGACTGCAGGCACGCCACATATATATAGCCTATGTGGACCGTCTCGCACAGACACACACGTGACAAAAGTGCAAATTCACATGGATTTCTTTCTATGCAGGTTGAGTGGTGTCAGGACTTAACTCACTTGTGAGCACTGCATTGAACTCCTATGTTCACAGTGGTTAAGTTCTGCCATCCTGGAACCGACATCAGCAAAGAAGGACTAAGGAAGAAAACGAAATGAATTCATAGTGACATCTCTTTCATTGCATGTATATAATGTTCCTTAAAGAACTGCATTAAAGATGCACTCAGACTTGATCATGTGAGGGTTATCCCACAATGACCTGCAACCGGAGTGCCCGTGAATGATGGGCCTAAATCAATCCCACACTGTTGTGATGGACGGGATGTTTTTATCATGCTATCTCAGATGTTATAAGCACAATATAGCAAACGAGCCATAGCCTGAAAATAAAAATACGTGGATAAACATCTTTGTTGGTCTTGGAACAAACTCCCATCAAACTGTTTATTTTTATTTTTTTTTATTTTTTTTCATGTGTCGGACCATCTAGCAACGCAACCTATCAAAGCATACAAATGTTCACATTATATCCCATATTTTTTTTTTTCACCAATCCATATTTTTCCAAAGTGCTTTTTGTTCATATTTTGTTCAAATTAACTCGATTTTTTTTATATAAAAATGGATCTGTATTTATTTATTATTTACAAAGACACAAATAATTTATTAATTATTTAATAAAGACATAAATTATCAAATAAATGTAATTATTAAATAAAAATATGTTCAAATAAATTAAAATAATTCTGATAAATTTAATGTTGGTGCTTTTTGACAGTTCCCTTTTTTAATCAGCCAGTCAGCTTGCGGACCACCAGGGGTGAACCACTGTCCTATCTCTTAGACTTAATCACTAACTTCCCCTCAGAAAGAAAAGGTACAAAGTTATCACTGGAGCAGTACCTCACCTAAGGTACAAAAGCGACAATTCACCCCTAAAATGGTACATAATAGTGCCTTAAAGATACATATTAGTACTTTAAAAGCACATATCAGCGTTTTAACCTTTAGTTTTGGTACCTTAGGTGAGGTACTGCCCCAGTGATGGCTTTATACCTTTTCTTTTGAGGGGTTAATGGTTAAGAACATTTTCTGAGAGTGATAAAGTGAAAAGTTTGGAGTACGTCTTAATATAATGACTTTTTTATCGGTGTACACTCTAAAAAATGCTGTGTTGTTTTAACTCAAATTTGGGTCAAATATATAGACAAACCCAAATGTTGGGTTAAAAATGTACAGTTGAAAGTTGAAGTTGGGTTAAAATTTTAAATTACATTTTTAACCCAACATTTGAGTTTGTCCATATTTGACCCAAATTTGGGTTAAAACAACCCAGCATTGTTTAGAGTGTAGGTGTTTTTATTTTATATAAGATATATGTGTTTTGTAAGTTTGCAATTGTGCATTAAATAAAACAACTCTGAAAATCATCCCTTCGGTATGTGAATCTTCTCTTCGGTTTTTCAAAGCGAAATGGGGCAACTTGTTGCAAAACGCCACATTATTGGCACCAGAATTCGAACTGTCTCATAAATAACACAAGGAATAAACAGTAAAGACGTGCTTAATGTCAAAGTTTACCAACAGGGGTGTTTAGGGCATGTTGCTAAGTGACCACACATGTCCGAACTGAATCTGAACTCCGGAGGGCCAGTTTCAACTCTTTAAATGTGGAAGAGCAGCCATTTGGAAACTGTTTGTATCCAAGACCTAATGCATTAAATGCAAAACAATGGGAAAGAATGGTACAGTGAGTCAGCTGTTACCGTATTTCCCGTATCCAGGCCAAAGGATGCCTGCAGCTCGCGACCGCAGCTGTGAAACGTAATCGTCTCACAGAAATCCTTGAGGAATATTCCTGTGGCGACCAATGTTCATGAACGCCATCCTCTCATAACGTTCCCACACACAGCTAGAATTCAAGAGTGTGCATGGCCACTATTGTGAAGGCCTTGATATCATTATGTTTAGATATTTCCATAATTGTATAGCTATATACACCTCATGCTGAAGCAGATCAATGAAACTGGTTTCTGGTTTCTACATTTTTTTGTCTGCTTGTTTGTTTTTCTCCACGGTAAATAATATGGTTGGCACCTTTATGCTAAAGTGTTTTTGCTTTTTATATTGGTTTCCCTCATGTGTAAGCCACTTTGGATAAATGCATCTGCTAAATTGTCTCATTACCAATTAAAATACCACAATTACCATAATATGAAAACATCTTAGTGTGTATTTATATATAAATGTATATACATTATA
This sequence comes from Cyprinella venusta, assembly GCA_038021265.1. Lineage (NCBI taxonomy): Eukaryota > Metazoa > Chordata > Actinopteri > Cypriniformes > Leuciscidae > Cyprinella > Cyprinella venusta. Next base: position 46,247,677 of record CM075863.1, read on the forward strand.
TATATATATAAACACAAGTACATATAAATATAAGTGTATATATTTATGATTGTATATTTATACAGTATATACACACTAAGATTTTTTCATATTATGGTAATTATGGTATTTTAATTGGTGTATATATTACTTATACTTATATATATATATATATATATATATATATATATATATATGAACTAACCATAAATACATATTTATATTTACATGTAGTTGTTGTGTTTCTCTTTCCTTCAGTGATTTTCTGCTTATCGTCAGGTAATATTTTATGCATACAATTATTAACATAAATGTACATCATAAAAATAGTTGTATACAGCGTTTTACTTGCATTTATTTAAATACACAACTGTATAACATTACTGAATTACAGTACTGAGAATCTAATGGGACTCGGAAGTAAAATGTTTGGATACATTATTGTAACGAGAATGTGGGGGTAAAATGTGGTTAGTTGTCATTCAAATAGTTTATGTAATATCATTTATCTCCATGCAAAATATCATTTTTATTCTTATTTTGGGGTTATATGACGAGTTGTCGTGACCTTCATCCTGCATGAGTCATGAACACAATTAGTAAGGTTGTTGTGAAGGTTTCATTCTCCATTTCTTTGTCTTAGTTTCGAATGATGTGCGTGCGCTAGTCTCTCTGTCTGTCTGTGTGTGTGTCTCAGTATCTGTCATCAGTGGTCTGGTCTCCTGTGCCTGCTGTGCTGATAATCAGTGTATGGCTGCAGCTGGCTCAGTTCAGCAGGAACAGGAGCCTGGTCATCTCTCTGTGGCCTTCTCCAACACACACTCACACACACACACACACACACACACACACACAGAGAGAGAGAGAGAGAGAGAGGACTGTTCTCCACAGCACAAGCTACAGGTATGACCATGTACAAAAATACAATACAATCTACACAAATTCACTGATTCGTATAGTGATAAAAACATTTAATATCCACATTTTGCCTAGATTAAATAATGTTAAACAATATACATTCATTCATTGATGATATGGACTGTACTGTCTTTAACACTATAAATAAAATACTTTTCAAAAATCTGTCTAGTGCGAGTCTTTTTTTGCTGACATGAGAAAATGTAATTTGTATTTAATATATTAAAATAATTATTAGAAAAGATTATTAGAATAATATATTAAATTTTTTTATAGGCTATAATTTATGTAAAATATTTCAATTATGAGGAAAAAAATGTGTCTTCCATGGTTCAACTTTTTATTTTTTGTGAAATGAGAAATTAACATAAAGTTATTAATTAGAATTTAAAAAATGCATTTTATATTTTATCAGGTAAAAATAATTCAAATGTAGACTATTATATTATCTAAACATCATACGCATAATAGAAAACTTTCATTTTAAAGTTATATATATATATATATATATATATACTGTATGTGTGTGTGTGTATAAAATCTAAATATTGTTCAATATAATTATTGTACAACCAATTATGAAATATTTTTTTAAATAACTAAGAAATTGTATCACAGTTAATAATATAGGCATGATTAAATTATTGAATTGGAAATACATTTGTATTTAATATTTAATCTGAGGTATAACAAAAGGGTCTGAGTTAAATCGCATATATATATATATATATATATATATATATATATATATATATATATATATATATATATATATGAACACTGCTCTAACACGCAGAGCCAATCAGTTCTCAGGGACGACACACCTTGTGATCACGTGATCTTCCAGAGTATCCCAAAACGAATCTATGGATGGACAATAATTGGCTCTGTCCCAACACCAAGTGAGCCGCCTACGGAGGGGGTATTTTAGGGCATCATAAGTGCAATCCCGACATGAATATTGTTCCATAAATCGACATATGTCTTGTAAAGGCAAACGGCTGCAACCCATAGGCTATTTCCTTCATGGAAAAGCTAAATCCATTTTTTTTCAGAGGACTGACGAAAAAACCCAGACAACTGTTTGTGAAAATAGTTTTGGAAGGCTATTTGCATTGCAGGGTACGTCATGTTTCCTTTTAGTCTATACTTAGCAGAGAATGTCGTAAGTGTTATTTTTCAGATAACTTGGTTCTCAGCACCTGTCCCTTTCGTTTGCTCATCATTTATCTTCTGCTTCTCTCGTGTTATTCTCTGTCAAAATCCCCAAACGGTAAACAGTGAAATAATGTGAACAACTTTCTTTTTTTCTTTTTTTTTTCCTAGCTGTGACCAAAGGGCAAAAACAATTGGAAAACAACAGCAAGTGACCATGGAAACCAAAATACATCCCATACAATACAAATATACAGACATGTCAATGTTTGATCGCCAAACCACAAGAGGAACTTGGTCTGAGTTGGTTTAGAAATCAATTCTGAGAATAATCCTTACAGAGAGCAGATGCAGAGATGACGTCAACGGACAGTACCTGAGGATGTGTCTTCTAGGACGGTACAAACAAAAACGCGTCTCAGGCCCAGAAGGAAGATAAGCAATAGTCGAATAAAGTCGTTATCTTTGTTGTTTTTATCGCACAAAAAGTATTCTCGTCGCTCGATAAACTTATACTTGAGCTACTGTTGTCACGTGAAATATTTAAACATTTTCTTCGATGACTTTCTGGGACGTCAAGTTAAATTCTCTTTAGGGTGCCTATGTGGTAGTGATACAGCTCTCAAATTTAATCAAAAATATCTTAATTTGTGTTGAACGAAGGTCTTACGGGGTTGGAACAGCATGGGGGTGAGTAATGTGTCTTTTTTACAGTTTATAATGGAAGAAACCAATCTGTTTTAGAATGACTGGTGCAATAGAGAGCCTAAGTCCCGCCCCTCCCCTTCCGGCTCATGGGACCTTATTTCGGAAAAAATATGAATGGTAGTCAATGGCGAGAGACAACTTATCTTTTTATTCCGTCTGAACTGTGCCCTCAATTACACATATGATGTTTGTCAATTTAAAAGATAATTCTGAAAGTCAAAAACTTTGCAGTTTGTCATACAACAGAAGAGTAACATTTAGTTTTATGTGAAAATCGCTCTATGAACTACATCTCCCGGGAAGCGAAACGAGATCCGCTGCTCGTGTGTGTGCAGTCCGGTACAAAACACTCAGGTAGGACGGCGTAACGTTACGATTATAACGTAAGACTGTAGAAACAATGACAAACAGCCTCAGTAAAGTTAGCTTCCATTCATTGAGAGAAAATGTGCGCCTTTGGGGTTTGTAGTCTTTGTAATTACGTATTTTCACAGTCTTATACCTCAACGGTTTAACATCAAACTGCGACTTTCTTTACTTTAAAATGTATCTTTTAAATTGACAAACATCATGTGTATGTGTAATTCAGGGCACAATTCAAACCAGATCAAAATATTTGTTGTCTCTCGCCATTGACTACCATTCAATATTTTTCCGAAATCAGGTCCCATGGTGGTCGACCGGAAGGGGAGGGACTTAGGCTCTCTGGCAACTGACGTCACTGCGACGCCATCGCGCAATGTATTGTGGGGAGTATCCGCCATATTGTGAGGCCACAAACACAAGCCGGTATTTATCTGAGCATGCTTTAAAAAAAGTTTACAGATACAAACTCATACCGGACGCCAAGAAACGCTTACGTTATGTTGAAAAAAACAACTTTATTGGAAATGTCGACCCTTATGAAGTCCAAAGAACAGTGCATCCGCGACCCTGATGCCTTTCCTGCCGTCACATTTCCTGATATTTTAACATTTTTTGTCAGTGCCTCTTCACATCAATAAGTCTCTGGAAGCCCGCGTTCAGTTTACCAATGGCCTGGAGAGTTGTAAGCCGGTGAAAACACTGTCGTCCGAACGAAGGTAAGTTACTAGTTTTCTTTTGTTTTAGCATGTTTCCATAACCCGCAACATTACAATGATATTAGGCCTACAAGGTTGTTTATTTGTCATTGTAACTTACATCACACGCTGGTATAAATAATGCAAATAAATAAATAAAGCCTTAAAGTTGTTATATATTTTACAGTAGCAAGTAGTAGCCTACTACTACTCCTGTACAGTAGTAAGTGACAAATAATGTATTTTGAACATTAACTCTTGTTAATTCTATTACCCAATACACAAAATAATCTTTGAAAATGTCATTATATTACCCCTTTACCTATTCAATTAGGCTTTGTTTAGTGTTCAAATATAGCTGAATAAGCGAGGTCGCGCATTCACGAGAATCTGTACCGTTAGTCCAGGTGTGGACACATTTCTGATGTAAGTCATGTAACGTTAGATCTGCTGCTGCTCATGTGGAGATCAAGAGCGCTGGGTGTTTGCTCACACTTAAAGCTGTCGCCATGGCTACGAAGAAACCCGTCCGCCAGCGCGAGCAGATGCGCGTCACTGTTCGCACTGACATCATCGCACTTCCTGTTTCTAAGAGGACAACCTGGGGAACTTCTTCTCTCGTTATTTGTAAGTTAACCCTTTCTTATACTGTCTATGAAGTTAACCAAAGTAGCCTCGCGGACTCTGCGCCACGTTTTCCCCTCAAACGCAGTTCGGCAGCGTCTTTTTGCTCTCATATTAGACGAATGACACCTTTGCAGGTTTGTGATGATGACGAAAGACCTTAAGTAATGGGGGGCGGATCACCATGGCGACATAACAGGTAAACAGAGGAGCGTCAGATAAGAGAATAGACCTTATTCAGAGCAGCGCCATGACAGGTATGAGAGTGAGGCTGTGAGGGATAGACTTACTGTGTTTCCAATGGCATCCGCTCTAAAAAGCTGAATAAAGCTCAAATTACTGACGATTTTTTCACAGCTTACATTGTCGGGAGTTTTTTGTCAACTGAAATTTCTTGGAAAGATATTTTTCCTGTGTTTCATAAACAGAACAATCTGAAAACACATTAAATAACAGTACGGCCCATTGAAGAGATGTATATCTATCCCTCACAGCCTCGCTTTCATTCTCATTAAAAATCAAAGATGGCGCTGCCGTGAATAAGGCGTATGATCTTTGAGCAAACTAGCGTATTCTCACACTTCATAAACATAAACCCACCTACTCAGTCATTGATAACCCTGCACTTTATACCTTCCTTCCATTTATCTACACATCCAGAGTTCAGATAGAATTAGCTGGAAGTGCAGAAAAACGGGTGTTGGTTTTTTTTAAAGGGAAGAAATAAATCAATGACATTTAATTAATTAATTTTTACGTGTATTTATCAATTAATTTTATTTATGGTAGTAATATACAAGTATTCATTCTAAAAAAAATAGGCCTTTCTGCTATAAACTTCAAAAAGGCAAAAGGACTACTTTATATTAAGACAGCTGGTTCACATACTTTTCCATTCAGCCTTTGTGTAAATTTCCTCCTGAAATCCTTCCACACTCTTAATAAATTGTATAGGGTTAGGAAAAAGCCATGTCTCTAGTGCAACACACAACTCATCTTCTGCTGGACTTTAATAAACACTCATCCAAGTAAAGCAAACACTTAGAGCAGGAGAGCATTTACAAATGGGTCAATAATTGGGGGAAAAATGGAAATCCATAACATGAAGGAACGTTTTACTGGAATTTATTTATCATAATGCTGGATAAGATCAGATAAAATACAGTGTCCTGGCTAGCATACTGAGAAAAAAAAAAAAAAAACAGGAACAATTTAAATATAGGCTGAATATATTGGATCAGGGTCGCATTCGGCGTGAGACTCACGCAGTTGACACTGTTCTCAGGCTCTCACGGTACGATTTCTATAAAACAGCTTTGAAACAATGTCACGTACCTCAGAAAAGCCATTCTGTGTCCATAAACTCTATATGTGACAGACGTAAGCCAGTTACACACCCAGCTGTTTGTATGTAAACCTCACTCCCCTGGCCTCAAGAGGCGCTAGCAACTGATGCTAGAGTTTGTGGTTTTTAGCATCCTTGTTAATGCGCCTGCCTCCCACGCCAGAGACACTGGTTCAAATCCTGCTCGGATTGGGTCGAGTCGGACCAATGACATACAGGGTTTGTACAAGGTGCTTGAAGTATACTTGAATTTGACTTTTTAATATTGAAGTCCTGGTAAACCTTTGAAAACAGCCATAGATTTGAAAAGTCTTTGAATTACAAGGCAATATATGTGAAAATTAATACTTAAAGGCGAACTCCGGTCAATTTTAACATTGAGCTCATTTTTTGTACATTTGGAGTGCTGTCAGTACAGACAAAAACGACAAAAATCGGTGTTGCCTACACTGCGTTATCCTCTTTTTAAAATTCGCACCCTGTTGACTTCATTGGGGCATGTTCTAAACCTTTTAGCCTCTTAGCATCCTTGATTTGTCATTACGAGTGCACAGCCATGTGAGACGTGTTATTAAGAGTGACTGACCATGGTCAATCTGACTACAGTAGATATGAAATATATTAATAAAAGTGATGTTAATTCAGCCAGCTCACATACCTGTATTTACTTCCTGTTTTTGGTCGAAGTCCACAGTAGTCAATCGTCGAGTTTGCGCACGCGACCATTAACTAAATTGTAGGAGCCGTTTATATTTATTGTTTGCATGATAGTTTATTTTGTTTGGATATATTTATATTAGTATTTTGGACACTAGATGGCAGTGATTCGATGCACATGGTTGTATAAGTGGGCATAGGTGACAGGAAATGGAAGGCACAGGTAGGGGAAGCACACACAGTTTTCACCAGACCACGGATTACAACACACAACTGGAAACAAGACAAGAAAACAACTGGTATGTTCATCTTTGATGTACTTTTACTTCAATAAAGCACAAATCTCAACTGCAATAACGGCTGGAAAATCTTGTGTGTCTGCGTAGAAACTTCACTCCTAACTGTGATGGCAAAGAAATATATTGAACACAGGGCTAAAGGTACAGCCAAGCAAAGATTGCCATTACATAAATGATGTTTAACATCTGATTCGGATGAACTATCCATTTGAGTCTCCCCTGTTGTTCAGTTACCAATGATCGCGCGCAAACTCGACAATCGACTACTGTGGACTTCGCCGAAAACCGGAAGTAAATACAGGTATGTGAGCTGGCTGAATTAACATAATTTTTATTTATATATTTCATATTTACTGCAGTCAGATTGACCGTGGTCACTCTTAATAACATCACTCACATGATTGTGCACTCGTAAAGACAAATCAAGGATGCTAAGAGGCTAAAAGCAGGTTTAGAACTTGCCCCATTGAAGTCAACAGGGTGCGAATGTTAAAAAAGACGAACGCAGTGTAGGCAACACTGATTTTTGTCATTGTCTGTACTCACAGCACTCCAAACGTACAAAAAATAAGCTCAAAGTTAAAATTGACCGGAGTTCTCCTTAAATTTTACGGATAAAACAATCTTTTCACGCAAAATTGCTCATATAAATATCCAAGTATGTTATGTTTTCTCCTTCACTCTTCAGGAGAAAAATTAGAAAAAATTGAGAAAAAAATCATTTTAAATAAGAATATCTTTGACTAGTTGAATTTACCAGTCATTGCATTTGCTGCACTTTATTTTTTTTTACAATTTTTATTAATTATTTGTGTCTATTTACCTTATTTAGACTTTGAAGGATAATAAAGATATTGTTTGTTAAGTGAGATCTGATTGCAGTCCTAGAAAACCAAAAAAGTAGTGCTTTAAAAGTCCTTGAATTTCATTTTATAATATCTGTACAAAACCTGCATAGATATTAAGAAATATGCTGCCTAGGGAGCATTTTGTAAAAAAAAAAAAAAAACAAAAAAACACTATATTATATATATATATATTACTCTTGTATAATAAAAAAATAGTATTTTATGCAGTTGTTTACAAATAAGTTTTTATTTTTAACCTTAACAAGAGAAAGATATTTTCACCTTCAGAAAAAGTAACATGTAGCCTACTAGGTTCATGCATAAGTCAAAATGAATCATATTGAATTTCTATCTTATGAATCATTATTCCCCTGCAGCAATAATTGTCACTCCAAGTTGAACTCAAGTTGGCAGACCTGTATTAAATTCTGTCTTGAAATGTGTCGCTTTGGAATAAAGCGTTTGCTAAATGCATAACTGTGAAAATGAAATGAAAACCATTCTGTCAAACAAAATACATATTAAAACAAGTTTTTGTAATTATAAAACAAAAGCATTTGAAAATGTCAGGCTTTGCATGCAGCTTTCAGATAGGCACTATTTAGGTCAAGACAAAGATTGCTTATCGCTGAAAGTTCAAATGTGCAAAAAGTAATTTGAAACTATGCTAACAAAACCAAGACATTCATTAGGTCATTGACATTTAGGTCAAAAACACTTGATTTACACACGAGCAAATACACGCCGTTAACATCTCGACTACCGGTTTCCACAGAGCAGCTAAAAACAGTATAAATCTCTACAGTTTCTCACTGTAATTACATAAACTGTTTATACACTCCCGGCCAAGTGGAGTAAATCAAAAGAGCCTCGTGGGAATAAAAATGTACAGTAGTGGATAGAGAGACAGTTGGACTACATGTAGTGAATCACAACTGCCCTCTGGTGGAAGAACCAGATGCATACATTTCTTAAAGAGATAAATACATGCACAGAATCTTTAATAAATTATTTAATGTCTTTCAACTTCTCTTCATTCATGCCCATGCATTCTAGAAGATACATTATAATAATGTAATGTAGATAATGGAATAAATGTAGTTTCCAAATCTGAAAATGGAGAGAGCATAAACTTCCAGATAAAATGCAGTACTCAAACAATGGGATAACATACAATAAAACGAAAATTGTATCTAGCTACATAATTAAATAATAAAAAAAACACACATTTGAACATTTTACCATATGATTTAACCAGACAGAGAAATCCATGACAAAATAAACAATGATGTTGTGCTTGTTTAAATGGACAATTAGCCAAGATGTTATTATTTTATATTGAGCATTCAATCTATCTGAGCAGAAACACAAGCTAACAGGAAGACAGTCATGAGGGGTATCGCGTTTAAGAGAACAGCTCCATCAATCGCTCTTCTTTTCCTTGATCAGCCTGTCGGCGTTGCGTGCAAAAGTTTCAGCCACTAAAAGTGGAAAGACTATAGAAGCATCAGCATAAACCTGCACAGAAACACAACAGCACAGTTAACCAGTGACGAGTGTAATAGTTGCATGCATGTAGTGTTTACAACGAGAGCATCCCAACATATGTCTCTTACCTTTACGGGAGTGGCATCCATGCGGATCTTTCCCCAAGAGACGGCTTCATCGGGCCTGGCGCCGGAATCAGAGCCGTCAAACTCCTGGCCAGTGTTGACAAACACCGCAAAATCTGCTCCATTCCTCTGAGAGAGGACAAAAACAGATTGCAAACTTTGTAGGTTTTTTACATGCTTTTGCAACAGGACGTGGCATGCACGGCGCTATGAAACACATTAATTTCAATGATCTTGTGCCGCGCGAGGACGTTTAGTTGCTTCGTCGAACAAAGCGCAAGTGGATCTAGCTAGACCAGAAACAAAACAACAACAAAGCAAGCCGATCTACTTTTCCATGTTGATAAGAGCATTAAAATGAGAAAAAAGGGGGCAAAAATAAATCAAGAGACATTTAGAATAGATAAAAATGAACGATTAATCGCGAGTTAACTATGCGATTAATCGCGATTAAAAATTTGAATCGTTTGACTGCACTAATATTTTTATTTTGAATGAGTCGTGCTTTTTGAGGTTCATATGATTACCATGAGATTAGCGTTGGAGACGTGATGCTTGACGAGACCTCCTCCGAGAATGATCATCCCTGTGCTCTTGGCGAACACGGCCTTGCTGTTCAACCTCCGAATATCTGACGTACATAACATAAAAAAATGACAAGTGAGATTTGTAAAATAATCTCCAGATTGCGTTCGCTTCACATCTTGGACGACTCACCCTCCACAATGTCAAGCACTAGTCCGGGATTCTTATAGGAGTGAAAGTAGATCATATCACCCAATGAGCCGTCGGTGAGGGCGGGGCTAAACACCGGGATGTCATTCTGAAAAAAAAAACAAAACAATCATCCAATCAGTAAGATTTCCATTTGAGGAAGGACTGATACAGGTGACTGATGTGTCTAGTTCAAATATTACCTTATAGGCCCAGTAGTACACAGATTCTGGGTTGTTGATTTCTTTGCCGAGTCTGTGGATCATTTTGGAGGGTGTCCAGTGTGTGCCCTGATGTAAAAACATTTAACAATATTGCACACTCTTCACTTACAAGAAAAACTTCAATATGCAAGCCAAATGCAACTAAAATAAATATATCACCTCTGTTATCAGATCTTTTCCAGCATCATTTGGTCAAAAATAGGCATTTTACAAATATTTAAACACTCAATTAAATAAAATAAAGGAAAGTAAAGTAAAGGTAAGGTAAAATAAAGTTTTATTAAATTAAATTCACCTTTTGTTCCAGCATCATTTGGTCTAAAATAGGCATTTTTACAAATATTTAACCTCCCAAATATAATAAAATAAAACAAAACCTTTTGTTCCAGCATAATTTGGTCAAAAATAGGCATCTTTACAAGTATTTAACCTCCCAATTTAATACTAATGAAAAAAGTAAAGTAATATAAAATAAAAGCAATATCACCTGTTTTTGTTCCAGCACCATTTGGTCAAAAATAGGCATTTTTATCATTTTTAACCACTCAATTAAATTAAATAAAGTAAAGGTAAGGTAAAATAAAATTATATTAAATTAAAATGCATCTTTTATTCCAGCATAATTTGGTCAAAAATAGGTATTTTACAAATATTTAACCACTCAAATAAAATTAAATAAAATAATAAAATAAAATATTTAGTTCCAGCACCATTTGGTCCAAAATATGTTTTTTTTTTACAAATATTTAACCACTCAAATAAAATTAAATAAAATAATAAAATAAAATATTTTGTTCCAGCACCATATGCTCCAAAATAGGCATCTTTACAAGTATTTTAATTATATTAAATTACATTCACCTTTTGTTCCAGCACCATTTGGTTCAAAATAAGCTTTGCTTAACAAACATTCAACCACCCAATTTAATACTAATAAAAAAAAAAGTAAAATAAAACTTCTCACCTCTGTTTTTTGTTCCAGCACCATTTGGTCCAGAATAGGTACCAGCCAGTCTTCAAACTTACAATAATTATCATTTGGTACCAGGAGATTACCTATTCTGTGACAAAAAAAAATGTAATGTACAGTATTAATAATTGCAAATAAACACCACAATGACCTAATCAGGAGTCATATACTCACCTATTAATGCCTTGCTGTCGTAGCTCTTTTCCTTTTAGACTGAACTCTCCAAGGTAAGTGGGTCCTAAACATTTTATAATGTCTTCTTCAATCCCTCCAGCTGTGCTCACGATCACATCAACCTACAAACACATAAATATTTCATTTCATAACAACAGAATGGATGATAGTGCGTAACAGCGCTTGTTCACTGGGGTGGTCGTACCATCCTGTGCTGTGCGAGGTAGCGAATAGTCTCTCGTACACCGGAGCTAATCAGGTTTGACGTGTAGCCCAAGAAAATAGTGCATCCTGAATGAGTCTGATCCTCGTAGCCCTCGATCTCGTCCTCCACCGGCTCCAGTCTCTTCTCTATCTACTCCGACCACAAACATGAGAAAGAAAAAACACCCGCAGTCATGTGTGATTTAGATACGGACAGTGGTGGTATACATCACACAGAGCCCACAAACAAATTGCAAGTTTCTGTAATACTTGAACTTTTATTATTAAGTCACACTTATTGAGTAATTAAATAATGCTATTTATACCACATTGATAAGCTATTCGATCTCGGTGTTATTGTAGTTGGATAAGTGTTTGAAAGGGGAGACTCACCATCCTGTTGATCTCCTGCACGGCCTGGCCGAAGCTGCTGGCCTGGAAGCCCGTGGTGAGGAAGGACTGCAGCAGGGCCTGATGGTCCACCCCCTGGTTGAAGTCATAGCCTTTAATCTGGAGCATGTCCTGCGGGAGAGGGGTGCTCTCCTTCAACACTGCGTCCCTCGCCACGGGGGGAGCCAGGTGAGCCATGACGAGCAGCCTGGGAATGATACACAACCAGCTTATATTATTTATGCACACTTAATGCGCTGATGGTACAGAATGACCACAACAACATTTACTATGGTATTTATATAGCACTTCAAACTACCACAGCACTTTTCAACAACTCGTGCACGTTATCTACTAAAACAGTGCTAGATCATTGATTTTAACCGGTTCAATAATTGATTGTGTTACATAACGCAAATGTAAATACATATTACATTTGTTTCTGTTTATTTGTATGTCTAAAATAATGTTACACTCACCCCAGCGGTTAAGTATGTAACACCCGGTATGTTTATGTTGTTTATCGCTGATGGCACTCACAGCACCGCACATTTGATCAGCCACATGTTTCAAACTACGGCAAGCGCAGCGGTACAAACTAAATGCAAAACGCGAATCGAAATCACATACTTCCGCATCCCCACTAGTAAGCGAAAAACAGAAAGACAAACGAACATTGCTGAATTCTAAATTTAATACAACTTTACTGTAATATATAACTAACATTACAGTTGAGACATTTGAATATGCACTATTTTTAAATGTCCAATTACAGAGTAATTAAATGCAAATGATTGATTTGCATTGGCAGCACACTATACAAACACAGTTCACATTTAATATTCTCATACATATCAGGAGGATGAAGCTATGTGCACACAGTTACACACATTTAATAGAGGTTTCATGACCACCAGAGTGAAATCAAATACTACTGAACTTTCGTGACATTTCTGGCGCCGTTGATGTGACCTCAGAACTCAACCACATCACAGGACCTTTGAAGCTTTTAGCCGTGTGTGTGTGTGTGTGTGTGTGTGTGTGTGTGTGTGTGTGTGTGTTGGAGGATGAAGGGGTTCATCTTCCCACTGAGACATAAATGCCTCCAAAAACTGGATACCAGCTCTTCCTCGCTGAAACAAGAACATTTGAACTACACAACAAGCCAAATGGACTCTTGAGGTAAAATTACAGCCTCAGACACGATCTATACATTCATATAATATATGTAATGCTCAGATATTGCACGTGCTTTCCAGCTGGTGCAAGTCTCAGGTTGAGCAGCAGTGATGGACGTATACTGCAGTAATAATGTTCTTCAGGCCAGGAGAACCGTGGAGCAGCTGAGACTGGAGACAGAACTGCAGAGAGTCAAGGTGAGACGCATTCATCACTGATTCTACACTTCTTACCTTCTAGAGACTATCTTTTATGGTATATAGCTGAAATTACAATATTTTCAAAGCATAATATAATATACACTTTAAAACAAATTTTATTTTATTTAGGTTATTTAGATTCAAAAGATGTATTTGATTATTTACGTTAGGAAAAAAATGGCTCTTCTAAGACATAATAGTAAAACCTCATTTGGAACCTTTAAGAGGGGTATATCATAATTATATATAATTATAATATAATAGTAATGTCTGTTCTGGGTTTGAGTTGTGATCTTGTTTGATTTGCAGTTAGTTCATGTACTTAGGTCATAGTTGCCATGGTTTTTGATTTGCCCTCATGTGTTACGCCTGTGTCTAGTTAATTGTTTAGTGCTTGTGTGTGTGTGTGTGTGTGTGTCCTTCATTTTTAGTTCATATTTAGTTCAATCAGTGTTGGTAAGTTACTCCAAAAGTAATTCATTCATTACATTCCTAATTACATCTTCAACAGTGTAACTGCAATTAGATTACTGTACTTATTACTCTTGCTAAAAAGGATTAGCATTGCTTATTAAATTAATAATAAATTTCTAAATCCCACATCAACCTTGACCAGTTGAACAGCACGATAGACATGAAACTGTTCCTTTAATTTTTTAAATATTTGCATAAATTATTAGTCTCCATATTTAAAGGGGTTGCATACATTTTGAAATTCTACATTAAATTTTGTTGTTAAATCCATTAGTTTTATACAGATTTGTTCTATCTATCTACATTCTTAGAAGGAAAGGTTCTATATAGAACCTTAAAAGGTTCTAAAGCGCTACGTATTTGGAACCCCTAAAATGCAATGCATGTGAATGATTCACAAAATGATTGACAAAATTCAAGATATGTGGGTTAAAAAATTTAATTAATCAATATCAGATGAGATTAAAATGTGATAAGTTACAGCAGTTTAATAAAACAATAATTTAATTACATACTACAAAATGTTGCAGAATAATGTAATATATGAACTAATAATAGCCTTTGTGCCAAAATGGTTCTTTCTTCTCATTATACAACTTTTTTTAGCATTAAATATCCTTTGGAGTTGAGTAAAGAACCCTATGCTACATATATACAACCCTTTTTTCTAAGAGTGTAGTACTCAATGCAATCACATCAAAATTAACTAATTAAATGACAGAACATGAGTAATCCATTACTTACTTTTTCAAGGGAAATTACAGTAATTAATGACTTCGTAATGCATTAAACCCAACAGTGAATATCACATGATGTAAGATAACTATCTGTGATATGTAACATATAGATTTCGGCAGCGGCAGAGCAGATCGTCCAGTACTGTCAGGAACACAGGAGAGCCGATCCACTGCTCACCGGGATCGCGGCGTCTTCCAACCCGTTCAAAGATAAGAAGACATGTGTGCTTCTGTAATCAACAATCTTACTTTTTATTTGCAGTCTTGAACCTTGAAAAATCAAACTGTATTACCGAGTTATACATTTATAAAGCTGTTGGGAAAAAAAAAATACAAGCTATCAAACAAAAAAGAGATTTTGATCACAGGACATTCAGTCAGTCACAGAGCAACTTATATTATCTGCAATTATAAATAATTCTGCAATTATAAATAATTGATAAATATGGACTTTTTTCAATGAAGTCTATTTATTAGTTTGTCATGGTGTTAAAAGTGATCACTGACAGTGTATGAAGCTGTGCAGCGTAAACTTGCATAAGTGCGCTGACAAGTATACAAAAACAAATTGAATCACAACCGGTTTTAATAACCGATTTCCTTGTTTGTGTGTAACACATCTAAACTGATTTATAATGATTCTTGTTTGTACAAATTTAACTTCACTGTATTATACTATGTCATTAACATCAATTTTGTTGAAATTTCAAGTAATGATCATCACACAAGCAAACTGGAAAACAAATATCGTTGTAAGGAAAACCGAGGTGGTGTTCCTGAAATGTTTAGTGTGCTAACGCAGAACGGAGAACCACGGACAGCTGGGAATGTCAAGTTTTTGCTTCTATAGACATGTGTCAGACACCTAAAACATTGGTTTTCATCCTTTCCCCAATAAAAGCAGCACATGAATCTTGTTCCCTGCATTGAAATGCTTTTTAAACTCTCAGTTTCTGAGCCTCCAGACCTCCACATTCATGTCACCAGAAGCGATGGCCATCGTTCCTCCTTCAACACTCAACTGGGAAGAGAAAAAGTGATGAGCCTTTGTTAATGCACGGAAGTATAGACATCTGCTAGTTAAGAGATATGGGAATAATCCAACAGAAATACTTATGACAAAAAGGTTGAGATTCACGTCAACCTTATTCTACAGTGAATCTATGTTATAAAGTGGTATATCTTTGAAAGTGGCCCATCCAATCAGATTCAAAATGCATTTGTGTTTTGAGTCTTTAAGTGTTACATAATGTGAAGGTTATTTTGCATTGATTCGTTCATATGTTTTGAATTATGGTTTGCGTCCATCAAATTTCAAATAATAACAATCTAAAGTATCATTCATTTGGTAAAAATACTTAATCCACTGGATTATCCAAAAATAGGCAAGATCATATCTACTATGATGTAATAAATAACGAGATCACGAAATCGGTATATTGCGAAAAATGATAAAAATCTCAATATCGAGGTGCAAATTACTAACAAAGTGTATTAATGCAGTATAACTGTACAACTCAGGATAATACAATTCGTGTTTACACAACAACGACGTACTGAAAACATTTTCCCAATGCGTTTGTCATGTGCAGACGGCAACTTTGACTTCAAAATGAGCCTCGTTCACCATAGACATACACACTAGACCTCACTTTGGGGTTCTAAGCATGCGTCAAAACCACCGCCATCTTGGAACAGGGGTCTTGTCATAGGAAGTAGCTAGGTAAAGCTGCTATCTCTGCCTTTACTTTGAATTCATTGATGGTGGCGGACTTTTGTGCAGCGTATGATGTTCATGGATGAAATCTGAACTAGGAAGAATGTTTTTAAAAAAAACAACATTTTTTTCTTTCTGTAATCAATGATAAATACATGTCTGACCGTTGGAACAAACCAAAAAAACAAGAAAAATCGCATTCATGATGATTTATGGTGATTTTATTTCCGTTAGACCTGTGTCTACTACATTGACGCTGATGCATTAAAGTGGATGGGCTCCCCTGTTTCAAGATGACGGCTCTATTGACGCATTCGTTCCAATGAACTGCCGTAGCCAAGGTGAGGTCTAGTGTATATGTCTATGCTCGTTCACAACGGTTAAAAACGCTGTATTACTCATGCCTGGCCACTAGTTGGCGATGTCACTATGTAAAGAAACACTATGCGCTGATAGACTGATACACATGAGAAACTGTTTTCAAAAGTTTGTGTTTTCAGGCCCACAAAACGTGTAAATAAACGGCCAAAGCGCATAAAAGGTTTTATGATTTTAGTTGAAAACAGTGTAGCGTAAACAGCCCCTAATTTATGTTCTCTATTAGGAACTAAACGTGTGACCTGAATATCCAACAAAAATATGAACAGTATGTACAATAATCTAGAGAATAGCATTACCATGTTTTTTAGATGTATGCTTTTGAAAGAAGTCTCTTATTCTAACCAAGGCTGTAATTGTTTGATCAAAAATACAGTAAAAATACTGTGAAATACTGTTTTCAATGCGAGTCTTTTTTTAAAATGTAATGTATTCCTGAATTTTCAGCATCATTACTCCAGTCTTCAGTGTCACATGATCCTTCAGAAATCATTCTAATATGATTTGATGAAAGATTTTTTAATTATTATTATAAAAAGTCTTCATTGTCACTTTTGATAATGCATCCTTGCTAAATTAAAGTATTAACAGTAGTGTATAAGATATATAATTTTGGTCAAACTGCCCACCCATATGACCGCTTGAAATTAATACAAAAAATACAAATAAAATTAATAAAAATCATGGTTAAATTAGTCACCGTACCCCATTAACTCCTGCCTGATGGTGAAGTGTGCACAGCGTCTGTGGTGGAGCACATGGGAGGTGGATCTGCACAGAATTAGAGATGTGAGCTGCCGATAACCTTAGATAACTAACCAACAAGCCACATGTTGAGCTGTGGGATGCCTCACCTTGATAGTGCGGTCAGAGGAGCACGTGTAGAGAGTGCCAGGAGAAGAGTGGACACCTGTGACCAGTGAGCGGTGGATGTTGAAGTGTGATATGGGCGTCAGGCAGCTGTTGTGCAGGGAGAAGGTGTGCACGAGTCCACGGTTATCCCCGGCCCATACCTCACGACCGCTGTGGCACAGCGACAACAGGTAGGAGCTCAGCTGTGGACATGCAAACACGAACAAGACTGAAACAGCTGCTTGTAGAAGCACGGCGTCTTTTATTATTTAATGTTTAGCTTGTGTGTGAATAGCTATGATAGCCTGGTTCCACCACAGAATAAAAAATAAAAAAGGTAAATGCGACTGTTTTTCTCAAACTATATCTCGCATTTCTGACTTTTTATCTCGCAGTTCAGGATAAGTACTTCATAAAAAGTCCCAATTATCTTTTATAATGTTTTATTCTGTGGCGGAAACAAGCAGTTCTGAGAAATTATGCAATTGAAAAAAAGTCACAGTTTTCACAATTCTGATTTTATAACACGCAATTGCAACTTTATTTCAAACAATTCTGACTTTATATCTCGCATTTCTGAGAAATAAAGTCAAAATTGCAAGATGTAAACTCGTAATTGTGAGATAACGACGTAAACTTATAATTGTGAGAACGCAATTGTGACTATTTCAAGCAATTCTGACTTTATATCTCGCAACTATGAGAAATAAAGTCAGAATTGCATGACGTAAACACATAGTAAACTCGTAATTGTGAGAACGCAAGACGTAAACTCGTAATTGTGAGATAAAGCAAGATGTAAACTTGTAATTGTGAGAACGCAAGACGTAAACTTGTAATTGTGAGATAACGCAAGACATAAACTCGTAATTGTGAGATAACTCAAGACGTAAACTTGTAATTGTGAGATAACGCAAGACGTAAACTCGTAATTGTGAGATAACGCAAGACGTAAACTCGTAATTGTGAGATAACTCAAGACGTAAACTCGTAATTGTGAGAACGCAAGACGTAAACTTGTAATTGTGAGATAACGCAAGATGTAAAGTCGTAATTGTGAGATAACGCAAGACGTAAACTCGTAATTGTGAGATAACGCAAGACGTAAACTCGTAATTGTGAGATAACGCAAGACGTAAACTTGTAATTGTGAGATAACGCAAGACGTAAACTCGTAATTGTGAGATAACTCAAGACGTAAACTCGTAATTGTGAGATAACGCAAGACGTAAACTTGTAATTGTGAGATAACGCAAGACGTAAACTCGTAATTGTGAGATAACTCAAGACGTAAACTCGTAATTGTGAGATAACGCAAGACGTAAACTTGTAATTGTGAGATAACGCAAGACGTAAACTTGTAATTGTGAGATAACGCAAGACGTAAACTTGTAATTGTGAGAACTCAAGACGTAAACTTGTAATTGTGAGATAACGCAAGACGTAAACTTGTAATTGTGAGATAACTCAAGACGTAAACTCGTAATTGTGAGATAACGCAATTGTGACTATTTCAAGCAATTCTGACTTTATATCTCGCAATTATGAGAAATAAAGTCAGAATTGAACGATGTAAACTCATAATTGTGAGATACAATGTCGCAATTATCTTTTATAATGTTTTATTCTGTGGCGAAAACCAGTTTCCATAAATACCTGAATCTTCTGCAGGAGCTTCCCCGCCCTGCGGTCGAACAGAGCGACGGTTTTGTCTTTACTCCCTGATAAGATGTACTGGTCATCCGACACCAGGCACAACACGGCATCACTGTGGAGATGAAGACTCTGGACCAATGGATCTGCAGCTGTTATGATCACACATTAAGGACAGTTACCAACTAATACAGATCCAACGGGCCTGTGCCGATCATCATAGTGACTTCACTGACTTCACAGGTAAAGTTTAGTCTGTCCGTCCTTCTTTTTTCTTTTCTTTTCGACTGAAGAAGGAAAGACATGGACATCTTGGATGACATGGGGGTGAGTAAATTATCAGCAAAAGTTTTTTTTAAATGTGAAATACACCTTTAAGTGTCACTTTTACATACTGACGCCAAAACTTTGAATGGTAGTGTACTATTATGTGTAATTACTATTATCCTATGATTTTATAAGAAGTGGTTCTTGGAAACGTACCTACCAGTTCACTGAAATTTGGCCTATTTGGTGAACTGGAGTTTTTATTCTGTCATATGTGAGTATAAAGTAGAGCCAGACCTATATATCGGCCGATATTAGGCATTTTCCAAACTATCGGTATCGGCAGTTATAATGGCCGATAAATGAATATTTAAAAATTAAAATAAAAACAGACGAAACACGTTTGAACCACGTCATGAGTGTTGGAGTTGTATAGTTTGTCCACCAGAGGGCACTCAGTCATCAGTAGGTTCTGTTGTGACAATAAAAGAAACAAGTTTCTTTATAAAATGCATTATCATATTATTTTAGTTAAAACTCATAAATAACTAATGTTTGGGAAATCTGTTCATTTTTTGTTGCGCGTTTCGAAAAAAATTTAGGGATGGGCAACGATTAATTGCGATTAATCGCTAGCAAAATAAAAGTTTGTGTTTACATAATATGTGTGTGTAGTGTGTATAATTAATTTGTATATAGAAATACCCACACATGCATGTATATATTTAAGAAAAATGTGTTATTAATATGTCAAATATTTGTATTTATATATAATATTAATTATGTATAAATATATATAAAGTATATACATGCAAATATTTCTTAAATATATACATGCATATGTGTGTATTTATATACAAATTAATTATACACACTACATAAACATATATTATGTAAACACATAACTTTTATTTTGCTAACGATTAATCGCGATTAATCGTTGCCCATCCCTAATATATCGGCCGATATATATCAGAATATATGATTTTAAAACAAACAAATATTTGTATCGGTATCGGCCTTCAAAATCCTTTATCGGTCGGGCTCTAGTATAAAGCGCACAAGCTTTGATTTTATTTTTTTAAATAATGCAAATACATAAATACATTTCTAATTGTGGCTTAGCTGTCCAAACATTAGTCATTTATCACTAAATTCAGGGTTTTAAGCATGAATAATAATGCAAATAAATATTATGAATGTATTTACGTCATGTATTGTTGACTAAAACTATTCCAAATCAATGTTGGTTCCCGAAATAAAGCTAAAATTAAACAAAATCAAAATATTAAATGAAAAACTTAAAATATAGAAATATTCCAAATGGCAACTAATGAAGCTGAAAATAAAAATAAGTTGAAGTACTACAATTACTGAAACTAATAAAACAATATTCTGTCTTTACTGAGCTAGACGATGACATCACTGTTTTCTCCAAAGCTGCTTTATAGATGAAATGAACTATTTTAATAATTGATAATCTTTGCAATAGAATAAATGTTGAACAACAGCCAAAATGCATTATTTTCCACTGTAAAAATACTTTGAAACAATCTGTATTGTAGAAAGCGCTATTTAAATAAAGGTGACTTGACTTAATGAAAATATAAAAAATAATACCTAATTCAAAATATCATAAATACAAATAATTAGTACTAATTATACCCCGCTAATAAAACAATCACAATAAGACCATGAATGTGCGTTAAGAAAACAAAGGAGCTGAACGTTGACTCACCTCGGGTGTCAAAGATGTTCAGTCTCTGATCATGTGACCCGGCCAGCACCGTGTCCCTCTCGCAGGACAGACACAACACAGCCGCTTTGCACTGGATGAGTCCCCGTTCCGCTCCTCCGGCTTCAAGATCCCAGAGCCTCACGGTGCTGTCGAACGAGCCTGAGGCCAGCAGAGGTCCGCTGGATGCCAGGCACCACACCCAGCCCCGGTGGGTGCTAATGGTACCCCGTCCCGCTAGAGTGTGCATTAAAGTGCCCCTGGAGCCGTCTTGAAGGTCCCAGAGGTTCACGTTTCGGTCCCGAGAGCCTGAGGCGCACAACGCCCCTGTTCCACCCAGCAGGAGGACGCAATTCACATCTGCAATGTGGCCAGATGGAAGAATGATGTGCTCCAATGGTGAAGAAGTGCTGGACGACTCAATCAGACTGAGACTATCAGGTGCATTCTGGGATTGAACTTGCATATTTTCATCTCCTGCCTCCGCTGCACCGTTTAAATCAGCATCCAGCTGCATCTTTTCCAAGTTCCTCTCAGGTGGCGGGACTTCGCCGTTCACCCCGACACCCGCCTCTTCCTGTCTCTCTCCCTCTCCCCGATTCTCCAGCCCTGTCCAGCAGCCAATCAGCTGCTCCATTTCCAAGCAGGCCTGGGACCAATCAAAATCCTCCTTTGGCCCGACTGGGAAAAGTGCTTTGGGACCTGTGAGTTTTTGAGCCCTCAGTTGCCACATCAAGCGATCCTCCCCAACTTTTCCCAACGTCTGACATACCTGAACATAGAAAAAGAAAAAAAAAAATACTTTTATTCAGCAAAGATGCATTAATTTGATCAAAAGTGGCTGTAAAGACAATTATACTGAACTTTCTGTTCATTAAAAATAATTTTTTCCCAGTTTCAACAAAAATACTAAGCAATACTGTAACATTGATGATGATAATTATTGTTTCTTGAGCATCAAATCATCATATTAGAGTGATTTCTAAAGGATCATGTGACACTGATGATGCTGAAAATTCAGATTTGATCACAGGAATAAATTACATTTTACAATATATTCACATAGTATTATTAAATCGTAATAATATTGCACAATATTACTGTATTTTTGGTCAAATAAATGCAGCCTTGGTGAGATTAAGAGACTTGTTTTAAAAACATCACAAATCTTACTGATAAACCCAAACGTTTGTCTGAACACAAAAACAGTTCTTTATCATACAAAAGTAAACCAAAAAATGTCACATGTTGAAATGTACTAATACTAATATTTATAAACGCATTCATAATAGTAAAAACGAATAGGCCCAACAGGCTTGAATAGGGAAAAAAAAAGTCATTTTTGGCTTGTAAATGTGTCTTGAATGTGGAAAGGATTACTTGTGGCAGCACATCAATGACACACTGCGCTGGGAGATGCGAGGCGATCTGTGTAACAATCTCCCATGGCAACGACAGGAGGTTTGCCCCATTGCTCGATGGGGAGGGGCTCGTCTCCAAAGCCATGACGGACGGCTCCAAATTCAGTCTGTGGGGCAAAATGTCACAATGCAAAAGTTTACAGCAAAAGCCTGGAATTTACAGTCTGGACGAGCCGAAAGTCTTGAGTTGTCATATTTCACAGAAAATCATGTAGACTATAATACACTACATCATCCATTCAGAGGAAATCGAACATGTTTGATATTTTGAGCCGATATTACAACGTCATGAGTCATGGATCTGATATTACAAAGTCATGTATTATTTCACAATTACACGTGCAAACCACAGTACATTACAATGTATTGTTTATATGTAGCTGAAATATCATTTCACACAGACCTTTGAGATAGGGGGTGTGGGGTGTCATTGGCAGTGGCGGCAGCAGAGCATCTCTCTTTCTTCTTCTCCATCTCTTTCTCTTCATCCTTCTCCTTCTCCTCCAGGGTGACGTTTAGCCTTGACATCACCTGAAACACAAGAGCATAAAGCTAAGCTGACGTCACTTTCTGTTATTCACGTTATAATAAACAACTTGATCTGAAAAGATACGTTCTTTACGTCCATTAATGCTAAATTATTTACTCTGGTTGCCTCTAAATTCAAAAATAAATGGTACGGCAAACATGACAACATTACGTTTTTAAGCAATTAACGTATAAAAATATATCGGAAGCAGATTTTTCAAGCAGAAATAAATTAGATGCCAGTTGTGTAACTCGTAAATACTTGCATGTGTTATAATATAAAAATAGAAAACTGATCGTAATAAATAAATATATAACTTATGGATTGTAATAATCCATATGATTTACTTAAACGTGAGATATAACGGGCACATACCTTATTTTTTTAATCAAAAATCCGATTGAAAGGGCAAACGATCCACATTTCTCGTCCATCAGGCTTTTGTCAAGAACTATTGATCATTTTGATATGACTCTGCACAATCATCCGAGTTCAGTCTGTTTTATATCTAATTAGTCCCGTTGTAAGATTTGCTAATGGAGAGCATTTGTATTAGAAAGAAAGAAAAAATATAGATGATTGAAACGGCCTTTGGATTAACATCACACAATATATGACTGACCATAGCTATAAACTGTATGTGACTGGCACCAGCAGACGCATGTAAACCTGTCTATGATGTAAACCATAGACAGTAAAAGAAAGATGTAAACAACACTACCCTCTTCTGGCGCACATCAATTACGTCATCGGGGTTTCCGCGTCGTGCTTCAAAATACATTAAATTATTTCGTTTTTAGTAGTTGGCTCTTTCATTTGTATTTGTTTTATTTATCTAAATTCTTTAGGTTCAATTAGCATTTATTTCCGTTTCCATAGCATTTCCGTTCTATTTAATTATTTTTGTAATATTTGACAAAAATAAATACATTAGGCTATTGATTTAAACATTTAATAATATTCAAATTATCCTTAAAAATGTTTTCTGATAAAATACGGACGAAAATGTTGTTTGTTTATTTGTTTACCGCGGAGACCGCGGTCGCGTAACGGGGTCACGGGGTCAGTTTAATTAACAAGTCAGAAAAGGAGAAGAGCTGTGTTTGATGTCCTCAATATCAATCGATAGTTTAACCTAACGTAGTTTAACGATCCTCACCAGCCTTGCGCTGACCAATTTAAACAGATACAAGTCCATTTGGCGCCACTCACTTGCATTTTACCCATAAACCTCTGCTAGTATATTTTAAATGAGTGAGGTAAAATGGCTAGACGCATTGTGGAAACAATTTTAACAACTACTGACATTTTGAATAGAATTGAGGAGGCTCTAGGGGACAGAGACAATCATTCAGAAAATGAGAGACGAAGACTTTTTAACCGTTTGCCACAAACAGAGGCCTCACTGGGAACTGTGAACGTGAGAAGAAGGTAAAAATGTGAATAACAATGAATATGCTATTCGTCCAGAAAAGTATGCATTTAGTCAAAGTTAGCCTATAACTGAGTAGCATATTTAACTGCCTGATATGTAACGTTAAGATATGTTATTTCTGAACTAGATAATGAAAATGCAAGTGCACAATAACATTTTCTTATTTCCTTTAGGTGCCAAAGAAACACAGGTGGTCCCTTCATTAGAGAAGTGTGTCTATTGACCTCCCCAGAAACCACAGTTGTACCAAAGGGAATGGCTAGATTCCAACTCCCAAATAATGGTTACATTATTAGTGGAGAACAAATCCAAAAACGTTGGAATTCCCAGCTGGTGTTGCAGCATATTCATTCTATTTTTGAATCAAAACTTCAACTCAACACTGAGTAAGTAACTAAAACTCTGAGATTAGTTGTTTAAATTGTTACTGCATAAAAACAAATCCCTTACAAAAATGAACCATGGTTTTATTGTTGTAAAAGGGTAGTAACCATTTTTGATTGATTGCCATTTGTATAACCACAGTTTTACCACAAATTCCATGGTTAAACTATGGTTAGTGTAGGAAAGCCATGGTTAATTTGTGGTTACCATTGTTTAACTGGAACAACCATGTGTTTTTGAAGTGAACCCGTGGTTAATTTTTGTAATCAACCATTTAAAAATTAAAGGGATAATCACAATTATCAAGGATGATAACGTCGTCATCAACCACTTACTCACCTGTATGAGTTTCTTCCTTCAAAATGGATATCTTGTCATTTATTTATGCTTCCAATCCATAGCTGTTCTCAGTCAGCATTTACTTTTTACATTATCTGGCCCTTTTGAGAGATTCAATGTCACAAATTTGCAAGGCTTTGATTAGATGTTGTGCAGAGTCTTAATTATCCCCTCAGTTAATGTCACATGGTTTCTTATTGAATTATCTGGTCTCAGCCTTTATGAACCCACAGTGCACCAGTGAGTGATTTAAGATGTTACATTTAAACCCACTTATTCAGTATATCTATTATCTAAGTAATTTACCCTCTTTTTTACATTTAAGATTGGAGATATTGAGAGCTTTAAACACACAGCTGGTCAAACCTACACTGGAACCTGGAGTTGAACTGACTGGAACCATACTCTGCATGCGAGTCATCTATGTACGCCCTTCTGTTGACCTGTCTCAGCCTGATCAGGTAGGGTCATTTATTCTATGAGAACAGACTGTTAAACACAGAAAGTGTGACATTTTGTTATATTTTTTCTTTGCATGTCTATGAATTATAGAAATTAGATTTGAAAATAGGAGGATTAGAGTTTCTTCTTAGAGTGGACTTTAATGTTGACAAATTACCTATATCCTTGTCAGAATTTCATAGGCAAATACTTTTGTATTGGAAAATGTTGTACGTTCATAACTTCTCACCCCACACATCGTACTCTGGTACAACAGATATGTTCTGTACCGTAACAGATCTGGTATGAGAGAAATATGGTCCATAGCTGACTTAATGGATACCAATGGTAATTTCTTAAATTATGAACAATTGCATCAAATGTAATTTCCAACCCTTAAAATCAGAAAACCACCCCAAATGTTCCTAGTTCCTGGGGAAAGTTCCTGTGGTGGAAACGTGGCAGTTTGAGAGATAAATATTACAAAACAACCACTGATTTACATATTCTCAAACAATAAGTGCTACTATGCCATCCCTGGGATTCAAATGTGTGAAACATACAGAATTCATGTTGTAAAACAAAAAGAAGAAGAGGAAGCAAAATAGTTAAATATGTGAGATAATGCAATTTGTAGGGTGAAAAATGGACCTTTTTTTCTATTCATATCAATAAAAAATTACAGCAAAATGTACTCAAATTATTCATCATACTCTAACACTTATAAAATTGAAGATGAAATATACTGCTTAACAACAATTCAAATGAAATCCGGCAATTTCTGAACATATGTGTGTAAATAGGTGTGAGCTGACTCCGTACACAATGACGGTAAGGTCAAAGTCTAGCAGATTCTAACACACACACACACACACACACCTGTGGAGACACATACTTCTCATTTCAGTGCCTCTTTTGTCTGCTTTTCTTCTGCAATATTAATTGGCCAATAACTAGGGCACAGTGTAACATACAATGAAAAATGTATGTTACATTCGATATCAGTTGTTACAAACTTGTAGGGCAAGGATGACTTTGTAATGTAAAGTATAAGGGATAATAACATCGCAAAATGATATTTAAAAAAGCAATAATGACAAAAAAATAAATAAACATACTATGTTATTTCTATAGTATCTTTTAAGCATAAGAGGCAGCTCGAAGGTCAAAATATAAACAATATATCGTTAAAATAAGCATAAAATTAAATATAGAGTGTTATATAGCACCTTTTCATATAAAATGCAACTCAAGGGAAAAATCATATACACAAAAATAATTATTAATTATTTAATAAAAATATTTTATTAAATAAAAATAAAAATATTAATAAAATTAATTATTTAATAAGAAAATATTAAAATAAATTATTATACACCATATTATCAATATTTATATTAATACAATTAATTATTTAATAAAATAATTATTAAAATAAATTATTATACACAATATTAGAGGAAAAAAACATTAAAACAATAAGCATCAAGAACGACAAATAGTGCTGTCAAATTGATTAATCATGATTAATCAGATCTAACATAAAAGTTTGTAAATATATATAATATATGTGTGTGTGTGTGTGTGTGTGTGTGTATATATATATACACTCTAAAAATTGCTGGGTTGTTTTAACCCAACTTTGGGTCAAATATGGACAAACCCAGCAATTTTTTAATTAAATTTTTAACCCAATGTTTGGGTTTGTCCATATTTGACCCAACCCAGCATTTTTAGAGTGTACTTGTAACTTTTATGTTAGATGTGATTAATCGTGATCAATCGATGTGGCAGCACTAATAAAAAATAAAAACGTGTCAAAACAGTTTTCTTCAGGATAACAGAAGCACCAGAAGTCCTTCATTTCTCTTCCTCTCGATCTTTTATAAACCTGTTTCACAAATGAGAACTGTAACTCGAACCCATAATCTCTCTCCACCTTTAGCTTATCATCCTATTGACTGATAATATTTCAGGGTCCACCCATTTTCTTATCTTCACATCGTACTCATTTGTATTTCACACTAACTGGACACTTCCAAACTGATAAGGCAATGAGTAATCAGAGGATGTGGGCGAAAACTTGCGGCCCCTCCCTGGACCGCTTCCCATCTGGGTGAGGTTAGTGTGTGAAGACTAACCAGGAGTTACACGCACGGACGACGGTACGGCTGCGGAAAAGCCAAGAATTAAGCAGGTGAGGAGGATCAATTACAGTCCTGCTAGAAAATGCGAGTGTGAGAGATCTGTCGACGACATTTTAAAGGCTGACACATCGAAATCCAGATTTAACTCATTTGAGGATCATCATGGTAACCCTGAACACTCAATCTCTGACCTCACCGGTGGGAATAATCCGACTGTTTGAGTTTCTGCTGACGCTCATCACCTTCAGCCTGGTGGCTTCTGTGGGCCACAGCGGCTCTTCATTCTGGGCCTGGTGCATGTTCACCTGGTGCTTCTGCTGTTTCATGACCCTCCTCATCCTCATCCTGGAGCTCACCAGCCTGAACACCAAGGTGCCCATTTCTTGGGACGACTTCACCGCGGCTTTTGCGATGCTGTCCACGCTTATGATGTTGGCGGCGTCGGTCATCTACCCCAAGTTCTTCGCGTGCTCCACCTGTGCGACCCAGATCGCGGCCACAGTGATATCCTGTGTGTGTTTCGTCCTGTACGCGGCGGAGGTGGGTCTGACCCGGGCCAAACCCGGGGAGATCAGCGGGTTCCTGTCCACCGTGCCGGGCTTACTGAAAGTCCTGGAGGCGTTCGTGGCCTGCATCATCTTCATCTCTCTGGATTCGAGGTTCTACCGAGTATATCCCGGACTGCAGTGGTGCGTGGCCGTCTACTCAATCTGCTTCATCGTCTCGCTCCTCATCATCCTCCTGACGATCGGACGCTTGCTGGCTCGATGCCCCTTCCCGTTTGACAAGTTTCTGACGGGGTTCAACATACTGGCGGTTCTAATGTACATCACGGCTGTGGTGATATGGCCAATCTACTGTTTTGAGGGCAGACCGAGACTCTGCTTGCCAATTCAAATATACTGTCCATGGGACAGTCTGGTTGTTGTGTCCTGCATGACTTGCATCAATCTGATCGTCTACATTGTGGACACGGTTTACTCAGTGCGTCTGGTGTTCTTCGTTTCACCTGCCTAGGGAAACCACCGTGGTTGTGTGATATATCGCTATTGTATTGCATCAGATCGGATGAGTCGTTATACAGGAAGTTTTTCGCGTGACTGACTGACTGTTTGTTGATATTAATGTATTTTGAAACAATGTGGAAATATTGGAGAGTCTTTAGAAGTGTCTGGTTTGTAACAGTGTCTTTTATCAGTAATCTGGTTAACACTGCTGTCGGTGCTGTCAAATCGATTAATCACGATTAATCGCATCTAACATAAAAGTATGTTTATATAATAGATCTGTGTGTGTGTGTGTGTGTCTATGTATATATATATATATATATATATATATATATATATATTTATAGTATAAAAGGATCAATTAATCATGATTAATCGCATCTAACAAAAGTTTGTTTGTATAATAGATCTGTGTGTGTGTGTATGTTTGTATATATATATATAGCAGACCCATATATATATATATATATATATATATATATATATATATATATATAGTATAAAAGGATCCATTAATCGTTTCTAACAAAAGTTTGTTTGTATAATAGATCCGTGTGTGTGTGTGTCAATCAATCAATCAAACTTTATTACAGACTCAAAGTCCAATTTAAAAAAAAGAAAGAGAAAAAACAACAACAACAAAAAATAATAATAATAAAAAAAGCCAATAAGCAACATACACAACCCATACAATCATATATATATATATATATATATTTTAGGGCTGTCAAAACGATTAATCGCGATTAATCGCATCCAAAATAAAAGTTTGTGTTTATATAATATATGTGGGTGCACTGTGTATAATTATTTTGTATATATGTAAAAACACACATGCATGTATATTTAAGGAAAAAAAATATTTATATATAAAATATTTATATTTATATATAATATAAATTATATATAAATCCATATACAGAATATACATGAAAATATTTCTTAAATATATACAAGCATGTGTGTGTATTTATATATCTAAAATAATTATACACATTGCCCCCACATATATTTTGTAAACGCAAACTTTTATTTTAGATGCGATTAATCGCGATTAATCGTTTTGACAGCCCTAATATATATATATATATATAGTATAATAGAATCAATTAATCACATCTAACAAAAAAGTTTGTAAATTATTAATATATGTTTATTAACATGTATATTTGTATGTTTATACACACACATATATATATAAATATATATATATATATATATATAAACATACAAATATATATATATATCAAATTGTTTAATCACGAATTGTGCATAATTGTATCTATAAAGTTAAATATAAAAGTTTCTTAATAAATAATAGTACACACACAGGTATATATATTTACAAACTTTTATGTAAGATAGGATTAATTGCAAGTAATAGATATGACAGCACATATATATATATATATATATATATATATATATTAACAATAAAAAGGCATCTGATTTCTTTTAACTTTGAGTAAATTGGTAATGTATTTTTTATGATACAAAATTTAATTAAGATTATAACATTTGAAATAAATCCTCTTTGCCCCAAGTTTTTGTTTCATGTGGCATCTGGTCATTGAAGAGATTCACAGCAATTCTCCTTTGCTATCAGTGTTTGCAAATTAACTGGCCAGTAACGAAAGAAAGAGATAAAACATAGGCAGTGGTTTAGTTCTTCATCATTATATGTTTATGGCATCATAAAAACGTCTCGGGTGCTCTCGACATGATGTCAATCCTAAACTTCACGGTTTTATGGACACCACCGCCATGTTTGACACTGTCGCTATGCTTACCGCTATGGTTAGTTGGCTAGTTATAACGCGGATGTGACTTCAGCCGTTTGGTCATAAAGCTGAATGAACATATTCTTTAATCTCCAGACTGAACATTAAGAAGGATTCACACCTGTAAGCAGTTGGATGGATGGATTTTTACCGATTATTACGTGATTATGTTCAAACAATTTAAAAGTAAATTTTGCAAAATATGGGCCCCTTTAAATTACTTATTATCTATTGAATGACCCAAAACACTTAGCGACTCTTGTTCAAGTCAACAATACCAGTCAGTCTCTATCTATACACATTAACCTTTCTGCTCTATTTGAAATGTCATTAGATTATCAGCTAGTGATTCAAACGTCAATAAAACTTCAGTTTAAACCATAGACATACTCATATTTCAACAGATTAATGCATAAGTATGCTAAAGGGGAAATTATGTCGTAATGACCATCTGACTGCTTTAAAAGGTTAGTTTAAATTCAGTTTTTAAAAATTGATCTTAAACATATTATTCAGGTTATCTATCAACTATTATATTTGAACTTGGATTTCAGCATGAAAAAAATGCAATAAAAAGCAGTAGCACCTCAATGCAGTACTTGAGATCCACGGGGAGGAGTTGGATCAAGATTCAAGGGGTGGAGATGGGTAGGATTGGGGTTGGGTTTAGGGATTTGAATTGGGTTTGGGGATCAGGGGGTGGAGTTGGGTAGGTTTAGGTGTTTGTAAGGTGGGAGGAGTCGGATTGAGATACAAGGGGTGGAGACGGGAAGGATTAGGGTTGGGTTTAGGGATCAGGGGGCGGAGTTGGGTAGGTTTAGGTGTATGTAAGGTGGGAGAAGTTGGATCTGGATCCGACTCCTCCCTGTGGATTTCATGTTCTGCAGTGAGAACCATCTCATAAAACTGACATTTAAAACACAACACACACATAGCTACTATTCACAATGAAATCAAGAAGTAATGTGACACCTTCTGGTTGTCTAATATTATAACATATTGTTATGATCTACAACTGTGACATTACTTATGATTCGGTGTATCTCAAGCACATTTCTGCTAAGTAATATAAAAATGATTTGGTAAATCATAAGAGACGAGATGAAAAGTCAAATTTATAAGATAAACTCCCATTAAAAAGAGAGAAATGAGAAAGTGTTTGTCATAATTACAACTTTTCATCTCATCATTTTGACGTTTAATGCCATAACTTATTAAACTCTCCTAATTTTAATTTGTATCTCATAAGTTTACATTTTTGTCTCAACTATGACGGTTAATAACTTATTATCTAATCATTTAGAATTTTTACCAAAGCATGATTTATTTGTCTTACTTTGTGTAGATGTAAGATGTAATGAAGAGAAAAGCTCCTTAAAGGGATAGTTCACTTTGAAATTAATTTTTGATATGTTTTTACCTCAAGGGCATCCAAGATTTAGGTGTCTTTGTTTCTGCAGTATTTTCAATTTTGATATTTTTAGGTTAAACCGTTCTTGTCTGTCAGTCATATAATGGAGGTCTATGGTCACCACCTCAAAGAGCATGCACAGAGAAGTCCAAATTA
This sequence comes from Cyprinella venusta, assembly GCA_038021265.1. Classification (NCBI taxonomy): domain Eukaryota; kingdom Metazoa; phylum Chordata; class Actinopteri; order Cypriniformes; family Leuciscidae; genus Cyprinella; species Cyprinella venusta. Next base: position 46,279,803 of record CM075863.1, read on the forward strand.
AACATGATTTAATGACTCGTAAATGTAACTACAAATTGATGGCCTAAGACACAAAACGAGTGGTTTGTGTGAGAAAACGAACAGTATTTATATCGTTTTTACCTCTTGTAACCACAGCCACAAAGCATTCGCGCCTTCAGATCACTTGGACGTGGCTGAGGTAAAAACGATATGAATACTGTTCGTTTTCTTACACAAACCGCTTGTTTTGTGTCTTAGGCCATCAATTTGTAGTTACATTTACGAGTCATTAAATCATGTTTAATTTGGACTTCTCTGTGCATGATCTTTGAGGTGGTGACCATAGACCTCCATTATATGACAAGAACGGTTTGACCTTAAAAAATCAAAATTGAAAATATTGCCAAAACAAAGACACCTACATCTTGGATGCCCTTGAGGGAAGCTAAAACACACCAAAAAATAATTTCAAAGTGAACTATCCCTTTAAATTATTTTAGTAGGCGTAGACAAAGGAAGAGTTATGCCATATAGTTTGCTTTATCTTTAAAACATTCTTGGTCTTAATATAACCCTATACTCCACATCATACTGTTATCAGCACAAGTAAAATAATAACCCAAATGAACCCTTTGTGTACACTTCCCTCTGATTAAACCATTAAATATGTTAGGGAGGGACTGAAGCTCATAGGAGACGATTAGACCAGAGATCAGGGTTTGGACTCAGCTCATGTGTCAACAGCAGAGCGCGACCAATGAGAACCCGCAGGAGGGTCATAAACAAGATAAGCTCAAAACGGCTCGATTGATGCTTTCTGGTCTAGTGTCAACATGAAACTTGTTTGCTGCCACATCAGAGGTTTACCACAAGGAAGAACTTGTCTATTGGTGTTTCAAGAATCACTCAATGCTTGTGGAATACAAAAACCAGAGGATTAATATTGGATTTGTTGACATTCGTGGCACAATGAAACCGCACCAAGAAGCTCAGAAGAATGTAGCGAGCGTTGGGAAAAGGCCGACCTAAAAAAAAAAAACGACACGCTTTGGGATTTGTGAAGCAGTTCCGTCATGTTGCACGTGGATTTCAGGACATTGATTCAGCCTATTGGCATCGTGCGGATGCTGGAGGTGGTTCTGACTTGCATCTGCTTTGCATTGGCGGCGTCATCAGGAGTCCCGAACCACAGCGTGTCCCATTGGGCCTGGTGCATGTTCTGCTGGTGCTTCTGCTGTTTCACAACCCTCCTCATCCTCGTCCTGGAGTTCACCAGCCTGAACACCAAAGTGCCCATATCCTGGGAGGACTTCACCATGGCCTTTGCTATGCTGGCCACCCTTATGACGGTCACCATTTCAATCATCTTTCCCACGTTCTTCGCCTCCTCCTCCTCCTCCAGGCAGATCGGGGCATCCGCGGTGTCCTGGTTGTGTTTCGGACTGTACGCCGGCGAGGTCTGGTTGATCCACCAAAAACCCGGTGAAATCAGCGGCTTTCTGTCCACCGTCCCTGGTCTCCTCAAAATCCTGGAGACCTTCGTCTCCTGCATCATATTCACGTCTTTGAGTCCGGCCGAATATACGAGGTCTCCGGGAACGCAGTGGTGCGTGGCCGTCTACTCCATATGCTTCGTTTTTTCACTGCTGATCATTCTCCTCACCATTGCCAGGCTGTTGCACGTCTTTCCGTTTTCTTTCGACAAGGCGGTCATCACCTTCAACATCCTGGCCGTGGCGATGTACGCAACCGCTGTTGTCATCTGGCCCCTGTATGCATTTCACCAACGCCCACGTCCAAATGACTGCAACCACTGTCCGTGGGACGATCTGGTGGTGGTGACCTTCATGACCGTCATCAACTTCTTGGTATACACTGGAGACATGGCCTACTCGGTTAAAATAGTATTCTTTACCCATCATGTAGAGGGTGGGTAACCCTTCTTTGATTTCATGTGAAAAAAACGAGTCCGATCTCATGAAAGTTTGTATCTACAGCACGAATGTCATTTCTCGTGGCACTTATACGCCAAAAACAGTTTTTGTGTGTATATGGTACGCGTTTTTCGCGTGTATAGCCTACGATACACACTTTTTTTGCGTATAATACGCACAAACTCCCCACCCCCCTCCCCCTAAACCTACCCCAGGGTTTTTTAGTGTGTAGCATTTTCATGCAAAAACCATTTTTGGCGTATAAATGCCACGAGAAATGACATTTGTGGTATAGATACGCATTTTCATGAGACTTTGTTCATAAAAAACACAATGAAACTGTAAATTGGGACACTTTTTGCCAAAACTGCAGGAAAAATGTCCCAATTATTTGGATTATATTTACCTTATATAATATATAGTGGTCAAAACTTAAAGGGATACTCCACTTTTTTTGGAAATAGGCTCATTTTACCACTCCCCCAGAGTTAAACAGTTGAGTTTTACCGTTTTCAAATCCATTCAGCCGATTTTCTGATATTTAGAAGAATATCAGTAACCAGACAGTTTCTGGTCTCATTGACTTCCATAGTAGGAAAAAAATACACTATGGAAGTCAATGAGACCAGAAACTGTCTGGTTACTGATATTCTTCTAAATATCAGAAAATCGTCTGAATACATTCGAAAATGGTAAAACCCAACTGTTTAACTCTGGGGGAGTGGTAAAATGAGCCTATTTTCAAAAAAAGTGGAGTCTCCCTTTAATTTCAAGGGCAAAGAATGCCTGTTGTCCATTTTAAACAGTGACGTTTTAAGAACAGATTATTCATTGGCTTTCAACCTGTGCATTGTTAAATAGGCCAAGGTTTCAATTTGTGTGTTCAAAGTTGAAAAACCTTAAATCATGTGTGATATGTTTCGCTTCTTGCGACATATCAGATTGAGCACTGAATTTTGCCATACAAAAGTTATGTGGCCACTCCTTAATTAGTAAGTCACGATATCTTAAGTTTAGTACACCTGAGTTGTTAATTCGCAGACAGTCGAACATGGTTAATATTTATTCACGGTAGGCTATGTTTCAAGGGTTAATCATTATATAGCCTAACCTCCAATTTATATCACTCCAGGGCAGGCTTTATAACTTTGTAAAGTGTTTTTTTTTTATTTTTATTACCAGTTTTTTTTTTTAAATCTATTGTTGTAGATCTGAAAGGTTGTAATGTATGATGTGGGATGCTTAGAAGTTTATGAGATTTAATCACAGCAGTGTTATACAAATATGAAGAAATAGTTATGGTTTACCCTGCTGATTTAATCTGAAAGATAAATAATTAATATAAAAAGATGTATAGTTTTACAGTGAGTATGTGTTTTTTTGTGGATCTGAAACTGAATATAACTAAAAATTAGGAAACATTATGTTTTTCTCCCAAAATAATTGAATAAAAGCAGGACAGGATACAAAGAGAACCAGAATAAAATATTTTTTATTACAAAAATAGTTGCTTCACCCCTCCCCCCCCCCCCCCCCCCCCCTAAATATGTGTTTTTATACAGGAGTACAAAGATATGAAGTATAACCACTATGAACCTTGTTTTTCTTATTGTCAGAAAAGAAGTATGCCCACAATAAAAAAAATATATAAATATGGGGATAAATACAGCCAGAGGAAACAAGGATGTTCAAACTGTTCTTCTTTCATCTGTATATATCTAAATGGATATATATTTTTTTTAATTCATCCAAAACATTTTTGGACCATTCACCATATGAAAACCTTAACAATGACATAAAACACACAAAATGAAACTTTTTGTAAACCAGATGATTGAATATTCTATGCACTATAGTTGCTATATGGTTAAAATATTTTGAAATGCAAAACAGATAATGCAAAATTATAAAGTTCAAACATTCTAAATTCCAGTGTTATGCATGTATATATGTATGCGTATACACATATATATATATAAAAAAAAATAGACCCTCATGCAGTGCAAACAAAATACACAGACATTATGACAAAACTTAATGTCTGAGAGTAACAATGGTTTTCAAGTCTCCAGTCGAGAGTGACAGTTCAGGTTAGTTTAGGCTTAGGCAAGTCAGAGGTAAAAAATATATTTCTGGTCCTAATACATCTACACACCGTAAAACGCATGTCCATCAAGTTACATCGGATCTGATGATCTAAAATGTCTCTCGAGGAGGTTTGCTCACTAGCTGCTCTTGAGGCTCACAATGGCATTGATGAAGAACTCGTACCAGAAGAAGGTGAAGCCAGTGGACACAGCGGCCTTCAGGAGACTCGGAGAGAGTCCCTTAAAATAACCCCGTAGCCCTTCCTCTTTACCGATCCTCACCACACAGTCCACAAACCCATGATATGTGCGCACCTACACAGAAAATACAAGAAAACAATTAGTCATTTGGGGGTTTCAAAATCAAAGTTGAGTCAGTAACATTTTTAAGTTTCTTCAGCTCACCAAAGCTGCATTTATTTGATCAAAAATAGAGTAAAAACCGTAATATTGTGAAATATTATTATTTAAAATAACAATTTTCTTGTTGAATCTGTCAAAAACAATTTATTCCTGTGATCAAAGCTGTGTTTTCAGCATCCCTACTCCAGTCTTCATGGTCACATGATCCTTCAGAAATTAGTCTAATATGATGATTTGATGATCATTTCTGAATATCTTCAATGTTGAAAACAGGTGTGCTGCTTCAGATTTTAATGGAAACCATGAAATATGTCAAGTTCAAAAGAACAGCATTTATTTGCATTGACATTATAAATGTCACTATAATGTTTGATGCATCCATGATTAAGTCAAGTCAAGTCAAGTCACATTTATTTATATAGCGCTTTTCACAATACAGATTGTATCAAAGCAGCTTCACAGTGATAACATGAAAGTAGTACAACACAGATCGATAATATTGTTAAATATTAAATAATCCTAAATAATCCTAAATAATCCCGACTAAGCAAGCCAAAAGCAAGGCGACAGTGGCAAGGAACCAAAACTCCATCAGATTGGATGGAAAAAAAAAAAAAAATTAATACAACTAATAATTTCTTTAAAGAAAAATGTCCATCTTAAGGACCCCATCTAAAGACTTATATAATATTATTGAACAGTATTTAGTTCAGAAAGGTCTAAAATCTACATAAAACAACGGCAGGTCTAGATAAGATGATGCTAGCGAGCAGAACTAGTTATGTGATAGGAACAGTGATGAACCCCGGTTGGGTTTGACTTTGAACATACTAAAGTTGGTACTACAAACCTGTCCAAACTTCATCCTGGCCTGTTCAAATCCACCCACTTGAAGTCTCTTTTTAATCAGGTCGAAAGGATACGTGAGAGTTTTACTGACGACTCCAGCGCAACTGCCACTGACCAGACTGTGCAAACCTCCTTAAAACAGACAAAACACCACAGCAACATTTAAGCACAAGGTTTAAATCTGCTTTTATAGATTATGTACTTTGAGATCATTGTTGTTATAGCTAATAAAATCTAATAGAAATAACTTCTGGTACTTGAAACATAGTAGGCATTTTCGGCCAATTTTAAATAAATCACTTCAATGATCAAAATTAAAACTTCACTTTCAGACACTCTCCCTTACTTGAAAAGGCCCTGCCCACTCAATAACATAATTTGCATACAAGTCGACTGCATTTTATTCTTCAATTCGACAGGGAAGATACATTGTCGTTAAAACGAAATCGTTTAATTGAATTTTGTCACATATTTTGCGTACAGTTTTTAAATGAAATGGTTAATCTGGTTTTAGACCAAATTCAATTTAATTGATTTACTTAAAATTGGTAGAAAAAGCTTTCCATAGAAACACAGGTGAAATAAAATAAAAATAAATATTAGAAAAAACCTAATAAATAGTTTAAAGCTAAATTTAAAAAAAACTGATAATATAAAAATAAAAGCTAATTTTAAATATATAAAAAATACAGAGATCGTATATAAATGATGCTTAAAGGTTTAAGAAGCATGATCTGACCTTTAGATTTGGAGTCCTGGTGTGCCAGAAGTTTCTTCAGGATATTGTAAAAGAAAAACTGCAGGCCTGCGTATGGAAACACGGCCACGAGCGTGGGTGTGAGGCCCCTGTAGAAGGCGAAGGGCCCCTCGGAGCGGAACATAGTGCCGACGGCATGCCTGAGGTTACGGTACATCTGTACATATGAGAAAACCTTTGAATCATAGGAAGTGTCTCATTAAAGCCCATCACAAAGTGAAATGTAGGCGCACTGGTAACTGACTAGTCATTTATGATTATTACGCATTTTATTTATAGGCACCTTATATGACACTCAAGTGCATATTACAAACACAATGAAACAATCAACATTAAACAACAAATAATCAATATTACAGCCTGGAAAGACTGAATAAAACTGCCTAAAAACCCAAAACTTAAAACCCAGTCAGATGGGTATCTATGATTCAAATGAACTCCTAGTATAGATATGTTTATTTATTTATTCTCTTCATGAGGTAGTGGTGGAATAATAATTCTTTTAATTTTTCACCCTTTCAGATGCATTGTGACATGATTTAGAGGCATTAAGTAACACATAAGATCCCGCCCCTGAGGTCTGACCCCTGACCTTGGGTTCGCCCTGGGCAGCGAAGCGTGTGCGCAGGGTATCCAGCGGCTGGCAGGAGAAGGTGGCGGAGCAGGCGGCCAAACCGCCACAGAGGAAATGGACTCCTGGGGTCTGGCTGTTATAGGGGGTTTTCCTATGGACCAGCTCTGTCAAGGCCTCGAAACTCGCAAACTAGGACAAAACAGACAAACAGAAACCGTGAGTCTACAATTTTGTGAAGGGTTACCACAAATGCTTGATCAATCAACCTAAAATAGCAAATCGGATAATAATTTTTGCTAAAATTTAAAGGGATAGTTCCCCCAAAAATGAAAATGTGTCCTCATTTACACATCCTCATGTTGTTCCAAACCTGAATTGATTTCTTTCTTCTCCTGAACAAAAAAGAAGATATCTTGAAGATTGCTTGTAATCAAACCGTTGATTTCCATTTTATATATTTTTCAATTCTATAGATGTCAGTGGTGCCCCACAACGGTTTGATTTCCGGCAATCTTCAAATTCAAGATATCTTCTTTTGTGTTCAGCAGAAGAAAGAAATCCATACAGGTTTGGAACAACATGAGGATGTGTAAATGATGATTTAGGGGAACTACCCCTTTAAATTGTAGAAATTTTTTTTTTTTATTAATTTATTGTTACAACATCAGAATCAGCAATGTTGACAAATGGCAATGTTAACTAAATGTAAAACTATTCAAAAAAGTTTGAATTGAAAGAAAATATAAATATTAGATGAAAAATTTAGAAATGCTGCCTTGACACTAACTGAAACATATATCTTAAGTTGAAGTAGCCAACTAAATTACTAAAACAAAGCTAAATAAATTAATGGTACTGTATATATATATATATATATATATATATATATATATTTACAGTAGCATTTGTGTTAGTAATATATATATATATATATATATATATATATATATAAACAAAACAAAAGCTTAAAATATTAACAAATATTAAAACTGTAAATAAATAATACTAAAATAACAAAATGTATCTTTATTTACAGCAACAAATCCCTACTGGAACAGAACAGAACAGAATAGAATAGAATAGAATCTTTTTGCTACAAAATCCTGACAGAATAGAGCAAAACATGATCTTCATTTCTACCCTTACAATAAAAATGTGTAAATAAAAAGTTTTATTTGGCTATTAACTATTAAACAGGGAGATGATTTAGGCCACATCGGAAGTGTAAATATCTGATTGTATTTTATGCATCTCTAAGTACCTGAACTGCCCCGTAACACACAGACAGCAGCTGGGCAGGGACGTGTCCTTTCCAGAACGCCGGAAGACCTTCTTCGGTCAGAATGCAGCGTGTGGCCTGCCATAAACCCCAGTACTTCCCCTGACGATTCCTCCAGGACACCTGCTCGATCTGCAACTGCGGGAGCGATGCACAAAAGCTCGAAATTATCCTCTTATAGGAGAATCAGAAAGAAGTTGTTTGAATGTGAAGATCTGAAGTGCCTTAAAAAGTGAGACACTGCCACCTTGAGGCCTGTCCATCAGTTGCTAACTGCAAAGCAAATTAATTCAAGCTTGTTTATCTGCTTTAAACTGGTTATAAACGCACACCAGACCAGAAAATTCAGTCAATGTGCCGTTTTGAACTTCTTTTCAACTGAGTGCCTCAGTGTGGATTTGGGAGTGGTAGTGAAATTCCACAGGAAAAAGTGACTCATGTTCAAGGCATGATGCTCTTATACACATCAGATGTGTTAGGGAAAGACAGCTTTAGTTGAATGTGTTCATATTTATGCTAACATTTCACTATTGTGTACAAAATAACAATTGTGAAACTCAACAGCCCGTTGGCTCAGTGAAATGAAGGAAAGCCTCACCTGAAACCTGATTTTGATGACATCCAGAGGGCTGATGAGGGCACGGGTGACCATGCCGGCCGCTGACCCCGCCAGGGCTGCTTCCTCCGGGGTAAGAGCCGAACCGGGGGCGCTAGGATCATATCCTACCATTCCTGCTCAGATCATGTGTTAAAAGCACAGCTGGTGCATAGGAGAGAAAAGCATGTGACGTTAATATGCATGGATGACAACTTGTAAATGAAACAAATAATGAAAAATATCATCAATATGACTGGTGGTGTGGACTACTGTAGAATACAAGTAAAACTACAAACAATAATAGAATGCAACAAAAACAATATAGCCTATATTTTCTTTGCATTGATAGAATTTACCCACCCATTTAACTTGACAGCGTTTCAAAACCTATTGAGCTGCTTTAGATTGGCAACGTTAGATGCTGTCGCCTGGTAATTACGTGACTAAAAATGTTGTCTTGATAAACAGCTCGTTATGGTTTGAGACACAGACGGTGTAAATATTCTGAGCGCATGCTTAAAAATATAAACTGGTGAAAACGTAAACCGACCTTTCTTGTGAGCACTTGGTGTGCATCAAGTTCCTCGGTACAATCTGCTCTTTCTGATATTCTGTTGTTAGAGGACACCTCATGTTCCCTTCATAGTTACTGCTGAATAGCAGCACACAGACCAATGACAGAGCCGCGCGCGACTGTATTTACTGACCGTGTTTGGTTTCGCACCGAGCACATTGGTTCCTACCTTCATGCATTTCATTTTAGTGTTAAGACTTTTCAATTTGAATTTATTCATAACGTAATTGACAAAGTTTTTATTGATATTAATATTTAATATACGTAACACATCCAACCTCCAATAAATAAAATAAAATATAATTTGATATGAAATGAAATGCTGTTTATCTTTTTAGTCAAGAAACATTTCTTATATATATGGATTAGTCGTGTGAAGTAATTATGAACAAACTTATTACACTAATATTTCAAAGGTTTCCTTTATTTCATGTTCAGTAGTTCATCACAACTCTAAAAGGTGAGATGAAAACATTATTTATCCCCAAATCAAACTTTATTCACATTTTTGAGTACATAATTAAAAAACACATTAAAAAATCGTTAATATTTGTTTAATATCATTTTAAAAAACACAAATAATAAACTCTGTCTTGAGGATCCCGCCCACATCCTAGTGTGGCCCGCGCTGATTGGTCACTGACGCGCTGAAAGCACCGCCCCCCGGAACCGAGAGACTAGTATGATTTTGAAACTAGTACTATGAATGGCGGTGTTTAAACAGGTGGTATAATGTTTATGTTCTCATGACAGGGGCTGAAAAATCATGGATCAGATTGTCAGGGCGCTGTTACTGCTCGTGTTAGTACAGTTACCGGCGTCATTTCATTGCACAGATACCTTCAGTAGAGATGATGGAGGATGGTGAGAGATAACTGTTACATGGAAAACATTTCCTATCAATATCGGGCCGTGTGTCAAAACTTTTGTATGATTTATTTCAGGGGAATGGATTCCAGTATGGAGGATGAAGGCGAGTGCAACATTGAGATCAGAGATGGGAAGTCAATAACTCACACAGAGTTTATTAAAGAGTAAGAATAACACACATACACATTTGCAGTTGGTTATTAGCATTTAGACAAGTCACGTGGTGTAAGAGCCTGATTTTCATTGCTTTTTGTATTGTATTCTTATAATGATAATTGTAACATATGTTATAATATGAAGAGTTCAGATGCAAAAGCCTCTAAGTGCCATTTGAAATTTTCTTCTAAAATGACCATTTTTATCAAGCTTGTATATTTAAGTTCAGTAATTTCACTTAAATGGCAATGAAGATTACCTATTAATTGTCATTTAAGTGAAATTACTGAACTTAAATATACAAGCTTGATAAAAATTGTCATTTTAGAAGAAAATTCCAAATGGCATTTGGAGGTTTTTGCATCTGAACTCTTCATATATAACTTTGATATTACAAATTCTAATGTGAGATAGATAGATAGATAGATAGATAGATAGATAGATAGATAGATAGATAGATAGATAGATAGATAGATAGATAGATCATTATAGCATTAAAAGATGTAATAAATCAAATAAAATTGTTGTTTTTCTTGTTTGACAGGTATGCTTATGCAAAGCCAGTTATACTCAGAGGTCTAACAGATAACACCGTAAGAATTGTAGATATACTGTACATAAGGTGTTTATTGCTCTTATTGATTAATTCCTAACAGTGTTGTGTTGTGATTGGTTGTTTCAGAAGTTCCGCTTCCTATGCTCCAAATCCAATCTGGTGAGAGAGTACGGAGAGAAAACGGTCCGTCTCAGCACAGCCAATACACACTCATACAGGAAAGGTAGACATATACACACTTTTACATACTTCTGTCTTTTCATATGCAAATGGTAAGGTTTCAGACGGTGACTTTTGATAACTACTGAGATTTTACAAACATTTGTCAGTCTCATGACCCACATTTAACATAAGAATTTCCAGAATAATGGAAACATCCGTCGATCCAGTGCAGTGTGTTCATACTATATGATACTATATGGTGCATACAGCACTAACATTCAAGTGTTTGGAGATTTTTAAAACATTTATCTGTTGACCAAAGCTGCATTTTTTTTTAATTAAAATAACTGGAAAACCATAGTTTTGGAAATATAATTACTTTTTAAAATGACTGTTTTGAATGCATGTTAAAATGTAATTTATTTCTGTGATCGAAGCTGAATTTTGTCTTCAGTGTCACATGATCCTTCAGAAATCATTCTAATATGATGATTTGATGCTCAAGAAACATTTCTTATAATTATCATTGTTGAAAACATTGTTGTGCCACTTAATGTTTTTGTGCATTATTGCATTCAATGTTTTTGAACATTAATTTGAAATATAAATATTTTAACTAGGGCTGTCACATGATTAATCATGATTAATCACATCCAAAATAAAAGTTTTTATTTACATAATATATGTGGGTGCACTGTGTATAATTATTTGTGTGTGTATATATAAATACACACACACATGCATGCATGTATATTTAAGAAAAAATATTATTTATATATAAAATATGTATATTTATATATAATATAAGTAATATACAGTACATACATGAAAATATTTCTTAAATATATACAAGTGTGTGTGTGTATTTATTTATATATATATATATATATATATATATATATAATTATATGCAGTGCACCCACATATTTTATGTGAACAAAAACGTTTATTTACTTTCATGTATCCATGTAGAATAAAAGTAGTTTATTAAAAAAAAAAGTGTTTGTGTAACTTGTGTTTTCAAGCCTATTTCTTTGTCTCTTTACAGTGGACGTGCGGTTTGAAGAGTTTGTGAAGACCCTTTTGACCCCTCAGTCTGAAGACACCCTGGGCAGCGGTCAGCTCTCATTCTCTACATCCACGCTTCCCTTAAACGTTTTTCACACTGTACATGATCACTTCACACTCTGTGTGTGTGCATGTTTATTTCAGATACGCTGTACTTCTTTGGGGACAATAATTTCACAGAGTGGCATTCTCTATTCGAAGAGTATGAAGCGCCGCCCTTTTCTCTTCCACTCATGCGTCCCGCATATAGCTTCGGGATTGCTGGTATAGACTCATACAGCCTCTTCAATCCAGCCAATTTGTGGTTTTGGAGTGCACAAACATTCATTTTCACCCCAAAACCACTTCTCTCTCCTGCAGGACCAGGTACAGGTGTCCCGTTTCATTGGCACGGCCCCGGCTACTCTGAAGTTATCTATGGCAGGAAGGTCTATACACTTTTTAGTGCAGATATCCTTTTCACTACACATACAGTATATTGATATGCTTCTGTATACAAACAATAGTCTATCCTTGTGTTCCCCAGCGTTGGTTCCTGTACCCCCCTGAAGAGGCACCTGAGTTCCACCCCAACCACACCCACCTGTCCTGGGTCTCTCGGTCATACCCAAACCTGGAGCTCCACCAGAGGCCCCTGGAGTGCACCATACGACCCGGAGAGGTGAGATTGCTCCTCGGGTATTCTGGTATCCAACTTTTATACTTAAGTGAAGAATGTAAAAGAACTTCACTGTGTGTTATCGGGCCTTTACACACTTCACTACTAACCACTAAGGGTTGAAGTAAAGTTAAAATCACCTATTGTAGAGATTAAACTGAGTGTTTTTGTGCAGGTGCTATATTTTCCAGATCGCTGGTGGCATGCGACTCTAAATCTGGACACCAGTGTCTTCATTTCAACTTTTCTGGGTTAAAGACTGATGTGGTGTGGACACACATATACACACACACACACACACCATGTCTGTTTGACTTGAAGGCCCGATCAAGGACTGTTGTTCAGAGTACCAGCAGTTTGACTGTCAAATCATCCGTCTGTTGATTTTTATGAAAAATGTATTTATAAAAGCTAATTTCAGTGCGAAATTAAGTAATTTTTGTAAGTGATTTTTAAATAAAGTTGTGTTTTAAAGACCTATAATCTGGGGAAATTGTATTGAAATAAATAGGAAATTGACTGTGGTAGTAAGTTGGATGTCTTTAATACATCTATCACAGATGCAAAATACAAATCAGTAAAGAAACAATACACTGAAAAAAATAAGACCTTAAAAATGTGTCTTAAAAGCACAACACAATGGAATCAGTTGATTAAATTAGTTTGGAAGTATTGATATACATGTCGGTTATTATTACTGAAATATTTTTCACATTTGAACAAGTTCGATTTGTGTTTGACTTAACAGCAACACACATCTATACACAATATGTGATAAAATGATTCTGGCTCTTTTTTTAATGTCCCCAAGATGCATTCATTGACAGTACATGAGCATGAAGACTCCCATATTATAATGCTTATATAAATGCAGTAGTTTTTATATTCAGGGATTAATCAAGAAAATAAAGATGTTTGTGCATTCTTTAGTCTTTTTGGCGATCCAAGTCCAAAGAGAGAGAGAGAAAACAACTCTTCCGGCAGAAGAAAGTCCTCCAGATGATGTCACTTCCTCCAGACTTGCTGTCCAGCAATGTAGGTTTCCCTGACTGTCAGTGTGTCGTCAAGTATTACAAAATCTACAAAACAACCAACATGACTACAGGTATTTCTTACAAAAGACACCATGAAATCAGAATTCAAAGATAAAAGAAAAAAATTAAATTTATATATTCAAATCAAAGATGATTGCATTCGATGACATAAAGCAAACTGAATGTCAAAAAAGCTTTTTTTTTTTCTTAATGTCTACACAAGCTGAAAGGATCACTTTAAAAAAAATTACTTTTGCTTATAATTTACTCACCCCCTTGTCATCCAAGATGTCCATGTCTTTCTTTCATCAGTCGAAAAGAAATTAAGGTTTTTGATGAATACTTTCCAGGATTTTCTCCATATAATGGAGACGGTTCAGTGTCCAAATGAGAGTTTCAGTGCTGCTTCAAAGGGCTTTAAACGACACCAGGCGATGAATAAGTGTCTTATCTAGCAAAACGATCGGTCATATAAAAAATAAATAAAAAAGTTTAAGTTTTATAAGCACAAATGCTCGCCTTGCTCTGTTCTGAAACTCTCATTTGGATCTTGAATCGTTTGGACCCCATTGAAGTCCATTATATGGAGAAAAATCCTGCAATGTTTTTGCAAAAACCTTAATTTCTTTTCGACTGAAGAAAGAAAGACATGGACATCTTGGATGACATGGGGGTGAGTAAATTATCAGCAAAAGTTTTTTTAAAAGTGAACTACACCTTTAATGAATGACTAAAATTGAATGCTGAAAGACGCGCTCAGACCTGCATCTGTGCCGTACTCCAGCGTTCCCTTCCTGTGACTGATGCCCAGCATCTGAGCAGGATGAAGAGATGCCGCCTCTAATGCCGCTTCAACAGTGCAACCTACACACACACACACACACACACACACGTCAGAAAAACAAAACCTCTACGACACGCACACACTACGATTAATGAACACGCCACACTCCATACCCACAAACACACTGACCTGACACCTCTCTGAAGTGTCTCACACACATGTCCATGGTCGCAATGCTGCCACTTAAAGTTGTAGTGCCTGAAATCATGATGAATGAATGAAAACACACTTTCCACAATTACCATCCCCAAAAGGACATTTGTCTTGAACTTGGTGCTGTACAAGTCAGCAACACACCACAATTATTATATGAATAATACCTGGTAAAGCATTTCACAATAAATATAATATTCAATAATAAATAAATGATAAAACATCAGTAAGTAATATAAAAAAAAATAATACAGACACATCAAATACTTAAAATAAAAACCCTACATCAAATGTATATCTTCCGAAGTACTTGGATGCATTAAACTGATCAAAAGTGATAGTAAAGACATTAATAATGTAATAGGTTTTCTATTATAAATAAATGATGTTAATTTTGATTTTCTACTCATCAAAATAAAAACTGAAATAAAAAATGTGACTGTTTACACAAAAATATAGCAAACTAGCATATAAGAGTGATTTCTGAAGGGTCATGTGACACTGAAGACTGGAGTAATGATGCTGAAAACATGCTTTGATCACAGCAATACATTCGTTTAAAATACATTAAAATAGAAAACAGCTATTTTTAAATTGTAATAATATTTCACAATATTACAGTTTTTTTATTCAATAAATGGTGCCTTGATTTGCATAAGAGACTTATGAAAAAATCTTACAGACACTAAAATTCAGAACTGTACTGTATATCAATATATCGAGTAAATGTGTATAAATAATTCCAGCAAATAGTTACGTCCTTATTAAAAACACCCACATCGAGCGCTTTGAGTGTTTTGGGAAATGTCCCGCCCATTCCCATAACTGCCAGTTTAACACCTTTTACTGTCTATGTTTAACACACTACTAAGGCCCCGCCCCTTTAATAAGTGCATTAATTATTATGAAGAGGAATATTGTGACGTGTTCGTTCCCGGTAGAAACTCAAGACCACAATGGAGGCGTTTCAAGAGTTCAGAAACACTGTTACTGAACTGATATTGTACATAACCATAAGTGTATTTTGTTACAGAAAAAGTGATCGACTTTTATTTTGAAATTTTCGTACTGAAATGGTTAACTTCCGGTCTAAAGCTACGCGTTTTATTTTGCTTTTGATAAGCGCGCGCGCTCTATTATACGGCAATAATTTTGACACGGAGCCGTGGTAGACTTCGAATTAATACTTGCAGCCCCTCCAAAGAGGCAAAAGGTATGTTAGATAAGTTGAGACAGGATCGTTTTGCCTGTTAAAGAGGCTACATGCGTTTTCCTGAAATTTAAACTCGCGACTGACACCTGTGGCCAAAAAAACTGAACAACTGCTCTTCCTTTCTGTTCGCTCTCGCAGCGCGCGCTCGTACGTGCACACTTCACAAGTCATCTGCTGCAAGGAGGTCAACATTATGTTTACAGAGGTAAGAACAGTTAAATACAAATATTGTTTGAGATAAGTGTTCTGTTTGCGAGTGTGGGCTGGCTGAGTGATCTGAGGGTTTTCACCGACGTCACGTTCTGGGCGGTAACCCGGATGAGCGGCCATTATGGAGGCACTCGGATGTAAACAACAGCATCGACTGCACTGTTAATGTACAACTGAACACACGGTTACACTAAAGAAATCCGTGGTAGATGCGAACTCATATAGAGAAGGACCTTATTCATTTGCACAAAGATGGGCATCGGACAGCTTTTTGACGCGCTGCATTTTTTTCAAATGTAACGCCGCCTGGATACTTTGCGGAAAATACGTAACATGAACGCGATTGACGTCACATCCGCAGACAGCTCGGGAAAAGTCCGACCCGACAGAAAATAGGAAAAATAGGATACAGGCTTATAGTTGCACCCACTGTGAGCAGACAAGGTGTAAGTATGCTCTTTAGGAGATGTTTGAGTCATAAATGGTAAAATAAAAAGGCTATTGTTATGTTTATTTTGGGGGAAAAGCTGCATATAGCCTCTTTAATATGCCAGTTTTTGCACAAGCATGTGAATGTGAACAATGTTAGCTGATTAGTACATGTTTTGTATAGCTACATTTCAGCTCTTACGTTGGTGATATGGTGAACGAATTAAGGTTCATAAAGATTAAACATCATAAAACCATTAGTAAAAGTCTCATCCTTGATCGGGGGGCATACGTTTACACAACACAACGATGTACTAAAAGCAGAAAATGTTAAATAAATAAAGTTTTTAAAATGACACCCAGCTCAATGGCTGTATATAACGTTACCCACAATACCCAAACGAAACACAATGTATCGCCTAACAGAAATAGAGGCGTTTACTTTTTTGGTTCATTTGCTGCTAAGAATGAAAGCATGATGCAGACCTGCGACGTATGCGTGAAGCCCCTGGATGTCGATCTGCTGCTGTCCGAGTGTGTGTCGGCCAGGAGGGAGACCCATCGCTGTCACGGCGTCAGTGACCAACACCAACCCTGACACACACAAACACAAGCTCTATTCTTACACACAGTTTAACTTCGTTCATAAAAGCCAACCTGAGAGGGATGCATCTCATTAAAATGTACGGGAGCAATATCCTAGGTTCAGTTGCATGTTGTGTGTGTGAATACCTGCGGGATGAGCTCTGTGGGCGATGCGTAGCGCTGCGGGATGTGTGTGTATCCCGTCTGCGATCATACCGAAGTAAACAGTCCGACCTGGTGGAATACGATCACTTGTAAGCAATCCCACAATGCCTGGGTCCCGGTGATGAAACTATAACAAAACAAAATGTTAAATGTGTTGTTAAATGCATGTTTCATGTTTAAAAAATACTTCTAGATTTTTAAAGCGATTTGTTTGCATGGTAAGATAATTTTTTAGGAATATGGTGGTATTTTAAACGTTTAACTGTGCACCAACATACAGTATGTTTTATAATGCGAATAACTTAATTAATGCATGTGTGTGTGTGTGTGTGTGTGTGTGTGTGATACTAACAGGCAACATGGCATTGAATAAGTGTGTGATGAACGTGGCTCCATTCTGCACAGCCTCTTCGGCCTGAGAGAGATCGGCCATGGAGTGACCTGGACAGAGAAGCACTTTGGACATGCTCAACCTGGGCGAAATTGAATAGCAAAAATAAAGCCGGTGTACACATATGTACGCACCTAATGACACAGCTATGCCCCTTCGTGCCAGTTCACGGATTGCAGCCGCGCTATTGGCCAGTTCTGGAGCGAGTGTTACCATTGCGACATTGTCCAGGGGGCCGTAGGTCTCCAAAAGGTCGGCCACGCCGCCGGCTTTAAACGTGCGGAGGAACTTCGGAGGGTGAGCGCCTCTCTTCTCTTCACTGATGAACGGCCCCTCCAGGTGAATACCTGAAACAAACAGGAGGAACATTAAACAAAAAATATTTGGCATCATTTAGTTAAAGGGATACTCCACTTTTTTTGGAAATAGGGTCATTTTACAACTGACCATTTTACAACTCCCCCAGAGTTAAACAGTTGAGTTTTACCGTTTTCGAATCTATTCAGCCGATTTTCTGATATTTAGAAGAATATCTGTAACCAGACAGTTTCTGGTCTCATTGACTTCCATAGTATATTTTTTTTCCTACTATGGAAGTCAATGAGACCAGAAACTGTCTGGTTACAGATATTCTTCTAAATATCAGAAAATCGGCTGAATAGATTCGAAAACGGTAAAACTCAACTGTTTAACTCTGGGGGAGTTGTAAAATGATCCTATTTCCAAAAAAAGTGGAGTATCCCTTTAAAGGTGCAGTATGTAGGTGACTAGTGGTTGAAATGGGTACTGCAGCCCACATTCAAAATATCGGAGGTTGTTTCTCATGCCCGCTTCTCTTCATACTGGACGCTCACGGGTTGCCAGATTGTGGACATACAACAGGAGCATGCACAAAAGTTACAAAAAATGCTGGCGAGTATAAACCAAGCTTTACATCGCGAGATGATTGGCTAATGTAAACGTCTGCAATGTTTTTAATGGTCAGGGAGAATCTGCGATCCCCGAACCAGTATGTTTGCTGGCTTCCGTGGCTACAATACGCTGTGCTTTCCACAAACTGGCAACCCGGGTGCTGAAATACTATTGAGTGAATTGGCA
Source organism: Cyprinella venusta (assembly GCA_038021265.1). NCBI lineage: Eukaryota > Metazoa > Chordata > Actinopteri > Cypriniformes > Leuciscidae > Cyprinella > Cyprinella venusta. Next base: position 46,298,371 of record CM075863.1, read on the forward strand.
GTGGGCGGAGTCACTCAGACCAAAACAAAAACAGACATTCTGATATGAAACGCATCATAACTGGCTGTTATGTTGTTTTTCTGAGAAACAAGTATTTGAATTTAGCGCCATTGCTGCAAACATATTTTTAGGATTTAGTGCATTTAAAAGAATTACATACAGCAGCTTTAAAGTTTTAGAAATTTGACTAGGTCTGTGTGCATTTTACCTAAAACTCCTGCCCCTTCAGGTCCTCCATCTTGTTCTCTGAGCTCAGGAATGACCTGTGGAGAGAAAGACAGCAACAGCAACATGTGAGTATTGAACTGAAATTGAACAAGAAGCATGGAAACTACAAACACTACCGCTCAAGTTTGGGTTTGGGGTCAGCAAGATTTTTCTTTTGAAAGACGTTAAAAGTTTAATTCAGAAAGGATGCATTCAATTAATCAAAAGTGACAGAAAAGACATTTATTATGTTACAAATAGATTTATATTTCAAATATAAATGCTGTTCTTTTACTTCCTATTCATCAAAGAATCCTGAAAAAAAACCTTCACGGTTTCCATAAAAATATTAAGCAGCACAACAGTTTTAAACATTGAATAATAATCATCAACTCAGCATATTAGAATGATTTCTGATCATATTATAAAGATCCTTCATGTGACACTGAAGACTAGAGTTATGATGCTGAAAATTCAGATTTGATCAGGAATAAATTACATTTTACAATCATTTCAAAAAGAAAACTTATTTTGAATTGTAATATATATATATATATATATATATATATATATATATATACATATATATATATATATATATATATGCATATATAAGCATAAGTGACTTCTTTTAAAAACTTATATATATATATATATATATATATATATATAGTAGGGCTGTCAAAACGATTAATCGCGATTAATCGAATCCAAAATAAAAGTTTATGTTTACATAATATATGTGGGTGCACTGTGTATAATTATTTTGTATATAAAAACACATGCATGTATATTTAAGAAAAAATATTATTTATATATAAAATATTTATATTTATATATAATATAACTTATATATAAATCTATATACAGAATATACATGAAAATATTTCTTAAATATATACAAGCATGTGTGTGTGTTTATATATCTAAAATAATTATACACAGTGCACCCACATATATTATGTAAACACAAACTTTTATTTTGGATGCGATTAATCGCGATTAATCGTTTTGACAGCCCTAATATATATATATATATATATAAATACCATTATTACCAAACCCAAACTTTTAAACAATAGTGTATTCTACATTGTTTAATCAGTACGTGATATGTACCTAAAAGATAAAAACATTAAAGTGCCAATAAAAACACAGTCCCAACACATGTCAATCCTAGGTTTAGCCTGAAGGAAAATCAACAACGATGTATTTGTGGGTGCGACTGAGCATCAGAGAGACAAATGAAGGGCAGTGATTGGTGCATAGGTTGAACCTTATGGTATATGTCTGGTGGAGAGGTGACGAGAGTGGGGCAAAAGGAAGTGACGCCCTGTTCAAGAATCTTTTTGGCCACCACAGCCACGCCCCCTCTGATGTCACTGCTGGCCTGGGAGAAGTCGATGCCATATCCACCTATGAGTGAGAAGAGGGGAGGAGCTTGGCATGATCTGATATATCAGTAACAACAAGAAGGACACAGTGATTTTTACACCAACTGGTGAATGTAACAATGGCAATGTGTAGTTTACCATTTATTTGCACATCTATGAATCCAGGTGCAATGATCCTATTCTCGCAGTCAACTTTGTGATCGGCAAACCCCTCCTCATCGAAGAACAGCTTCTCTGGGTTCAAAATCTTGCCCGCACGAACCCACAGGTCTTCCCTACAGTACAAAATCAGTTTCAAAATCGCTGTTGAAAATGTGCAAAAAGATTAAACTGAAAGTCTATTTTCAAGATGGTATAATCAGGGTAAGAAACAATGATTACATCAAGTGTAATATAATAATACATTATCCAAAATCAATCAGTATTTATGGAGACTGTAAAGGCAAATATGTGAGAATGCATGTGAATCTAGGCTTGGTTGCAACATATTTTTAATATATTTTATACAATTGTCAGGAAATTATGGGTTTGTGCACAATAATTATAATCTGTTTGATATTTTACCATTGCAGCTTGTGGTCCTTCAGTATCCTACAGTTCACAAACTGTGTGATCGGGGCATCTGAGACACTCTTATTGGACGGCATATCTCCTGAAATCCCACCTTAACAACACCCTATGAAAAGAGTCAGAATATGTGTCAGGTCTTCAAAGTGGATCATATTAAATGTCAGGTGAATCATACATACATTTACATTTATAATTAATTAAGAACCTATTCAAGGATGTTTATGACAACTGTGATTTGGACTTTCTTAAGGTACTTTTTTCATATGATTAAAAGTGTTATAGAAATAAACTGAGTTGACCTTCATAAAACACAATGAACTAACGATCGTTGCCCTTTTGAACGCATTTTATCTGTTTTTATGACACAATACTTAACTTTGAACGGTCAAACTAATTTCCCTATATGTATATATGGACTATCGGATGTGTCAAAAATTGCATTGTGATTATTATTTCTGATTATTTAATACATATGGCACCGATTTTAAAACATCAGACAAGCGGAGCTTTTGATCACACTATTAGAAGAAGGATGCAGCAAACAGTAAACAAACACACCGGTAGAAATGATCGAGCTCTTCATTTATTCATCTTAAGGATACCGGAAGATGACACGCATATGATCATAAGTTGTAGTTTCATAAACACTTACCGTTAATTCACATACTTTTGCTACGATTCGGTCCGCGCGCTTGTTTTCTGTAGGAAGTCAGTGAGCCCAGGGTGTCACGCGCGCTGTGTCAGCTGATGAGGAGGCGTGGCCACAGTGCACGCGCCTAGAACGTGTTGGTTTAAAACCGCAAATATATACATTTAAAATTGATTATGGTTGACTTTTCTGTTTCACATATCGTTTCATAATTGACTTAAATTAAATAGCTAAATACATGCTGTAAAACTTGGCATGTTTTCTTTTTTCAAAAAAAGGGGAAAAAGTAGGCTATTCTTTTCAAAACAGTGTCAATTAACAGCAGGTTTTCTTTCTGAAAATTTACCTCATATGTAAATGTGTGTTCAATAAACAGTAGCCTATTTGTGGACAATAAAGGTGAACATTTTAAATAGATTTTGTAAGCAAGATTTATTTTTGTACTGGATTTGTCTGTACCAACAGAAATGTAAACAATAGATCAATTTAACATAATAAGCCAAATCATACCAAATCAAATAAAATCCATATACAGTATGAGCCAAAACGTATCCAAAATGACAGCAGAGATCTTTTCATTCACCTTGTAAGCCACTGACACTAATAATGTCAAGCACAATACTGGATCTCACACTCTGTGTGCAGTGAGGCTACACATTATTTATTTTTTTGTGCTTATTAATATCAAAGGACAGATTTGAGTTGCCGGCTTAACCCTCGGACAGAAACCGCTCGCACCTGCGTCATTACTGTTGGGAACAGCACTGTAGGGCGAAACACACGCTTTCATTTCCTTCGAACCTCTAACCTATGTCAGATAGTGTGGTTCTCACATTCACAACATCACACATTAAGAAAAACAGAGCAAACTAACTCTCTTCATTACTAAAACAACATGTCAGAGTATGCACTGTAAAAAAATATGTTCATGATTTTTAATCACAACATTTTTTCTTTTGTCAAATCAACTTAGATAATTGATGTAGTTCAGATAACATCATATTTTGAGTTTCTGATGATTAAATTAATCTCCTTCATTGTATTAACTCAATTTTTCCATTTCAATGAACTTTACATTTTAAGACAACCAGGTTAATTTTTTAAAAGTTAAACAAATTATATTTTTTACAGTGGAGAATATGTTGTTGACTTGAAGTTTGTTAAAAGTCCTTTGAACAGTCAATTATTATGAAATCAATTTTCCATTTTAGAGTGATATATGATAGTAATAGTGACACAGATGCTTGAAACACCTAAACAAACAAATTTATGAGCAGTATTCGTGAATAATTTGAGCTTTGCTTGTGAATGCTATTATAACCAAAGGGTTCAAATTAACCAAGGGTTCAAATTGAGAGGGGGGAAAAGGAGAACACAAATGTTAAATATTAAAATGTAGCAGAATTATAAAACATACATTTACTTACAAAAATTATCAATTCATTAATTAAATGAATTAATTTATTTAATTATTGAATGTTAAATGACACATTTTTATATATATATATATAATGATAATTAATTATATTAAATAAATAGTAAACCGTTCAGTTAAAACTCATAACTAAAACTGTACCATTTAATAAAACCATTTAATAATATTAAAAAGACAGTATGTTTTAGAAGACATGTAATTATGACAACGATGATTTTGAATTTTATTTATTGGAAACAGGCACAAATCCTAAATAATTTTTCAAATCTAATTAATTTTGAGGGATGATCATATGTTAAAATCCTTAGAAGTGAGTATGTTATGATCTCTCTCTCAGCATTGGTTATGGGCTTTTCCATATAATAAGTATTCATATACTGTAATTATGCATGTGTGTGTTGTCCTTGTCAAGCGTCACCTCAGCTTGGCATGCTTGACCTGATGATTAGATTTATTAAAAAGCGTGGGTGAGGTGTGTGTTTGTTGTTCATTGTGTGTGTGTGTGTGCGTGGATGTTTTAAGGGGGTGTCACTGACGTAGATCCTTCAGGCATAAACTCAGTGTTCGTTATAGGTCAGAGGTTGAGCAGTGAGCTAATTGATTAATTTAAAGTGATAAAATGCGTCATTCATTCAATGTGTGACAAAGTGTCAACTTCAAGGCCGCGCATCACAATAGCTGTCACGTAGATGGTCTACATTCAAACCTTTTAGTATCTCATGGTCAAGATTAGGGAATCTGAGGTATGTGTGTGTGTGTGTGTGTGTGTGTGTGTGTCAGGCCTGTTTAACATCAATCGCAAACTATAAATCTGCTTCAATGAGCCTGGAAATCTGTGTAATTAATTAACCTGAATTTACGTCATTCTCACCTCATTGTTGAGCGTGAATCAACAGCTTATGAGTTGCAGGTCTTTATCTTCAACTAGAAAAATTAAAAAACATTTGATAAACACTAGTTATTTATTTAAAAGTTCTATAACAATTTACAACATATTCTTACAGCACTTATTAAGTCATTTGGTTGATTCAACGAACGAAATGAACGAATTGACTCGAAAAAAGATTTGTTCATTTTGATGAACGAGTTGAAACAGGAGAGTCACGAACGCGCATCACAGAACAGAGCTAGGCGAGCATTTGAGCTCATAAAACTTAACTTTTGTATTTATTTTTGAAATGGCTGCTCGTTTCGCTAGATAAGACCCTTATTCATCGTCTGGTGTCGTTTAAAGCCCTTTGAAGCTGCACTGAAACTCTCATTTGGACCTTGAACCGTTTGGTTCCCATTGAAGTCCATTATATGGAGAAAATCCTGGAATGTTTTCATCAAAAACCTTAATTTCTTTCTGACTGAAGAAAGAAAGACATGGACATCTTGGATGACATGGGGGTGAGTAAATTATCAACAAACTTTTTTTTTTTTAAGTGAACAACTGCTTTAACAGTAAGGGCCTGAATTGCCTATGATAAAAATAACAGCATGTAAATAATGACACACATTCAGTTTACTTTAATTCAGTTTGCTCATTTTGGCGAAGTTCATTTCAGCTCCCCCAGGGGTGTGTGTGTGTGGGGGGGGGGGGGGGGTGGTTGGTAGTTGTAACGGGTGACACGCACTGATGTAAACCCGCGGGGCGACATACGCGCGGCAGCGCGCCGCTCATGACGCGTCTGGAGTCTCCAAAGAAAAGCTTCATTCAGCAGGATACAGGCTTCAGTTATCAAAGACGAGCTGCCTTCATAGTCTCCCTTTAAAAGTCTCGAAACAGTTTATTAGGTAATTACCTGCCAGTGAAGAGGCATTTAGAGGCATACGGTTTTGAATGAGTTGTTCTTCACAGACTTTATAGGCTAAACAAGAACCGCGACCCAAAACTATTTTAGTACTTTTTTTAGTTAAACTTCATTTTAGTATATAGGACAAAACTTTTTCTTGACTGGAATGAAAATGAAGGCGTCTCCCGCGCTCGTGCTCTGCATGTCCGTCACCGTTTACTTCGCGCGATCTCAGCTTCAGTTGCGCGTGCGCCCGTCTCCTAGTGAACACCTGCCGGTACCGGACCTGCACGAGGACCCTGACCCGGCGCTGGAACCGGGAGAGAGGGATTTAACCCCTCGGCTGCTGCGGCGTAAACTCGGCAGCAGTTTTGACCCCGTCTTCTCTTCGACCGGTCCACCGCGAAGGAACGGGTCCGAAATCACGCGAGAGGACGAGATCAGTCTCGCCGGACCGATACCCCGTGAATTTCAGCAGCTGGATTTCACTGGTCTTAAAGCAGCTGCAAAAACGGAGCGCAGGGTTCGCCGGTGGTTGTGGTCGTACACGCAGTGCCCGGTGCGGTCCATGTGGAAAGATCTGGGCGTGCGTTTCTGGCCGAGATACGTCAAAGAAGGACAGTGCTCGACCGAGCGCTCGTGCTCTTTACCGGAGGGGATGTTTTGTAAACCGGTGCAGTCCGTGAGCGTCACGCTCCTCCGGTGGCACTGCCAGCAGGGCTCTCGCGCGCTCAAGCGATGCGCGTGGATCCGCGCGCACTACCCGGTGATTTCACAGTGCGGCTGCGCGTGCTGAAGCTGAAGACCACAATTTGACTATTGAAAAGATCCTAAAATGGTTTAGCACAACATGATTTCTTGTCACCCACCCCCCATTTAACTTTGAGAAGGTGGACTTTGATGGAAAGACACATTTGTGATTGTGCATTCTTTGGCTATGCTGTTTTAGCTAAATTATATTTATCTGTGAGCATGTGAAGAAAATGTTAAATGATGAAAGAAAAAAAAGACAATAAAAGTGCCAATATTGTGTATTTGTATTGTTATTGCTAGATCATGCTGTGACTAAAGACTGGAGCTGAAAATCCACCTTTGATCACAATAAATTACATTTTACAATTTACTTTAAATTGTAATAATATTTCACTGTTATTTGTGATTAAAAAAATGCAGACATGAGACTTCTTATATATATATATATATATATATATATATATATATATATATATATATATATATATATATATATATATAAATGGTAATATAAGATAAGTGAAAGTTTATTTGTGAAAAGAGTTGTGTCATATGAGTGATAGATTTGTATTTACTACATGTTTATTCTCTCACTTCTCCTTTTTTTTACATTCGATGTTATTCTCTGTTTCTTTCTCCCTCCTTCTCTTCCGCCACATCTGTTTTCACCTCTTCTCTTTTACTGTCAGACTTCACTCAGCCATCTTTGTGTTCACACTCATATTTGCTTTCTGATGTTTCAGGATGAATCCAGCAAACAAGACCATGACTGAAGGTTAGTAAAAGTAAAGCTAATGATATTTTTCTGGCAAACCTTATGTTGTTTGATAAGAGAAAAAAGTGGCATATTTTCCAGTAGTTCTATAAAGGCATTTAAATATGCAGCATATGTGAATCAAAGCAATGTAATTGTGTACATAAAATTCCTCATTTAAAAGAAAAATGTCAGAAAAATATCAGACGGACTGAAACATCGTCTTCGGCGCTTGATGGTAGGCTACTGTGTTTTGGTGCATGTTTGATAGTTTAGCAGAGTAAGCATCACTTCGGTGAAAATAACACTATATTTTGTTAAGAAAGGAAACGTGTGAAGGCAGCTGGTGAGAAAACAAGCAGTCCCTCCCTAGGGATCTGTCTGTGAGTGTAAGACTGAAAGCCGTCACGTAAATGAAGCTAATCTAAAAGATGCGGCAGCTTCTCCTTGTTTTTCAAAAGATCTCTCAAACCATGCCAAATTATTGTACAAAAGTCATATATTCTGATCATTCAGTAATGATAACAGAGCAAATTTTAGACTGTTAACACATCTAAAGAAGAGTTTGAATCTGGTTGTAGGATTAAATTATTTTGAATAAAATGTTTGCTGCGTTCCTGACATTCAACTTTTCACAATGCAAAATTGTTTCTCAAATATCACTCAAATATTATGAACATGCTTGAAAATAAAAGTTCTTTATTGGCGTCGATGGTTCCGTGTAGAACCTTTAACATCCATGGAATTTTCCCATTCCAAAAAGGTTCTTTATAGTGGAAAAAGGTTCTTCACACTCTTAAAAAATAAAGTTTTCCAAAAGCGGTTTTTGATGTCATAGAAGAACCATTTTGGGTTCCACAAAGAAACTCTCAGTGGAAAAAAAAACACTTATTTTTCTTAGTGTGACGAATATTTTAATGTAATATAAATAACCATTTACCACTATAGAACATTTGTGGGATGAAAAGATTCCATGGATGTTAAAAGGGACCTGTTATGCAAAATTGGCATTTATATTGTTATTGAGCATTTTATGTGTCCACAGTGTGTGTGCACAGCCATCCGATTGTGGTAAAATCCACCCATCACTGTCTCAAAATGTGCCCTTCAGGAATGTGCTCCAAAGTGATGTCACATTGGTTCAGGCCACGCCCACTATTGCTGATGTTATCCATCCTATTAGCTTAGCTCCCCTGAGTGAGCTGTACACAATCCGCCAGGTTTGTCTCCTCGCCAGAGCATTTAACAGCAGAAGTGTATTCTTATTAAAGCTACTAAAGTTATTCAGTCAAGGGCAGTGAGTGATTTTCTGTTTTCTTTTGTTGTTTGATTCACATTAACAGCATTCAGTACTGTACATTATGCTGAATTCACTTTAATACACAGGTATGCCTTTTCTTTCCCAGCTGTTAACGTTCACAGACATAACTGACATAACACTTGTGACTGAACATAACAAACTAAAAGTCTATGAAAACTGAAACTTACTGAAAATAACAAATTGAAAGTTCCCAGTAATGCACTGTTCATTTGCAGCTTCTTCTTTACACTATTTTATTGTAATTGTACCATTGCAGAAATGAAACTGAAATAAAAATATATTTAAACATTAAAAAATAGGCTTGTAAAATGAAAATAAAGCACAAAAATAAACTAAAAATTAAAATAAAACTAAAACAAACCACACAAAACAGAAACTAACCGAAAAATAACAAAATAAAAGTCCATGAAAACAGCAACTAACTGAAAATAACATACTAAAAGTCAATGAAAACAGAAACTGAACATAACGGTGATAACCTTGTGTGTATTTGACAGTTTAAGTGCAATAAGAAGACGTGAAAGAGAATAGTTTAATAGTATTGAAGCTTACATCCAGCTTTCTGTGTTTGTGCTACGTATCTGTATGCTCAGAAAATAAACATATATTTCAGTTTAGACTGATATGTCTTTAAAATGCTTGCAAATAATAAGGGTACGTTTACACGACAACGATATGCTTGAAAAGTAGAAGTTTTGAGTTTTTTTCTGCGTACAAGGATCCGTGAAAACGACGCTGTATTCTGCTGCCAAGCCGCTAGATGGCGATGAAACCCTAGACTGAACACGCAATCAGTGTTGCCAGATTGGGCGGTTTCCCGCCCAATTGGGCGGTTTTGTAATCTAGTTTGCGGGCAAAAATGGGTTTGGGCGGGTGGATAAAAATTGGGCTGGTTTCGGATGAGTTCGGCGGGTTTTTGTAGCCGAAACTACGGTACTTCAGATCCTTCTTTCAGCTACTCTCATACTCTCACTCACTCACCCACTAGAGGTCTAAACCCAAAACAGACACTCCCTCCCTTCAGCTCACTTCACGCACGCCGGCGGCACCTCCCCGTGCGTACAGGTCTTGCGCGCAATGGCTTGACATCAGCTATTCGTTCGCCCGGACAGTTGTTTTAGAAGTTTGACTCTAGTATAGAGCTTTTGTGTTAATTAATTCAGATTATTCTTAATAACAATTGTTCAAAGCTATTTTCAGAAACACACACTCCTTACTGTCTGACGGACGGGAAAACCTCAGGCAGTTCGACATTTGTTTTTGTGAAATCGCTTTGAACATGTTATTCAGAATATTTGTATTAACACAATTATTGTTTGTTATTGTGTTCTGTTCTGCGGCCCAGCCCTGTTCTTTAATCAACTAGATTTTCATATAGCCTAATGTTATTCATAAATATGCCAATGCATGTTTTATGTTGCTAATTGTAATAATTTAAAAATAGTGGGTTATTTTGTATGTCCATATCCACTCAATGTTTTTATGTTACTGAATGGGTTTGTTCCAAACGACTTTTATTGACAATAAACAGATTTATTGATAGCCTAAGTTGTTCGCATTGTTTTACATAAAATAAGCTAGTTTAATAGTAGGCTAATAGCCTACTTTTGCGTTCATTTGATTTCTGAAATCGATAGACTAAGTCGAAGGCCGGTGTACTTTTGCGTCCATTCCTTTTCCCTTTTTATAACTCGTAATTGAATAACGAAAACATGCTTTCTTTATTCGTTTTTAGACTGGTGAAGTACGATATTCACAAACTTTTTTTCCCTTTATATACAATGCTAGATATTTAACTTCACATAGGCCTATAAAAAAAGAAAGCCTAAAACAAAAACTTTTTTTTTCTGGTTTGGCCAGAGCCCATCTACTATGGACATTCTATTAGACATTCTCTGGTTTGGCCTTAACCAGTAAAATCGAATTTTTTTCATATTAATTTGTGAATATTTTAAATGTTTCATAAAGGGACAAAATAAACAATACGTTAATATTTATTTTTTATATACAAATACATATTTATTATCTAGGCCTATTTATTTTATTTATTATACAATGTGATTTTTTTATTTATTTTTTCTGCAGCATTTGCAGTTCAAATTCAAATTTTGGTGTTCAACTTTGCATTTTAAAAATACAACAACCGTTTTTCATTTTTCAATTACAGGTTTAAAAAGGTAAAACGAATGGACGCAAAAATGGGTAATTTTAAAACTAGTTAATGAGAAACAAGGCAAATAAATTGGGCGGTTTTTTGTGCATTCTCGCGGTTTTTCACGAGGTTTTGGGCTGGAAAACCTTGCTGGCATCTGGCAACCCTGCACGCAATACGCACGACGTCTTCGCGTCTTCGTCTTCAAAGATTTGCGTTTTTGTTTGCACGGAGACTGTTTTAAAAACTTGCATTTTGAAACTCAAGTTTGCGTTTTCAGGCACCCAAAATGCCGTTGTCGTGTAAATGAATGGCCCAAAATGCATAAAATGTTTTACGTTTTTAGTTTACGGTGTCGTGGAAACAACCCTTTCATGAAGAACTGCAATTTCATTTAATTTTTGGCAGAGTATCCGAGGCAGGAGCTGCATAATTGGTTTCTTTTAAAGGTGATTCACAAAACATTCAATTCCAATAAATAACCTCAACTTTTAAGAGTTGATGATTTTAAAAAAAAATGTAGCAACTGGTAACTGAAAGGGTTTTTTTGGAAACAAACATGATTCTTCTATGCATTACTGTGAAGAAAACCCTATTGTTGTGGAACCTTTATTTTTAAGAGTGTAAGATAGTAATATTTTATGTTTTGCTACAATGTGTACATGGTTTCTGTTTATGTCATGTTTGTTAGTTTACTAAAGCAGCATTATGAAGTGAACTTTCAGCCTGAAAGAAAGACAATTTTATCATGTCCACAGGCTACACAAAAGTTAACACAACTGTGTTTGATGGTGTATCTCACAGCAAACCTGATCTCAAGCCAGTCAAAAACCACTCACATAACACAGGTGAGTTTTTATGCAGCATTATGTCACAATAAATCCATTGCTGAATCAGTTAATCATTTGTGTGTGTGTGTGTGTGTGTGTGTGTGTGTGTGTGTGTGTGTGTGTGTATGTGTTTGTGTTTAGCATCTCGGCCTGACTGGATTCTCTACACAGTTCCTGCATCAGCCTTTTTGATTGGGATCGTTCTGTTCACGTACATCTCCAAAACACAACGACGCAGGAATGGCAAGTATTGTGAACACACACACACAGCCATGTTTAATATATGTTATACTCACAAATGTGAAATATTGTGCTGTAAAATAACAGCAAGTTACTGGCAGCTGGTTTGTACTGTTAATTTGCAGCTCTTCTTTACACGCTTTTCATGTAATTGCACCATCGAAGAACTGAAACTGAAATAAAAATAATATTTAAACATATTTAAAACAAACAATAAAAATTAGGCTTATAAAAATGAAAAAAAAAAAAATTAAACAAATTAAAAATTAAAATAAAACTAAGATTGGCGACATTAAAATAAAATCTCATTCAATAAGCCTATTAGTAAACAAAAAATGAATAAAAATACCATTCATAAAGAAACCTATAGATAACACTAAAATAACACTGAGCAAAAAATACACATACTGCCATTTGAAAAAAATAGAAGCTTAATGTTGTCAAATTATATACTCTGCATTATATATATATATATATATATATATAGCATTAATTCATAGATTTATAATGGTCCTTAATGATAATTATTTCTTTATGCAGCACTTACACAGCAGAGGACACGCATAAATGGACACGTTGCCACTTTTGGGTGATGTATTTGCCTTTTCCAAGACTCATTCTTTTTGCTTTTTTACTCTATATATCTTGTTGGGAGAAAAGTTGACAAAAGTGGCAGTATCAGAAAAAAAAAAAAATCAAAACCAACTGGTGCTCAAAAATAACTTTTTTTTACTTCTCTGAAATGTTTACACTTTAGTTTTATTATGTTTTTTATTTAATATTTAGAATTTGAAGGGGATTTTATGGTACCAAATTATATTCATGCAGTAATTATAATATATCTTTTCAGCATTGACCACTTAATCTTGAACTGTGGTAAATATTGAATGCTTTGGAGCACAGCCTTGAGTTTGATCTCTTTTTAGGAAGGCACTTAGTTGATTATTGCAAACGGGAAAAAAGGGAACTTAAAGTTTATTGTTGAAAAATGCGCAAAAATACTCTTTTTTTTTTCTTCAATTTTTATGTGAAATATAATTTTTTTTCCAAAACATGTTTTACTCTAAAACTGTGAGAACACCAAAGCCATGAATCTAAACAAGTTGTGTTCCAAATTTGAGGCTAATATCTCAAAAAATTAGCTTTTGTTTGGGTGCAGTACTAAACATGTCCACTAGATGAAATCCGCTTCACACTCATTTGTAACTCATTGAACAGTAGCTACAAGTGTGACCATTTTTATAGCCTTTTCAAATCATGTCCATGATTTTTGATGTGTGTTCACATAGCAAATGCCAAACCCTTCACCAAGTTTCGTACCATTCCGATGAAGTAGAAATTTGTGTAAAACAAACAAAACATAAAATGTTTCGGTCAAAAATGACCAAAGAGCACCAGAGGGTTTTAATACTCGTTCATGGTCTTAATCATTTTATTTTTTTATAAAAACAATAAAAAAAAAATTATTTCCACATCGACATCACCAAGCCCTCCTCTAATTACTTTCTATTAAAGTCAAGTCACGTCCTCCTTCATTTGAAACATTTGAAACACTGGAAACATGTCAAGAAGGCTGTTTCTTTTTTTTTTAATGTGTGTTGTCACAGGCTCTCTGTGAGATGGATAGAGAGCGCTAAAAACAACAAGAAGGGTAAAACACTGCTAATAATTTCATTTTTATTTTTTTACAAAACTAGCCGAATTCACATTCAGAAAAATACAGTAATATCTTGTTGTTGGTTTCGACAGACGAGACGCAGTCCTATGAGAATGTAGATGCAGCTATTTATAGCAATCAAGACAAAGTCACATATTTTGTGTCTGCTGATGAAGGTACTGTATGTCCTGGCCAGCAGGAATTATGAGAGCGGATTTTATTCTGGGATTTAATAGTGGTTGCTTTTAGATTATCTTGAACCTGATGCAATCGGGGAAGAGCAAGGGGCGGCACCAGAGGAACGCCAGAACACCCTACAACCGCCCGGCAACTTGACAGACACCGGTGAGGATATGATTTTTGATTTTACACACACATACTATATAAACATATATACACTCTCAGAAAAAAAGGTACAAAAGCTGTCACTAGGGCTGTACCTTTTCAAAAGGTAAACTTTTGTACCCAAAGGCTGCACAAGGCTACCTAAAATGGACATATTACCACCTAAAAAGGACATAATAGCTCATGAAATTGACATAATAGCACCTAAAATGTACATATTACCACTTATAATGGACATATTAGCTCATGAAATTGACTTATTAGCTACTGAAATGGACATATTAACACTTAAAATGTACATATTAACACTAAACATATACATATTAGCACCCAAAATGTACATATTAACACCTAAAATGTACTTATTAGCTCATGAAATGGACAAAAGTTTACCTTTTGAAAAGGGACAGCCCCAGTGACAACTTTTGTACCTCTTTTTCTGAGAGTTTAGTCATGATATAAAGACTATATATAACAAGAGAGAGAGAAAATAAATACTTCTGGTTCTGTATTGCTCAATATAGTGTTCTGAGTCAAGTCTCCTTTATTTATATTGCGCTTTATACAATAAAGATTTTATTCTGTATTGATTTTAGTTTAATGGGTATGTAAAGTTCATCACACTCTTAAAAATGCTGGGTTGTTTCAACCCAAATTTGGGTCAAATATGGACAAACCCGAATGTTGGGTTAAAAATGTAATTCAAACTTTCACAGTGGGTTAAAATTTGAAATGACATTTTTAACCCAACATTTGGGTTTGTCCGTATTTTACCCAAATTTGGGTTAAAACAACCCAGCAGTGTTAAGTGCAATTATAAAATCAGTTCAGCTATACAGCAACTCTGATATCATCCAGCTGAGCTCTCATCCAATATTCAAATCAATAATATTGGTGAATATATGAAGTCCCAATCGTGCAAAAAAAAAAGCATAATTAACAGCTGTAACATGAAACTTTGTTCACTTTGTGCATCTGTTTCACGTTAGAATATTAAAGATTACATTCAAAGTTATACTATAAAAAATGCTGGGTTGTTTTAACCCAAACTTGGGTCAAATATGGACAAACCCAAATGTTGGGTTAAAAATGTCATTTAAACATTTAACCCAATGGCTGAGTTTGTCCATATATGACCCAAAGATGGGTTAAAACAACCCAGCATTTTTTAGAGTATATAATAAAATATTACATTCAGCAGTGGTGGAGTTTGCCATTTGTGTGGTTACAAGTGCAAGCTACGGAAATTGCATAAGTAATATAAAACCAGTGCTCTATCATAGTTTTAATTAATATTTTGTATATTTTCTATTTTTATTTTATTTTAGTTTTTTTTTTTTGTCAATTTTGATTTGTGCGTTTTTCAGTTTTATTCATTTTTTTTATATATATTATTATTTAGATTTAATTTATCAGTTTTAGCTTTAGTTCAGATCTCATTTTTGTTTGGTTTATTTTTTTGTCATCTAATATTTATATTTTTATTGTATTATTTTCAGCTTTTTTTCAATTACCAAAAATTATATATATTTTAATATTTAGTATATTAATATATATATATATATATATATATATATATGTTTTTAATATTTAGTTTAGTTAATGAAAATAACCAGAGGATAAAATAAAATGGTCTGAAATTGTTTATATTTAGCTGAAATGATTTCCCCCAACTAATATTACTAAATAAATTTGATCATATATATTCCAAAGTTGTGTCTGCTTATTAAAGCTTCACAGTTGATGCAGTTTCTAATGGCTGGATTTGTTGTATGGGGGAAGGATGTGACCCAGGGCTGTGTGTGTGTCTTCTTCTCTACAGACGGAGAGTCGTATGAGAACATGGAGGGATGTGTGTATGCTCAACCCCGAAAATGGACACAGAAACAGCAGCATGTGACTGAAGACGAGGGTGAGGGATCAAACACACACTCACACACACACACACACACGTGTGTCATGAATCTGATAGGGGAGAGAGGGGCACAACGTAACGCTTTTTGACTTTCTCAGTTTGTGTAAATCTACTTAGGGTTTAGAGTGTTTATTTTTTCCCACATTCATTTCCAACATGTCTAGTACAATTATGTGGTTTTGTTTTATTAATACAGTGTATACTTTTTTCTTGATTTATCTGGAAAGAATAGAAGTGAAATGTGACAACATGCCCCATAGGTGGGGTACATTGTAACCATATGACTGATTGAATCACCATATGACAGCTTAAAATGCTACCTGATCTAATAAATAAAATATGCTAGTCAAACCAAAATGTTTTCTTAATAGAATGCAATTACCAACTTTGTCCATATAAAATAATGGCATTTTTTAATAATTAAAAATAAACTAATTTTTGAGTTTGACAACAAACACACTGGAAAACTTAGCTATACAGCATAGTTCAAAACAAAATAATATTTAATAATTTCAAAATATTGACTCTCAGTCTTTATTTACATGTTTCTCTTGTTTTCTCAATAGAATTAATAAAAGTATAGAATATAATGGCATATTTCTAATAGGGGGCACATTGTAAGACAGTGTGACAACATGCCTCGCCTGCACAACTGGGGTTTAAACCCTGCTAGCTAACGAAGCATTAAAGAACTATATCAACTGTTAAACAACAGATTGGAGATAAAAATAATATCAGATTTGTCTCAGTTTAAATAAACACAAAAAATAGGGATGAAAAATTAACTTAAGTAAGTTAAATAAATGTTCAGTGATATTTTACAAAGATTTCTGAATTTTGGCACAATTTTTTTCTCTATGGTGTTGAAATGGCAACTAGTAAATACACCAAGTTTCAAGAAGTATTTAAAACAAGTGTGTTACAACTAGCCCAGCCCAAAAAAGGGGGTTTTCACAGTGATGTCGAACCAATTTTTGGTTCCCCTAAAAATGTGTCAACAGTTCTTAAAAGAAACATTTTCCTTCTTAGTGTGAAGATAAATCTAAAGAACATTTCCCCTCTATAATGACACTTTTGTGGAATGGAAAAGTTCCATTTATTCTTGAAGGTTCTTTACGGAACCAATAAAGAACCTTTTTATCAACGTTAAATGTTTCCCCGGCCGCACAGACTACATCAATCCAGATGAAGATGGAACACAAGATCTCGCTCTGGACCACACAGACACTGGTAAGAGTTTCACTGTGTGTTTGTAAGGCCATGTGACATTTAAAAAACACTCGTTCTCTCCTTCCAGAGTCGTATGAAATCATGGCCGTATCAGACTGTATATACAACAACACAGAATCCCATGACACCACAGAGGACGGTGAGTGTGTGTGTGTGTTAAAGACATACTCGTCTCTTTACACCCGATTGAATTTGTGTGTAAACGCCTGTTTCAGATTCATATGAACAGATGCATGGCATCCCAGTCCCGGTCCAGAAAGAGATGGGTGGAGGAAGAGAGTGCGAATGAGAGAGGAATGGACAACTGCCGTGTCTGACGATAGGAGGAATAGAAGAGAGAGATCGGGACAAAGGAAACAGAGAGGTTTTTTTTCTATGATTAAACCCTAAAAGAGCAGCTACAGGATGAGTAATAGTTAATTATTATTTTTTACAAGTTTGTAAACATAAGTACTTATCAAAACAACCTTGAAATAAAATCTGTTAACTAAGATGAAAAAAATGCTTTTTCGGTGTTAGTTCATATTAACTAATGTAGTTAACTAATATTAACAAAGACACACAAACCAAAAATATCTTAGCTTACATTTCTGTTATCCAATCAAATCCTGAAGTTCCAGTTTCCAATGCAAAACAGAGTCTACAGGTCTGTTGAATACATTTTATTACATTAGCCATATTTTTTTAGACAGATGACCGGAAACCAGACAGGAAAAGAAACCAAATGCGTGTCTGTATATGAACGGCAAGCAATGACAAGCCATGTACTATTTAAATTAGGAGACTTTCACAAACTAACTGGTTTTCTCCTTGTGAACAGAGGAGAATAAAAGTGAAGCATGTTTCGGAAACACTAATTATTCCATGACAATGTTTGATTGCTCATCCTAGCAACACTTTACTCTTTTTCTTCATGTAGAAAATTGGTGGGTGCATATTTTAAGGGCTTGCGAAGACATAATCAATATGAACATAGTCATTCTCCTCAGCAAACTTTTGATTTTGCAATAACCGGGGCCGTAATTCACATCCAGAGCACATTTCTAGAACTTCAGTCCACAAAGGCTTCATACACCAAATTCTCAAAGAGTTTCCCTCGTTCATGTGGTCTCTCAGCCCCAGTTGTATTTGTCGTTCTCTGTCATGGGGAGGATTTCTGTGACCAGGCCCGTGCCGATGGTTTGGTTGCCATCTCTGAGCGTGAACCTTTGGCCTTTGCCAAGAGCCATGGGCTGTCGGAGGACCAGGATTATAGACGTGTCCTCTCCGGGCATCACCATCTCCTACCAAACAAGAGATGGAGAAAACAACCGATTCAGAGGAAAAGCTTCAACAAGATCTACTGCTGATGTTCAGTGTTTCTACAGGTGAAACGAACCTTCCCAGGAAGCAGCTCTACTAGACAGGCCATGTCCCAGGTGTGAGAGAACATGATGGGCATGAAGTTTGTGCAGAACGGCTTGTGCCGGCCGCCCTCCTCCTTGCTCAGGATGTAGACCTACCCACGCACAGTTTCATTGGTTGGTGAAGCAGGACAGAAGGTGCTCAACTCAACTGATGTTTAATGTTTTCAAATTCACACACCTGAGCTTTGACCTTCTGGTGAGGCTGGACGGATCCAGGTTTGATCATCACCATGCCTCTCCTGACGTCCTCTCTCTTCAGACCACGAATCAGAGCGCCCATGTTATCGCCCGCCTCCGCCCGGTCCAGGGACTGATGGAACATCTCGATACCTGAGAGAAGCAGAGATTGAGTTTCATTTATGTGTAATGACACATTTTGACCCTTAAAAAGTGACTCAAACTCTTAAAAGATTCAATTTGATCTATTCTGTTTGCTGTCAGAAGAGAAATCCACATTATACTCTGAGAGAGTGAGAGAAATGTTAAACATTTACCGTAAAAATATTAATATTTTGAATTCGCTTTTAGAATCCAAAAAGTATTCAGCTTTAAATTATTTTTTAGCAATTTTAGCACTTCAAACTAAACTTTTTCAGTAACAACATTTCTGAGTTTTTCATCGGTTATTTAGATTTTACTATTATATTTTAAAACACACAACAACTTAAGTAACAGTTCAAACATTTAATATAATTTTTATAAAAAGCTGTAATTTTATTTATATACCATTATAGCATTTATTAATATTTGAGTTTATATTTACATTTTTCTTTTTAATTTTGAAGTATTAGTAATTTTACTATGCACAAACACATATACATACATACATACATAATTAAATTATCAAAAAAGGGGGAAGAAGAGAAATAGTTTTTAATATTTATTTAAAATTAAAATTAAAAAAAAAATTAAAATTAAAAACTAGTGTTTAAATATTTCATATTAATAATATTGTATATTATAAATATTTATAATATTTTTTATATTATAATATTTTATATTTAGTTTTTAATAATTTACTATTTAATAGTTTTAGTTAACAATATCAAAACTAGGGCTGTCAAACGATTAATCGCGATTAATCGCATCCAAAATAAAAGTTTGTGTTTACATAATATATGTGGTTGCACTGTGTATAATTATTTTGTGTGTGTGTGTGTATATATATATATATATGTATATATATATATATATATATATAAATACACACATGCTTGTATATATTTAAGAAATATTTTCATGTATATAGATTTATATTATATATAAATATTTAATATATAAATAATATATTTTTCTTAAATATACATGCATGTGTGTGTATTTATATATATATATATATATATATATATATATATACAAAATAATTATACACAGTGCAACCACATATATTATGTAAACACAAACTTTTATTTTGGATGCGATTAATCGCGATTAATCGTTTGACAGCCCTAATCAACACTGTATTTATGTTGCCACTTTCCAAAGCTCAAAGACACTTTCAGATTAATACAGGAAAAAAAGTGTTTCCTATTAGCTTGCCATAATAAACACTATTTTATGCTTTCAGATTTAGATACTATTATGCTATCATCTGATACTATTGTGCTTACACTTTTTCCAATAATCATATTTAAGCATCAAATAGTGTTATGTTTGCACAACAACACAGAGACATTAATTATGTTCAATGCAAGATCCCTTCTAAATATAACTAAGATGACGTGCATGTTTGGGCAACGAGCACGACAAAAAGTAACTTCTCACCAGTAATGACAGATTTTAAGGAACGATTGTGTCCGAGAAATTCACATTCATCCCCTTTCTTGATCACTCCTCGTTCGAGCGTGCCAGTGACCACAGTACCCCGACCTGCACACAGATACACATACTTCTGAGAATCACAGGCAGAAATACTCTACTGGATATAAAAACAAACTATTATTTATTAATTCTGGACAACCTTTCACCCAAAGCAGAAAAGTACAAATAACAAATCATACAGAGTATACTACAAATACTATATCAGCAGCACTTTCATAACACGCACCTGGAATAGAATAGACTCCCTCTATGGGCAGCAGGAATGGCTTATCCAGATCTCTCTTTGGCAAAGGAATAAACGTATCTACCACCTCCAAAAGCTTCATAATGGAGTCGACACCCAGCTCCGGCTGCTTGTTCTGAACACACACAATCATAACAGAAGCAAAGCCATGAAATTTAGGAGCCACTTATGATTCAACACAATTTAAAACCTCCCAGTTTCTTCATTTCGGCACGCGTGTATGTTGTGTTGTGTATGTGTGAATCCAATCAAATCCACATGGACAAAATCAAGCCCCATCCTACATTTACTCTTGTTCGGGAGGCGGTTTCACTTATATATATATATATATGTCACAATAGGGAAGAAAAAAACAATCGCAACTTTTTAAAGGGGCTATGTGTAGGTTTTTACGCGTGAGACTGGCTGCAGTTTCTCTAACGGCCACTGGTGTCACTAACTTCCACAACGCTCCTTTAATCTCCAAGCCTCCACGCTCACCTCCAGAGCACAGAGTGCCGATCCAATAACAACCGGTGTATTTTCGCCATCGTAGCCGAACTCGGTGAGCAGCTCTCGGATCTCCAGCTCCACCAGGTCCAGCATCTCTTTGTCCTCCACTGCGTCAGCCTTGTTCACGAACACCACCACGTGCTCCACGCCGATCTGCCGCGCCAGCAGGAGGTGCTCGCGCGTCTGGGGCATCTGACCGTCGGTCGCCGCAACCACTAAGATGCAGCCGTCCAACTGAGACGTGCCTGTGATCATGTTCTTCAGGCAGAGAGACGTGCATTTATAATAAAGGTGACAAATCACATACACTACCATTGGGCCATTTAGATTATACTATGTATATTACACTGCCACTGCCTAGACAAACAATGCATTTATTTGACCAAACACACAGTAAAAACAGAACAATTTTGAAAATGTAATTAAGTAATTAATGACAGACAATTTTTAAAATATTATTACAATTTAAAATAACTGCTTTCTATTTGATTATATAGTAAAATGTAATTTATTCCTGTGATCAAAGCTGTATTTTCATCATCATTACTCCAGTCTTTAGTGTCACGTTATCCTTCAGAAATCAGTCTAATGTGATGATTTGATGCTCAAGAAATATTTCTGATTATCATCAGTGTTGAAAACAGTTGTGCTGTCTATGTTTGAGGAAACTGTGTTGCATTTATTTGAAATGGAAATCGTATGTAATATTATGAATGTCCTTACAGTCACTTTTGATGTGTTCAATGCGTCCTTGTTGCATAAGACTATTCATTTATATCAGAATATATGCTATCCGTGTGCAATACCTTGACGTAGTCGGCATGACCGGGGCAGTCTGTGTGAGCGTAGTGTCTGTTGGCGGTGGTGTATTCCACATGTGAGGCGTTTATGGTGATTCCTCTAGCCTTCTCTTCCGGGGCGTTGTCAATATCCTCGTACGTCTTATAACTTGCACCACCGGCTTCGGCAAGGACTGGCACGAACACATGAACAAAATACAGTCAGCACACTGCTTTTTGAGTGGTAAGAAATACAAACAAGTCTACAACATACCTTTGGTAATGGCGGCGGTCAGCGTGGTTTTGCCGTGGTCTACATGACCGATAGTCCCGATGTTCAAATGGGGTTTATCACGAGAGAAAACCTTCTTCGCTTCTGCCGCGAAATTCCTTCGACTTAGAGGAACTGCAAGCTGACAGAACATAATAAATTAATACATTTCATGCTAATGATGATCATTCTAATATAATGAAATAAATAAAAATAGTTATTATACTCTCTTATTATATGTTATCCCCGTTTCACAGACAAAGCTTAAGCCTAGTCCTAAACTAATCCTGAATTAATCAAATCCCAGTTTGTGAAACCAGGCCTATATTGCATAAAGTTACAGATATTTTAAACATGAAAACTCACCAGTTTATAGGAGCTGTGCAGTAAACTCGGGGAGGTCAACTGAAGGGCTGGAAAATGGGAGAGAAAATGTGCTTAATGTCATGTAAAATTTCATTCATTTACATGATTCATAGGGGCTTATGGTTTGGATGTGTGTCTAAGCATTACTTTAACCACTATGAACCAAATAAAAGCATGGTTCATATTCAACACACAACAAAACAACCTTTTAAAAAGTTAATTGCCTCAAAGTCTCAGTCTCTTTTCACCGCTGTCAAAAGTGACGTTATCTGAGATTGAAACAAATCTATTTCCCAGATGTCTAATCTTTATACAGGAGTCAGGACAGAACTTTCATTTCGTATGCATAAACAATCTTATGCATTAATGTCATTATTGTTGCTCTCTCTCTCAGTGATGTAACGTTAAGGCACCAGGAACATGACCTTGCTTACGGAACGCACGAGCATCCTTCTCAATTCACTATCACTGTCATTTCCACACTCACATATACACATATGAGGAGCATCTCGCACGCAAAAAACTCGTAATATAAAGTTTAAACACAATGTCAATGGGACGCGAAAAGAAAAATAGACCGGTTTTGTAACTTACCGGAGAGGCACGCACGGACGCTCACGAGCGCAGCCATTTTGCGGACAATGACAAAAGCGCGTGCGCAGAGAAATACACATACGCTATCAACACGCGTCTTTACTTTACCGTAACAGTTCTAAACAATGGAAGTGGATATTAAACAAACCAAATTACGTTCATTTCATTGATGAATGCTTAGTCATTTATTCTATTACAATGAGACTAATGCTAACCCAAACACTGTTATAAACATAAGATAAACAGCAGAAAAACAGACCGTAAAAACGTAAAAAGACGGTATTTACTATATATATATATATATATATAGTATATAATAAGATCCCAATATAATTGTAGGGTTTGCAATGTTTTAATTATGCACATTATTTTGTATTCAATCCCTTTGGTGATTGAGATACAACTATAAAAAAATTGTAAAAAAATAGTCCAATAAAATAATAAAAAATAATGAAAAAAATAAAATAAAATAATAATAAAATAAATTATTAATTAATTAATTAACGTATGAATAAATTAATATATATAATAATAAATTTATAACTAAAACAAATTATAATAATAAAATAAAATAATACATAATAATTTAATAAAATAATAAAAATAGACTGTAAAAAATAGGATACAACTAAATGATTTTTTTTTTTTTTGCTTTATTCAATATTAACAATATAATACAACAACAACAACTGTTTATGCCAGGGTTGATACACAAAATGCACTACTAAACCTAAATGAATATTTATTTATTTATTATTATTTTTTTTCCTAAATGAATAGTCAAAATCATTACGGTAAGTTTCCTGACGTCATCGCGCGTCGACGGTTTCTGCTGCACGCGCCGTTAATGTGCGTTCTGCTGCAGCATCTGGAAGCTTCTGGATCAGCGATGGTGTCTTTATAATTTCTGCGCGGAGAGCAGCACTCACATTACTATTAATACTGCTGCGAAACCTCTTGACACACATCCTTACAACGTCTACTTCTAAACTTTGGCACACAGCATTTCCAAAGGTAGGCCCGAGTTGTTTACCCTGTGTTTACATTTTGTATCTTAAGTACAACGTGATTCGGTTTCGTGGTATTTGGCTGTTCCTTATCTTTGAGTCTGACAGTGACAGTATATCTGTTAAATATGTCAATAATATTTTATCTGCTGTAACATATCTGTAACTTTACCTCTGTTAGGGAAATACACGATACATGTCATACAATAATGTAAGTTTTAAAATATATGGAATTGAAACAAAATAATGTCACTAAAATGTGTTATCTGTGATAATACATCTGTAAAGAAATATCATACATAAATGTCACAAAATAGATGAGATGTGATAACATCTGTAACTGAAATAGAAAAATGTCAAAATTATGATCTGTGATGTGCTAATATCTGGCTGTATGTGTAATATAATATAAAGTAGTATCATAAAATATATATTTATGCTAATATATATGCAAGTAATAAATGTCACAAAATGTATTATCTGTGATAATACATCTGTAAGCGATATATAATAAATAAATGTCACCAAAATATATTATCTCAACATATCTCTAAGTGAAGGAAAAAAAATATCAGAAGTATATTATCTCTCTGCAAGTGAAATAAAAGGTATAAATGTCAAAAATAAGTTGCCATAAAAATAAACCAAAAATATTTAGAATTGTACTGCTAATAGCAGTAATGAGATTTTGTGCCTCTCATTTTCCCAAGTTTTAGTAAAGTTGCCCGAATATTGAATTTATTTATTAAGCCTGTTTAAAAAAGCATTTACAGATCGGAAACCTTTGAATCCTGAATATCATAAGTATGATGTGTGTTGATCTCCATAGATGGCAGAAGGCAGGGGTAACAGGCAACACCCCCGTAATTTGCAAGGTGTGCTTCACATGGCAGTGGAGGCCGGCTCCGCTTCGGACGGTCCGGCTCCACTAGAACCGATGACTCAAGAGGTGAGCAATGAGCATGCAATCACTGAAATTATGTCCTGACCATTTCTTGTCTGTAATGTTGATGTACATTAAAATACTTAAATAAACCACGTTCTCTCTCTCTCTCTTTCTAGAGGTTGGAGTTTCTGAGAGGAGCTCTAGCAGAAGTGTGTAAAGGACAGATGGATGAGGTCGAGCAGATGAAACGGTGTTTGGACGTGCTGAATAGAGATGAACGCAGGGAGGGAGAGGAGGAGGAGGAAGAGGAGGATGAGCGAGAGGAAGCCCTGGAAATGCTTTCTGAGCTCTGTGAGAACCTTGACAATGCTAGAGGTGTGTATGTGTGTGAGTGTTTGCTCTTCAGACCTTCTTGTTGTCGTCTTGTGGCACGTAACGCATGCATCCCTTCTCTGTGTGTATTGTAGATCTGATGAAGCTGGGCGGTCTGGATTTGTGTATGTCCCGGGCTCTCTGTCACTCCGAGGCGGGCATTCGCTGGAGAGCGGCTCAGCTCATCGCCAGCTGTGCCCAGAATATGCCCGAGGTGCAGTTCTACCTGCTCAACCAGGGGGCGCTGCTGACACTCCTGCAACTCACAGATCACGACGCAAACAGCACAGTTAGAGTTAAAGCACTCTACGCCGTGTCCTGTGAGTAAAGTTGCACATACAAGAAATTTTATATGGAGTATTGGGTGCATACGGACACATTTGTGTGTGAAATGATACACCAATAACTTTAGCCTTTAATTTATTTGAAATTTAGGGAGAAATGTTGGAATAACTGAAACCACACATATGCTTAAATCACACTTTTGTGAGAATTTGCAGGAAAATATGAAATAGCTTTACATAAACTCTATCTCTGATAGCATAGCATACTGTATATCTACACAACCACTCTCAAGTCTGTATGTTCTTTTCTGATATAAATGAATAATTAAATATGAGAGAATTCACATAATTGTTAGTAAACGAGTAGAGCTCTGCAGAATCTCTGATTTGGAGAATTTGGGGGAATAAAAAGTGCAAATCATCTTTCCAGTAAAACTTTAAAAAAGACATGCTTGAAAATGACAAAATAAGATATTACAAACTATTGTTATTTTTCCATTGCAAAAGAAAATTACGGTGGCATATTGCATTCACTTGAAGAAAAAAAAATCTGTTTTTCTGAAATAACAAGTTAATTACAGTATCTCAGAATTACGAGATAATTTTTCATGGAAAAAAGTTTTTGCTCTGTTTTTCTGAATTAACAAGTTAATTTTTCATGTGAAAAAAATTTTGCTCTGTTTTTCTGAGTTAACGAGTTAATTTTTCATGAGAAAAAAAATTTTTGCTCTCTTTTTCTGAATTAACGAGTTAATTTTTCATGAAAAAAATTTGCTCTGTTTTTCTCTATTAATGAATTAATTTTTCATGAGAAAAAAGTTTTTGCTCTGTTTTTCTGAATTAACGAGTTAATTTTTCATGTGAAAAAAATTTTGCTCTGTTTTTCTGAGTTAACGAGTTAATTTTTCATGAGAAAAAAATTTTTTGCTCTCTTTTTCTGAATTAACGAGTTCATTTTTCATGTGAAAAAAATTTTGCTCTGTTTTTCTGAGTTAACGAGTTAATTTTTCATGAGAAAAAAAATTTTTGCTCTCTTTTTCTGAATTAACAAGTTAATTTTTCATGAAAAAAATTTGCTCTGTTTTTCTCTATTAATGAATTAATTTTTCATGAGAAAAAAGTTTTTGCTCTGTTTTTCTGAATTAACGAGTTAATTTTTCATGGGATTTTTTTGCTCTGTTTTTCTGAATTAATGAGTTAATTTTTCATGAGAAAAAAAATTTTGCTCTGTTTTTCTGAATTAACGAGTTAATTTTTCATGAAAAAAAATTGCTCTGTTTTTCTCTATTAATGAATTAATTTTTCATGAGAAAAAAGTTTTTGCTCTGTTTTTCTTAATTAACGAGTTAATTTTTCATGGGATTTTTTTTTGCTCTGTTTTTCTGAATTAATGAGTTAATTTTTCATGAGAAAAAAGTTTTTGCTCTGTTTTTCTGAATTAATGAGTTAATTTTTCATGGAATTTTTTTTTAGTTCTGTTTTTCTAAACTCGTTAATTCAGAAAAACAGAGAAGAAAAAAATCCATGAAAAAATAACTTATTAATTGAGAAAAACAGAGCAAAAAAAAATTCCATGAAAAATTAACTCATTAATTCAGAAAAACAGAGCAAAAACTTTTTTCCATGAAAAATTAACTCGTTATTCTGAGATAATTAACTTGTTAATTCAGAAAAACAGAGTGGATTTTTTTTCTTCAAGTGAATGCAGTACGCCTCCTTAGAAATGACTGTTATTACCGCTATATTATTTTTCTTAACTGCTTTTTTACTATACAGTTCAGTTTTGCATTAGTAGTGTTTCTTATTTTGTTTAATATTTCTATTTATTAGTGTAATAATCATTTATTGATTTAGTCACAGAATTTTGTCCGATTTGTGCATCCCTACAAACAAGCACTAAAATCACATTTTATATCTAATTTTGCCCTAAATCGTACAGCCCTAATCAGCCTATTTATTTTATTATATTTAGTCTATATGATTTAGGTTATTTTTGGTTGGTGACCCAACATTGGATCTTTTGAAGTGAAAGGCCTCCATTCATTTAGTGGCAAGTCTTCTCCTTGCCTCTGGAATTAAGCATCTTCAAATCTTGTCTTTCCCAGGTTTAGTCCGGGAACAGGAAGTAGGTCTGCGGGACTTCCTGTCACATGATGGTTTTTCAGTGCTGATGAGGGGGATGCAGTCAGACAGTGAGAAACTGAGAACTAAATCTGCTTTCCTTCTCCTCAACCTTCTGTCCAGTCACCCCGAACACAAAGGTAGCGCTGAATCTGAATGCAGACCGTTCGTGCATCAGGAGTCCAGTTTGTACGAGTGTTTCATGTTTTCATTCTTAATTTCTCAGATACAGTGTTGTCTATGGGGATGGTTCAGCAGCTGGTGTCAGTTCTTCGGTCCCCTCATTCCTCTGTACATGAACATGTACTTGGTGCCCTCTGCTGGTTAGTAATATTTATTGCGTGGTGGAATGGAAGTGCATCAGCTTTTGGAGTTTGGCCCTTGGTTTCTGACTGTTTTTCTGCAACATGTATGTGTGTAGTCTGGTTGAGGGCTCTCCCCGTGGTGTGAGTGATTGCAGAGATCCATCGCTGGGCTTGGAGGAACTGCTTAACCAGCGAGTGCAGGACCTAAGGGGACAAGAGGAGAGCCAGGTAAATTCATTCACTCTTCTCTTTACTGTTCTTTTTATGTTTATCTCTCCTGTACGGTTTCATTCTCTCACATTCACTTTCATATCAAATATTTTAAAGCCCACATGTAATAAAAATGGACCCTTTTTACTTTTTTCCTTGTCTTATTATCTGTGATTTAATGATGCATGTTCTTCAAAAGAAAAAAGTATGGTTTTATAATCCTTCACCAATTTTAAGTAACTTGCCTTGGGTCTGAAATTACATCACATAGGCCACTCATTTATAGGTATGAGCAACACGGGCTGGTAAAATAATAGAGAAAATAGCAATAATTAAATAGTTTCTTTTTTTTTTTTTGCTCTTCTTATTGGTAATGAAGCCTTTTTAAAATCATACACAATTAAATGCAGATTAACATTGACATGATACAGTTTTACCACAAAAATAGCAAATAGCATTACATTTGCCAAATATCATGAGCCAGTCTGTGTTTGAAAATAGTTGAAATAAAATATTAATATTAGATGAAAAAAAAAATGTAGAAATGTTGGCAGAAGCTAAAGTACTAAAAATAAAACTGAAATAAATAAAAAAACAAAGCTAACATAATAAAATTACAAAATGAATCATTTATTTACTAATTAAAAATATGAAAAAGGTAAAGCAAATTCAAAGTATTAATAAAGAATATTTAATATAAATAAAAAATGAAGCTAACATAATAAAATAACAAAATTAATCATTTACTTACTAATTAAAATATGAAAGGTAAAGCAAATTCAAAGTATTAATAAAGAATATTTAATATAAATAAAAAACGAAGCTAACATAATAAAATAACAAAATTAATCATTTATTTACTAATTAAAAAATATGAAAAAGGTACAGCAAATTCTAAGTATTAATAAATAATATTTAATATAAATAAAAAAATTAAGCTAACATAAGAAAATAACAAAATTAATCATTTATTTACTAATTAAAAAATATGAAAAAGGTAAAGCAAATTCAAAGTATTAATAAATTATATTTAATATAAATAAAACAATTAAGTTAACATAATAAAATAACAAAATTAACCATTTATTTACTAATAAAAAAATCTGAAAAAGTTAAAAGCAAATTCAAAGTATTAATAAATAATATTTAATATAAATAAAAAAACGAAGTTAACATAATACAATAACAAAATGAATCATTTATTTACTAATTGAAAAATTTAAAAAAGGTAAAGCAAATTCAAAGTATTAATAAATAATATTTAATATAAATAAAAAAACGAAGCTAACATAATAAAATAACATAAGAAAAAGGTCAAGCAAATTCAAAGTATTAATAAATAATATGTAATATAAATAAAAAAAACAAAGCTAAAATAATAAAATAACACAATTAATCATTTATTTACTAATTAAAAAATTTGAAAAAGGTAAAGCAAATTCAAAGTATTAATAAATAATGTTTAATATAAATAAAAAAACGAAGCTAACATAATAAAATAACAAAATTAATCATTTACTTACTAATTAAAAAATATGAAAAAGGTAAAACAAATTCAAAGTATTAATAAATAATATTTAATATAAATAAAAAACGAAGCTAACATAATAAAATAACATAAGAAAAAGGTCAAGCAAATTCAAAGTATTAATAAATAATATGTAATATAAATAAAAAAACAAAGCTAAAATAACAAAATTAATCATTTATTTACTAATTAAAAAATATGAAAAAGGTAAAGCAAATTCAAAGTATTAATAAATAATATTTAATATTAATAAAAAAACGAAGCAAACAATAAAATAACAAAATTAATCATTTATTTACTAATTAAAAAATATGAAAAAGGTAAAGCAAATTCAAAGTATTAATAAATAATATGTAATATAAATAAAAAAACGAAGCTAACATAATTCAATAACAAAATGAATCATTTATTTACTAATTAAAAAATATGAAAAAGGTAAAGCAAATTCAAAGTATTAATAAATAATATTTAATATAAATAAAAAAAACGAAGCAAACAATAAAATAACAAAATTAATCATTTATTTACTAATTAAAAAATATGAAAAAGGTAAAGTAAATTCAAAGTATTAATAAATAATATGTAATATAAATAAAAAAACGAAGCTAACATAATTCAATAACAAAATGAATCATTTATTTACTAATTAAAAAATATGAAAAAGGTCAAGCAAATTCAAAGTATTAATAAATAATATGTAATATAAATAAAAAAACGAAGCTAAAATAATAAAATAACAAAATTAATCATTTATTTACTAATTAAAAAATATGAAAAAGGTAAAGCAAATTCAAAGTATTAATAAATAATATGTAATATAAATAAAAAAAACGAAGCTAACATAATACAATAACAAAATTAATCATTTATTTACTAATTAAAAAATATGAAAAAGGTGAAGCAAATTCAAAGTATTAGTAAATAATATTTAATAGTATTTAAGCAATACTAAAGTAACACTAATAGCCAGTCGATTACTTTTGTTCCCCTTTCTCTCACTGAATTTTTTTGGGTTTTCAAAGTAACATTTCTAAAAGTACTATAGCTTGCAGACAATGCTTTATGATGACTCGAAGGTCTGACAGCTCTGAATGCTCTTCTCCTGCAGGAGGAGTTGGAGTTTTGTGAGCGTCTGCGAGTGGCTTGTTTCCAAGGGCAACCCCTGGAGGACAATGGAATGGATCGCTGAGCTCTTACCGGCGATTTCACTGGAACGCAAAGAAAGAAGCAAGCCGTGTTTGTATTCCCTCTCTGTTTAAGAGAGAAAGAAAAACTAGAAAAAGAATTATTCAAGAGATAAACTTGAAAGAGACTTGGTAACTCTGAATAGAGTTCAGTTTGACCAGGTATGTGTGCATGTGCGAACTCACATACCATGAATTGTACACAACACTTTTGTGTGTTATAATATGAATATGTACATTTTTGTATAAAAGGTCAGTTTATTGTTATAAATGATGTGCTGTTTAGGCTCAACTTTCTAGATGTTTATTCTTCCTCTTAACACAAATACAAACCTATAATATTGAACTACATATAAAAATAATAAAATATAATTTGTAGATTCAAAATAAAGAGTGTTCTGATTAAAATCTCTGTTTAAGTTCAATTATAACATAAAAATGCTTTATAGAGAGCACAAACATCAGTGTTTTTACACCATTAAATGATCTAATAACCACAATTCTGTACTTTAGAATTAACATTATAGATTATATAAGTGAAACGGACACAATTTAGAAATTTAGTCACCTGCGATTTTAGCATTGTCCTGATTCGTCTGTACTTTTTGAGGATCCATTGCGATATGTTTAATGCACAGCTGATAAAGATATTTATGGGAATATAGAGACATAGTTTTGATCCCATGATAACTTATAATAACTTATAAAGGTCGTGGTCTTTAAAGTCCAGTTGTATGACAAGAAACAGGACTCTTTTGATGATAAAAGTGATTTCAAAATTTCAAAATTTGATTTCAAAAGTGATCAAAACGTCTATTTATTAATAAGTATCTCTTGGAGGGCCACTGTCCTGTAAAGTTCAGCTCCTGAACCAAACATACATCAAATTAAACACACCTGAACCACATAATCATGGTCCTACTATAGGCGTACTAGAAACTTCAAGGCAGATTTGCAAAAATGTCCTTGGAACACCTAACCCAGTTTCCATTTGGTGAATTCCTTGTGATAAAAGTGAAGGTTTGACATTGATTAAGACCAAAATGGAAGCTTTATCTGTCCACAGTTTCCAGTCATTCCCAACAATAACAAATATATATTTTTCTGCTAGATCTGCTAAAGATTATTAGCAATAAGAAAACACTTTTCTTCATGACGAAAGGGTAAAATGGGTGTTTTAGCATTTCTCCATTTTTTAAGACTCTGAGTAATGTGTCTGAATGCATGTAAAACTGAATCGTATGAAGTATAATTTTATCTCACGCCACAGACTTAAAAATAAAGGTTCTTATACTGGCATTACCTTTTCTTAACTCAATTGAAGAATGTTTTGTTCACACAGTTTAATTGATTTCTTCCAAACTAAATAAATGTAGTTGAGTCAACACATTTCGGTTGGTTCAAGACAAATGTCTAGTTTGTGTAAATGAACTAAATAAACATGCAGGAAGAATACAGTTTCATTCATCATCATTATATACCATAATGACTGGCAGTGTTGTGAGTAACGCATTACAAAAGTAATACATTACAGTAACATATTACTTTTTGCTGTAACGCAGTAGTGTAAGGCATTACTAATCAATTTTCAGTAATATTTTACTCGTTACATGTTCAGTGAGGCTTGTATTACAGTTGTATCACAGTGTATTGTCTGCTTTTACTTCTTAAAGGCAACAGACTATGTGAAAGTTTTAAAGCAGTCTTTTAGTGCCAGTTCAGAGCGGTCACGTCTGTAACATTGTTTTTCCTCATAAATGCGAACACGAAAACTAAAATAAAATGAATATTTTAAGTTCTATGGAGACTGGAGAGCCAACCCTTCCTCATCTGATTTGCGCAGTGTAATTAACAGAATTACAAAAAATATATTTTGCCTCCTATTTTTTTTTGTCACGCATGAATGTGTGTCTTTTCCCTAATATTAAAAATAAAACAAAGACTGATATTTGTCTAATGTCTGGAGTCCTTTAAGGAAGTAGCCTATATACGCTTCAATACATGTATTTTCTGAGAATTTTTATTTCAAGTTTTGACTGCAAATGTCATGTCCATAATGCTGGACTTCCCCAATTTTAAATAATTTATCCTCAACTAGTTTTGTGGTGTAGGTCTACGTATTTTATAATGTTAACTTCAAATAATACTAATAGCCTAATTTAAAGATAAGGCAGCATTGGATTTGGACGCTAAGGAGAATAACGCTGGAGTTGGAAGAGGTGTGTCGCGATTCTGTAGGTTCGTGAATCTGAGTCGTGTGGCGAATCGCGATTTCGGTTTCTTATTGCATATCGTTACAGCCCCAAAGTTAAGTTCTACTTAGTTATTTTGGTGAAAGTAACTCAAAAGTAATACATGAGTAATGTAACGCATTACAATTCTGAGACAGTAGGCTAATATTGTAAGGTAATGAATTACTTTTTAAAGAACAGTAACAAGTAATAAATAATGTATTACAGTTTGGAAGTAACTTGCACAACACTGATGACTGGATAAGAAAAGTCTGGTTTCAGCATGAGCCCACATTCAAAAATATTACAGAAAATCTAAACATGCTGAACATCAAACACTAAAATGTCTTCCCCCTTTACCAAAAAACACCTTAAAGAGGTCCTCAATCAGAGCAGAAAGTCTTAAATTCATGTCATTCATTAAATGCTGCATGTATTGCAAAAAAACAAACAAAAAAACTTATTCAGTATTTTTGTCCTGTTTTCCATTTGAAATATCTTAAATCAAGATTAATTTACTTGAGATGCAAATGTAAAACTTTCTTTGAATAAAGTTGATTTTTCTGAGCCCATTGGCAGATATTTTATCTTGTTTTAATCACAAACTCGCTTCATTTTTTTTATCTATTTCACAGAAGACTTAATTTTTATGTTATAACAGGAAATTTGTCTTGATTTCGAATATTTAGACGTTTCCTGGAAATAAGACAAAAATACTGAGGTGTGATCAGAAGGTTGAGTAAAAGTTATTTCCTTGTTAAGTGTTTGGGAACAGAATTCAAGCTACTAATTTTGTAAAATGAATAAAAAAAGTAATGTATATCTGTTGCAATACAAAGTTGTATTGTCAAACTGTGAAGTGTTGCTAAAACAACACAGACATTTACATTTAGAGAACATATTGACGTATTGTGTTCTCTTCAATTTATTCATTACATTTTCTTGGTTTACTTGGTCATAATAAACTCTTAAAGTTTCCAATGTTCTTTCTGGAAGCCGAAATGGTTCATTTATGGAATCACTGTGTGAAACATTTCGAATCTTAATTTTTAAGAGTGATTTATACACCTTTTTTGTGACGTCTTGTCAAGATTCTTGACATGCCTTTGTCATGTGTTTTGGCAAGTTTATTTGGGGCACAGCTGTTACTTTCTCAAACTTTTATTGCCGTTTATCAGACACAGTTAATCAGTATTTGCTTACATAAGTGTTAGAAGGTATTTATAATGCGTTTGAGGTGCAGGTAGACACACATCCATTCAGTGCGAACGGAGAATCAGTGCTCGTAACTTCCGTCCTCATGGCTTGGCACTTGCCGTTGCTTGTTTCTTTGCTTGTGGTGTTTGCCAGTGGCTTCACTGATGGTAAGTCGTATTCAATCTTCTAGTTACTGTTGAAATATTTACACTTCATCTGTGTGTACAGGCTGCAGAAATAATATACAAACGTTTTTTTTTGAAGGGTTTGTTCACTCAAAAAATTCCATTTATTACCCTTCTTGTCATTCCAAAAAGAAGACGTTGTTTCATAACGAACCACATCAAAAGAAAAAAGGGTTTTTTTATACAATACTTATGTGACTAGAATGTTATTTTCTACATCTGCTAAAGCTGTATGGTAAGTTAACATGTTAACAAAAAGTGTTTTACTGCTTGGGTTCGGGTATCTTTTGGATTGTGGAGAAGTTTTTGGGTCTGAAACTCACAGTACAATGAATTCTAGATGTTTGATTCCTTGTTATTTGACTCCTTTAATAGCTGTGGTTGCATTATTACTATTTAACCCTCTGGGGTTCTTCGTTTAACAGTCACACTCGGGGCCTTCGGGTCAAAATTGACCCGAAGGGCGGGATTCATATTTAAGAAAGAAAATCATATATTTTTTTTTTACTTGTTTTTTTATAATATTTTTTCTTTTCTTTTTTGGTGTTTTGAGAAAATTTCAAAAATAAAAAAAATATAACTAGTATTGATGCAATAATTATGACCAAATTTTCCCCCATTGAATATTTTTTTTTAATTTTTTTTTTAATTTATTTTAAAAGTTTTTTTTATTATTTATTTTAAAGCTGTATTTCATTTTGGAGTCAAGCCTAGGCCTCATAAAATTTTTGAAATTAGATGGATGCCATTTCGTGGACAAACTGAGCTTTTTAAAAATGCAAAACACATGTTTAATCTGTATTTTTTGGTGTGTGTGTGTGTGTGTGTGTAGATGTGTCTGTTTTGCACTCTTGATGTTTTATAGATTCACCCCTTCACTGTTGTGTGCTTTTTTTTAAGATCATTGCTGATTTGTAGATTGTACGCACAAAAAAACTCAGTATTTTCACATTTTTGCCAATTTCCCATTCATTTCCTATATGCGGGTCATTTTTGACCCGAAGGTCCTGAGTGTCACTATTTTTTTTACGACCACTTAGACTTTTCAAACCCTGTCCCCAATTTTTTTGGGTGTTCATATACCAAGTACCAATAAAGTCACCTAGTTTCGGACCATTCCGATGAAGCTACGATTTTTAACATTTTTTTATTTAAACGAACTCCAGAGGGTTAATTTGTCCATGTTTTCTTTATTTGTTTCATTAGCGACCACCACGAGGCGCATGGATGACTTCATCATTGCTGTGGAGAGAATTGAAGCAGAGAATCCAGGACTTACGATGCTCGATGTGGTCAAAGGTTTACGTAAGGCTGTTGGCTTTGAAACCGACCTCATCGAGCGTCACCTCGGCATCCTCAGTGATGCACGCGACCTAGCGATAGAGCCATCCGTCATTTCATTCTTAAGCAAGGTCATTAATCACAGCATCTCTCAGTTGGGTGAGGAAGAAGGTGTAGTTCTGACTTTAGATGGCTCAAATGTGGCGTTGGCCCCAATGCTCCTCGGGCTTGAGGCTGGGCTGCAGTCGACCGTCCAAGACCTGTACCCTTTGACCTTGACCGAGAACCTGGTTGCCTCTTTGGTCCATCATGCCCACAATAAGCAGTCCAGCGCTCCTCTGGGCACTAAAGGTTTTTGGGATAGCATTAAATCCCCAAAGGTGTACACTCTCTCTGGTTTGCCCTCTTTGGCAACAGACGCCCTAATAACCGGAGGAATGGACGGGTTCATCCTCGGGTCGGAAGTTTCCACGTCCGACCTTCGTGAGCTTTCTCTGAGTGACTTGCTGAAGAGTTACTACAGCCACCAGCTTAACGCCGCAGGGTTGGACGCAGCGCCCCGTCTGATTAGTCAAAATCGAAGGATGAACTTTAAAAAGATCGTCAGCTTCTCTTTGCTGAAAAGCCAAGTGGTTCGGGCTGTAACAGTTCGTCGTAACGTAAACGAGTCTGAGAGGAAGAGGCTGGATGATGTCGTGAACGAGGGGTTTGAGCTATTTGTCCATGTGTATGCAGGTAATTAAAGCTATTCATTTATTTATTTATTACTGATGTCAACCATTTTATACTGATTAGTTATACACATGTATATGTAAAATATATATTTATATGAATAATTTTTATTTTTTTGATTTAGTTAATTTATTTAAATGTTAAAATTACTCTATTTTAGAGCTTTAACTTTTTTACTATATATTTTTTTTTAAATATGTATTTATTTAAATGCATTTCCTTTATGTGTTTTACAATTATATAATATATTTCATACTAATATATATATATATATATATATATATATATATATATATATATATATTAGGGCTGTCAAACGATTAATCGTGATTAATCGCATCCAAAATAAAAGTTTGTGTTTACATAATATATGTGTGTGTACGGTGTATAATTATTTTGTATACAAATACACACACATGCATGTATATATTACTGTGTATATATATTTATATATAATTGATATTATATATAAATATTTATATATATTTTACATGGATGGGTGTGTATTTAAATAGAAAATAATTATACACCGTACACACACATATATTATGTAAACATATATATATATATATATATATATATATATAATATAAATATTCCTAATTTAACAATAAAATAATTTAATATATTTTCATATACATACAGCATATATATATTGTATGTATATGAAAATATATATTAAATTATTTTATAGTTAAATTAGGAATATTTTTTAATAATATCACTAATGCACTACCAAGTAAACCACTTTATTTGTTAAAAGTTTGCAATCTGTCAATCGTAATTTTTTCTTCTCATATTGCTTTTTTTCCCCTGCCAAGTGTGTCCCAACATCATTACGAGGTCTCAATGGGGGGCTGCATCTTACATCGGCTCTCCCTCCTATCTGTATCTCCCTGTGCCGTACCTTTTCATCCACCACACATATCAGCCCTCCAAGCCTTGCACCACCTTTGAGCAATGTGCCAGTGAGATGCGGTCCATGCAGCGCTACCACCAGCAAACCAATGGATGGTCTGACATTGGATACAGGTTTGGAAAGTCCTAATGGGTTTTTTAATAATTTTAGATATCATAAAGCCCTTTGAACTGCTTTTCTTACGCTGAACTGACTGATTGATTGCAATTTAATTTCTTGTTCTTCCCCCTGAAGTTTTGTGGCAGGCTCTGATGGAAACTTGTACGAAGGCCGTGGCTGGAATTGGGTGGGAGCCCACACTTACGGGTACAACTCCGATAGCTATGGCGTCTGCTTCATTGGAGATTACACCTCCACCACCCCCTCCACCAGTGCGATGAACATGGTGCGGTACGACTTCACAAGCTGTGCTGTGAACGGAGGTCGACTGTCTTCATATTACTCCTTGTATGGACACAGGCAAGCCGCTTCCACAGAATGCCCAGGAAATGCTTTCTACCGTCAAATCCAAACATGGGAGCGTTACGAGGTAAAAAGATGAATAAAAATGTTATGGGATTTTATTGAACTTATGTGGTTCTGAACTTCTGACTGCTCAAAATGTTTTGCTGTCCCTCCCAACAGTTCATACCTTAACCGTGTGTCTGTGTGTCTCTGTTTTTGTCCTACAGAGCTATTTGCCTTGACTGTGGCATCAACAATGGGCATCTAATTGTGTCTCTGGAACACAGTACATGATGTATTACATGCATCCCTCATAATAAATGCAATTGCTTAAAAAAATACTTTTGGTCTCAATCACACTTTTTTTTACATTGCTCCTAATAAAATGTGCTGTGGTTATAATTAAAACAAGGCATTTTAAATCAACACCCCTTGAACACAAC
This sequence comes from Cyprinella venusta, assembly GCA_038021265.1. NCBI lineage: Eukaryota > Metazoa > Chordata > Actinopteri > Cypriniformes > Leuciscidae > Cyprinella > Cyprinella venusta. Next base: position 46,336,903 of record CM075863.1, read on the forward strand.
TTAATATTACTTATTTTAAATATTTTAGGTATTTTATAGCTGTAATGGATTTGTAAGGTATGGACATTGTACAATATATGACTGAGATAGATAGATAGATTAATAGACAGAAAGATAGACAAAATGGCAGATGGATAGATAGACAGACAGACAGATATATTATATTATTATAACATATATTTTTTATCTAATTACTTAATACATTCTATATAGTATTTATACATTATATGAATAAATGTCTTTAAAAAAACGTTGCAATATATTTTACATCTTAATATTTTATGTGTGTTTAAAGCTGACTCGATTATTTTACAGTTTTTAACTGTAGCATTTTACATTCTTTTGCGCTTAAAATGAGTGACGTTTGCAATGTCATTCAAGCACTAATAAATGTAGGCTACTGAAATTAGTCAGCTGACCAAGTCTAATTTATCCCTCAACCTGCTGTGAAAGAGTTACACCGTGGTTGATACATAAACTCCTTTCCCCTCCCCACCAACGTCACCATCCCTCCGAAAACTAACAACATGGAGTCCGGTGTTTAGAGTGCAACGGCGGTCTTCACCGTTTGCTAAACCCATATGGAATTGATCCTGAGGGGAAGGCTGCGACGCTCCGGGACGCATACAGCGCAACGCACACATGCTCTATAAGCGCCCGTGCGTTCGTGCCACTTGAATCCAAATAGGACATGGAGAAAGCGATGTGATTGGAAGCAGAGAATTCCAAAGACAGGCCGCTTTCCGTGAGTGTTGCACAATTTCATCCTAACCGCACACATCCTAGGAAATGTTTAACAGTCTCAGATTGTGTTGCTGGGGAAGGACAGCGTTTGCAGATGGTCCAGTATTAATAGCGCAAGTTATAAACGCATGTGAACTACATAGACGAGCACCATATTTTCGGGAGCCGGTACTAGCCTATTTTTTTTTTCTCCAGTAAAAAACGGCCTCCTCTGATATTATCAACGTAGGGAATGAGGCATGATAAAATAGGTCAGACAGAGTGACACTCCTCATGAATTCAACACAGAGATTTAGTTAGGCTATTCAAATGCATTCTTTCAGAAACTGAATAGCACAGATCAATATAAAATTCATTGATCTCTTGAATTTGTAAACATATTGCAGATGCTGATTTGTAGATTTTCTTTAAATAGCCCATAAAATTATGAGTTTTTTGGGGCTACTATTCCATTTCTATTGCTTTCAGGTGGTCATTAGATTGCATCTCATTTGTGTTTGTGTTTGTCCAGAAATGCAATTGCTCTTCATAATGTAGGGCAGGACAGGTGGATTGTATCTGCACACAAGCCTGTGCGCCAGAGGATCATGGAGCCTGAGGAGGATCTCTCGACCAGGGACTCCCAAGATCTGATGTCCAACCAAGGGCTACTGCCTTCAACATCAACATCATTACTCAACTGCACCTTCCTGGTATAGCCAAGGACCTAGACAATGGATCTTTTTAACATTTTTTTTTCTCTTTGCATTAATTTATTCCCATTTTTCAATGGAAAAAAACAACTAACTTTTACAATATGAATGTAAATCATTACATGGGAGTCATTGTTTTAATACAGTTAAATGCCTTTTAATGATAATTATCCTTGCACTGTTATTGTATACATTTCTGAATCTTATCTTTTAACAATTAGCGTACACGTGTGTGAGAATCTTGCAAAATTTTATTTCTCTCCTGAACAGAACTATGTAATGTTGGACTTGTTTCAACCCTCTGAACTCACAGGGGGGGTTATTGCATTGTGATGACTTGGAGAAGGGGGATGGAAATGGAGATTCAGAAGGTCCAAACTGCTTTTTCCCCACACTGGAACATTGTGGTAAAGTACAGAAAAGTCCACGTTCTTCAGGCTTTCCCTCATCTCTCACATGGGACTCGGACTCGGAGAAAGAAACCTTGGATGGTAATTGTCTCTCTTACATGTCATTGAAAAATACATGGGCGTCTATCTAAATCATAAGAAACTCAAAAAGTCTTGAAATGAGAATTTGCAATCATTCAGGCTGAACTACTCTGTGTTTGTACTGTAAAACTTGTCTCTCTGTGAAAAGTGTTAATGGTTTTGTTTGTCTACATTCTGTATTTATAGCTGTGAGTCTACTGCTTTCTGTTAAGTCATGTGTATATTGTTTGTGTTTCTGTGTGGATTCGAATGGTTTATGTCAGAGGAAGAACTTCAGCACTTTTCTAACCCTCATGGTCTGGCTGCTCACAGCCCAGGGAGTCCCACCTCTGTACTACAACAAGACAGGTGAGATGCAGATGATTATATGGAAAGACAGGTTTATAGAAAGGTGCATATATGTGGATTTTAAATATTGAGGGGATTGATTGAGAACAATATAGAGATGAAACCTATTCATCATAGCCTCTTAATCCTTATACTTGCAGCTTTGACATTGATCCGTGCCAAGAACCTGTGGAAACCAAGCACTTATTTCTTGATAAAAACCCACTTGCCCCCTTGGAGGTGGAGAATCAAGGAGATGTTACATACAGGGAGCCAATGACAGACTCCAGCCTACCGAAGCGTGCAGCAAAACGTAAAAAAACGAAAAGTACTGTACCTCAAACATGTTTGAATTCATGTCAATACCACCATGTGAAATAAAAACTTACTCAAGTCAATAAAACCTTTCCCTCTTTACTTGCAGTGGGAAAAGACAAAGTGAGCCATGTACCAGGTACTACACCAAAAGAGGCATGCCAAAAAGAAGAGAAAGATAAGCAGAAAGTCCTTAATTGTAGAGAGCAGGAAGAGAAGATCCCCAAAGAGGCTGATGTATACACCTTCCCAGCAGACTCTGAGCCAGAGAGTCCACCACCTGGACCTTGGGCACACTGCACTTTCATCCAGCGCAGAAGGAAAAAGAGGGTCATACTGAGGCCTTTCTCTGGTTTAGGCACCTGGCAACGCACAACGGGTGCCGGCAGAAGGACCAGGGGAAAACCCTCTGGAGCAAAGCAGCGTAGGAAAGCCGCAAAGGATGGGGGAGGGATGTTCGATTTTAAAGAGGAAAAAACAGAGAAGGTACAGGGTAGGCAGAACTCAGTAGTAGACCACCAACTGGACGAAGACCTCTCCCAAGAGATTTTCACATGTGTAGAATGTAGCATTTACTTCAAAAAACGTGCCCATCTACGTGAACACATGCTTGAGCATGGCCAGGTCGGTACATCTGGGAAGAAATTGCAATGTGGAGAGAAAGAAGCTTGGAACGCACATCTTAATAAAAATCCTTTTGAATGTATAGAGTGTGGTCAGGAGTTTGTAGACAAGGTACTGCTTCTAGATCATCACCGATGCCACGAGGAGTCACGGCAGAAAATCCTTGAAGAGATTGGAAAATTAAATGAGGGGGAAAAGCGGGTGGCAGTGCAAGCCAGTTGCAGCAATGCATCGGAGCCAGTCATCCAAGAGTTAACAAAGGTCGACTGTGGCCAGTTCGTGTGTCCTGAGTGCAACTTTAGCTGTGATGTGCCTCGAGAGCTTTCCGAGCACGCCAAGACGCACACCACCCGAAAAAGGGCTGGGGTTTATCGAACTTCACCCCGCTTCCAGCAGAAATCCTGCAAGAAAGGACAGGTCCAGTCCTCTGCAGATGTTACACCAACTTTTATCACTTCACCTCTTAACAAGAGGTACCCCATCCGAGCATCCAAGAAACCTAAAGAAACACAGCCCGACATTGCCCCTTCACAGGTGGACTCATTGTCTTGTCAAAGTGCAACCACGGGAGAAGCCACAGACCAACCTGATAAAGCAACCCTGCATGCAAATCCAAACCATGTGGAGGAGTCGAGACAAATAGGAGAGACATCTCTCTCTGTGGAAGAGAATGTCCTACAACCTCAGCCCCTAATGTCTCCTCCTCCAAATCCAAGGGCTGTTCCGCGGCGTAAGGATGTGGCATTCAAGAGCATAGGAAAAAAGCGCTCAGTCCGGGTCGCAAAGAAAAAAATGGGGCGCACAAGAGCAAGTACAAGACTTGATCGTAAGTCAACCCTGACTACCGATGTAACAAAGCAAGTCCGAATCTCAAACCAGACTGCAGATAAGGGCCAGAAAGAAGACATTCCAACACCGGAACCAGAACATGATTCAAAACAAGACTCCAAAACAGGTAAGTTAATAACAAGTTAAAACACCAAGACCAGTCAGTGCTTAGCTGTGTAACTAAACTGGTAAGGCCATAGCAATGGCTAGGCCTCAGTTCCTAACAGACACATGCACTTAGGCAAAACTTGAATGATCTACTAGTTGCTTTGGATAAGGTGTTTGCCAAATGCATAAATGTAAATGTAGTCAGTAAATGCTAACACTTAGTATTGTCAACAGTATTTGTGTAAAGGAAACTATACCTATCAATGCAACACTTACGTAGTAGGGAACAAGAGAGGATGCCAAATATCATAAACTGATGGTATATTTATCATTAAGTTATTAATGCATTTTCAGAAAGGTTTTGTTTTTATTTTCCATAAATTTCTCACCATCCACTTATAACATTGTCACATCAAATAATAATCACCACAACAGAACAATTCGAATTTGCAGTCACAACATATTCTGAATAAATGCATCACCTGGACTTCTGTCTTTGGTCTTGTAGTGATGCATGCTGATGTGTATGTGTACTGTATCATGTATTGTTGTGCTATTGTGATGCCTAGATTCAATGTGCCTGAGTCAGTTGAACCAAATTTGTGTAGTGGAACAACCACTGCCACTGGTTAAAGGAGTGATTCTCACCCATTCCATTGGCCTGTTATTATAGTTGTGAGGTGCAACTTCTTTTTCCATTGGCCGACCACTGTTGGTGGTATAGTGACTTTATCCCTTACATTTTTACTGTAGGAGAGAAACAGTTAATCCAGTCAGTGGCCATAGTCAGTAAGGACCCGAATTTTGATAGGAGGCAAATGCCAAGTCTTGAAATTCTAAAAGCACATAGTTCACATGTGTTGCGCTTGGCCATAATCTTGAGGAAATCCAAGTTCTCACCCTGGCCTTGCACCTGAACAGACTGATCTCATGAAATGGCGTATCTATGACACGCCAATTCGTATTTCCATTTTTGGCATGCTATCAACATGCATAATCGCTTTTCAGTGTGTTTATGAACGCCGTTGACTTAACGTTACATTACTATATATAGGACCTACCCCAACCCCGTCCCTAAACCTACCCGTCACTGGGATTAATACCATTTATGAGTCTTCCCCTACCATCCTAGGAAAAAATATCACTCCCCAGATGCTTCATTTCGCCCGGACATTTAATGGCATGTACATGCACGCGGAATCATTTGGACATTTAACGGCGTAGACATACACGCAGATAGCTGAAAATGCGTATAACACGCCACTGGACTTGAAAGTGGCGTGTATGTTTACGCAAAAAGTCATGATGTCATGTTGACCTGAGAGTAGCTTCTCAGCCAGCGTCTTATGAGCTGCAGAGAGGCTGGGGTTGCTTGAAGGGCAGCAAGCCCAGCTAAGAAACAAGTTATCCCATGTCCTCATAGAGTCTTTTAGCTCTGACCTCCCCTGATGGGTGAAGGATGAGCAGAGCCACAGATTCTAAATGGTTTCAGAGTAGTCAGGCCAAAAAGGAGAATGGTCATCATTTACTTTCCATATTGTTATCCAAATCCATGACTTTCTTTCCTCTGTTTAACACAAAAGGAGACATTTATATGGACATTCACAATACTTTTTCCTTTTTTGGAACCCCTGACCCCAATATGCTATAGTTGAATGGAAAAGAGAGGCATGAACATTCTTCAAAAAATCTTCTTTCTTGTTTCATAAGAAGTCATTTGTGTTTCCAACCTGTTTCAGTGTTTCTTTTTGTGTAAAAGAAAACAGAATTTCCATATAGATCAACTTTTATATTTTACTCAGCTTGCCTTCATTCTCATTGCATCCCACAAACGTTTTGTTGCGCGATAATAATTGATTGCACAATAATCATCATTTATAACTGCTAAACACTCTTTAACACGCCACTTTAACCTCAGGGAGTGAGCCACCTGCCAGTGCTCTGGATCTCAAAGCCTGCTCCTCTTCACCAAAGAAGAGCGGCAAAAAGCCTGAAGAACAGGAGGAGGAACCCAAACTCAAAAAAGACAAATCTGATAGTCAGGGGAGGAACAGAGAAGACACACTTGTTGCTGCTAAACTAGAGGATGGTTCTGATGATGATGATAATGAGGATGAAGAAGATGAAGATGATGAAGATGTTGTAAATCGTCTTATCGGTGCATTAACTGAGGAAGATGATGAAGATGATGATAGAGAGGGGTTGTTCAAGAGTGTGGAAAGAAAATGCCCTTATTGCCCAGATCGATTTCATAATGGCATCGGACTAGCCAATCACATTAGGGGTCACCTGAACAGAGTGGGTGTTAGTTACAACGTTAGGCACTTCATCTCCCCAGAGGAGGTTAATGCCATTGAGAAGAAATTCTCCTACCAGAAAAAGAAGAAAAAAGGTGAGGATACTTCTAAATGTTTTTTTGCCTACTATTGTCAATGTCTATGAATTTGAGGTCACATGAAAATGTATTTTCCATATCTACGATACAGAACCAAAGGCGTGTGTAACTTTTTTTAATGTAATACTTTCCATTGCCACCTCTAGTCGCCAACTTTGACCCGTCAACCTTCAGCGTTATGAGATGCGAGTTCTGCAGTGCCGGCTTTGACACCAGGGCTGGTCTCTCCAGTCATGCCCGAGCCCATCTCAGAGACTTTGGCATCACCAATTGGGAAGTCACGGTTTCTCCCATTAATATCCTTAGAGAGCTTTTTGCCAAGCATCCAGATCTTGTTCTATCCACTCCTCCCACACATACTCTCCAGTCAAGTCAAGAGGAAAACTCTGATGAAGAGCGAGAGAGCAGGAAAGAGATTAAAGATGAGGAGAACATGACTGCAGATCTTGCCACTCTTTCTTCTTACTCTCCAAAACAGCACTGGAAAGAAAAACACAATATCAGTGAACTAGAGGGTAAGTGAATGGGATTTACTTCTTGATTTCTCAAAGATTGACCCACGGTCACTACATAGTTATAACTAAGTTCTTTAAATCAATGCAAAAATTGCTTTTAGAAAATAATGGTGTAGAATTCAGAAAGAAAATAAGTCTTGACAAAATATATTTTGACAATAAATATTTGTTATTCTGCATTATTTCTGCAATTACTCAAATGCTAGCTTATTTGTACAAAAAGGTCAGAAGTTCTTGCTTAGATCTATTATTAACACAAGATGCTTTTTGAAACATTGTAATGTCATTGCTGCATAATAAGGAGGGTTCGCTTGTGGACTCAAAGCAAAAAAAAACAAAACAAAATCATCGGTCTCACACTTTTTTAAATGTAGTGTTTAGATGAATTTTCAAAGGTTAAAGTGTCATTCTAATGTTCTTACATTACTTGCTCATCATAAGTTACTTTTCTTTTACATAAATAGCCTGCTTGCTTGCTTTGTGGCCAGATCGAAGTCCAAAATATTGCTAGCATACTAAAGAGAAACCTTAAAAGCTTGTGGATGCCTTGGGATTTTGTGTAATGCTGTCAGGGGCAGTTGTAAAAGCAGTTCTAAAGATGTTTCTATGGTGCAGAACACTTGCTAATTTAATGCAACCTTAGTTAATGCAGACTAATTGATGTCTGTCTGGTGTTTAATAGTTATCCTAGTCTCCGCCTTTATTCGGTTCGTCACGCCTTGGTGCGTTAGTGCATGTGTGCGGGGCAAAATGGCTGCTTCCACCTCCCCGCAGACACAAACAATAGCGGAAAAATTGTCTGACTGTAGGTGCTGTAATAAGTCCGATGCGCTGCAGCCGCTGAAGGGTGAGTGCATGCACTTCTGCGCAGTGCATAGGGATGCATGAGAGATATGCTCGGAGCTTAGCCACTTTTCAAGCTTGCATGGCATGCAATCGTGTTAACATTTAAGACAAGCTCCTGTCATACCCGATGTGCATTTTAAATGACTGATGCCTGAAATGGTCTAGTGAGAGAGTGCGCGTACGAAAGCCACTGATTCCCCTGCTGTGTGTCACTTTTCTATCTGAAAAGTGAAGGTATGTGACATTATGCGCTCGGGTACTTAATAAAAGCAGTTTTAGATGTCCTGTCAAAATGACGGCTTATTTTTTCAGTGTATAAATGTCTTATGATTTCCGAAATTAGGCTGAGTCTTCGCCATTTTACTTGAGGTGCTTTTTTAATGTTGAAATGGAGCGCGCGCCAACACTTTATTCTTATTTCTTTTTCCGCGCACTTTCAGAAAAACGTTTTTGAAAGGAATAATGACATCGCTGCTCGTTTTCTATGTTGTCCTGAATAAGTTATTTAACGGTTGCCTTTAATCTTTAACTTACTGCATTTGATGTATTTTGTCTATTTGTCTGCTTATTTCAGGCGATGCCATTTACAATGAATTTTCATTTTCAGTCTGAGGAGAAAAAGGGCTGATGTTGCTAGAATTGTGTCTAGGACAGATCAAATGACAGAACAGAAACGCCCACCGCAGGAACGCGTTGACTGCTTATTATATTGAATATGCTGAGAAGAGCAAGACTTGCAGGAGCTTCAAAAGAAAAACACTGTGTGCTACGAATGTAGTAGGCATGCTGAATTTACCTCTGGAGTGAATAAAATATTGGTTATGTTCATCTAATTGTTAGACTTCAAATCAAAATAAAACAAAGTTAGATAAACCTGTTTTATAATCTAGTTTTCTAAAAACGAGAATAGTAGCAAAAACTTGTGGCTTTTTGAGGTCAAGATTATTGCTCAGCTGTACCTTATGGTTTCATCTCCAAAGTTTGTCCGTTTTAAAAACAGTTCAGTTTAATGCTGCCTCAAATTACAATCTACTGTGAAAGCCCAGACTAAATGCTCATCTAACATTTTCTTTGTGGAACATGATGCTTAATTTGTGTGAAAAATAAAATGAGTTAGAAATAATTGTTTAGACACAGAAGAATATGTTAAACTTTTGCCAAAAGTAGTGAAAGACTATAATGTTATGAAATACGGACGGAAATGGTGGACTGTAATCTCAAAGTTCAAGCATGAAATTGATGTGAATTTTAAGGGCTATGTTAGTTAACTGAAATTATTTATTTCATCTTTTGATGAAATGTATATCAAACTATACAGTATGTTTTGTGATTTCCCTCTAAGTTTCTGTCCCCATAATGGAAAAAATATATTTACCAGGAGTTTTTTATTAAATCTCTCAAAATCATGTAGCCAGTAAATTAAGCATGGATTAACTATAAATAATTTAAATGTATTATTTATTATGTACAAATGTTTAAGGGAAAGCTAGTAACCACCTTTGTGGTTATCCTTGAAAGGCTTTGACTATTTAGCTAATTTAAATAATTTGTCTCTGTCTGTGCATATTCAGGTGGGGAGGAGGCAGAGGATGAGGAGGAGGACGAGGAGGAAGATGAAGAAGAAGAGGCCCAAATGCCCCATACGGATAAGTCGGCCACAAGTCCAGAAGAAAAGACCCTGTTTACTCTAGAGGAACAGAGCCCTGAATCGAAAGAGACTGATTCTATTGGTAATTTGAGTTTTATTTTATCTCAACTCTTTTAATTTTTCACCCAAAAAATCCAAATATATTTTTTAAAAATTCACCCTCTTTGTTCCACAGAAAAATAAATTCATACAGGTTTGGAATGACTTGATAGTGCGTTATTGTGGACATGAATTTTTATTTTTGGATTAAGTATTCCTTTAAATACATACAAGTCACTAGTATTAATTGCATGTACATGGATATTTGAGCTGATGGGATGAAAAGTCATATACATTTGCCCTTATTGGCCTAGGCTGGGTTTCCCATAAGCATTGTAAGCTTAAGATAATCATTGAACAATATGATAATTGAACAATATGATCATTGCCACCAATGGTCTCTACGATCAACTTAGGCGTACGATGCTTTTGGGAAACGCAGCCCTGGTCTGCCATCTTGATTTTTCTGTCTTTTTACATGACATTTTTCAACTAATCAAAATCAGTTTTTATTTCCACTGTGGCAAGTCAGTATGACTATTTATACTGCTTTTTGATTAACTGGGCAAACATGAAAAGACCAAATGTAAATGCCCTCCAATACTCAATTGAGAAGGGTAACAATTTGATCACCTCAGGAGGTGGTTTGACATACATTCAAGATGGAACGTATTCCAAGACTAAATGCATCCTGTTGTTTAAGTCATGCATACCCAATTGGTTAGCAATCCCATCTATCAAAATTCATGAAGTGAATAAGTGCATACGGGCCTTGTATCACCATTTCTCTGTTTTCCAGGCTCCAACTTGTTGAAATGTGAGTTTTGTGGTGCTACATTTGAGACACGTCGTGGTTTGTCTAGCCATGCCCGCTCTCACCTACGACAGCTGGGTGTTGGCATGTCGGAGAACAGTGGAGCACCCATTGATCTCCTCCACAAGATCACTAAGGAACGTTCAATTGATGCATGCTTCTCTGGCACCTGCCCTACTATGGAATCCTCTAAGAAGCCCCAGCACCATACCCCTATTGTTCCTATACCTAGCCCCACAAAAGATGTTGAAACTGAAGAAGGACTGCTGGACACAAAGCCCCCTGTCCCGTTTTCTGTAGCTGGTTCCGCTATTAAAGTTTCATCTTCCCCAACTACTCCATCTGCAGCTGGCTCTCTGCCTTCCTCTCCATTTGTAAAGTCTCGATCCCCTTCCCCAGTGCTGAGAAAGGCTCCCATCTCTTCCTTACTACCCGTGTCTTCCCCACTGCGATCCCCGGAACATAAGACCTTAGGAAAGAAACAGTCTACAAACCTCTCCAGTCCAACCAAACCATTCTGGGCACCACAAGAGACAGATGCCCCTTTGAACCTTAGTAAGAAAGCATTTAATATACTAAATACTAATAAAGAATTTCCACACATTTGTTTGCGATTTGTTTTTATAGTGTTGGGGTCATCAATTGATCCTTCTTGCAAATTTATTGTCTGTATGTCCTTAAAATCTCTTCTACTTTTCTGTTCCTCTCACTTTCTTTTTTTAGCGATGGACATGGACTCTAAAGATATTATTTGCCAGTTGTGTGGTGCATGGTTTGAAACAAGAAAAGGCCTTTCAAGTCATGCTCGTGCACATTTGCGCCATTTTGGGATTGAGTATTCAGAATCCAAGGGCTCTCCCATTGACTTACTCAACCGTTTCATCTTGACCGATGACTTTAAGCACAAAGCAAATTCTTTTCTCTCCGATGGTCCTGAGGACCTGAGGTCCAAGAAGATCGGCATGACTTCCCTCTTACCCTCCACTTCCACTTCTTCCTCAAAGAGACATATTCCCTCCAGCCCTGTCCTATATAAAATGGCGACTTCTTCTTTGAAGACAGCCATTGGCTCCAAAGCTACCTCATCTTCTACCCACACCCTATTGGGCCCACCCCCAAAGAAGCTGAAACCCTCCTCTTTGCAGGTCCTTCGTTTCAGTGGTGGGGAAGTGATGTCCTTTCCTATAGGTAACAACTTTTACGTGTTTTGCATGCCCTTGTTTATTCTCTGCTAATTACATGAGATAATTTACTCACATAAACGTAAGTCTGATGGATTGTTCTGTACTTCTATCAGAGCCAATGAAAGACGTGGGCTGCGAATTCTGTGGAGAACTTTTTGAGAACCGCAAAGGCCTCTCCAGTCATGCTCGCTCCCATTTGCGCCAACTTGGCATCACAGAATGGTCTGTGAATGGCTCACCTATTGACACACTAAAAGAGATTATAGTCCGTCGAGGCCTGCCGTCAATCATGCCTCTGAAGTCCCCCAAATCCCCCTGTTCTTCTCCGGGCCCAGGGATGCCTCGGCCTGCGGTCCAGTCCTCTTCCCCACCAGGGAATGTTCTTGGGCGCCTACCTTTCCATTTTGCCAAAACGCCAAGCCACAACCAGCCTACTTATCGCAAAATGTCTCCTTCGACATCTGCTGCCAGTTCGCCCCAAACAGTAGAGCTGGTAAAGCCAAAACCAGAGCCTGAAATTGTAGAAGTTACAATGAAAGGATTAGACATGGGAGTAAATAAAGGCTACAGTCCAGAGCCACTACATTCCAGTTTAATTGCTTCAGATAATGTTTATCCAGTCAACTTGGGTAAGTTTTTTTTTTCATACCTGTAATCTTTGTTTACTTTAATCGTGTTTAATGATGTTAATGGATGACTGAATCATCTGTTACGGTCTTTCCTCCTACAGTCATGACTCAGGAGAAGGAACCTTCCCGGGATATTCGCTGTGAATTCTGTGGTGAATTCTTCGAAAACCGCAAAGGCCTCTCAAGCCACGCACGGTCACACTTGAGGCATATGGGTATCACAGAGTGGTCTGTAAATGGCTCGCCCATTGACACACTGTGGGAAGTCATGAGGAGACAGGGCACAACCCCTGCGTCTGTTGCCTTGGGCATAAAGGAGGAACCGGGACAGGATGGGGGAATTTCATTGAACAGTCAAGGCTATCAGACATCCGCCCTGTCCCGCAAATCACCTCTTAACCTGTTGCACTCTGGGTCGCGCCTCCATAAGCATGGGCTGGGGAGCATGACCTTGTCCCCCACCTCACCTGTGGGGAAGATTTTTGGAGTGTCTCCACTGAAGAAGAAGGTGCTGGTGGAGGAGGGACAGCCAGGAGAGAAGACACTGCTCAATCAATCTAAAAACTTCTCGCCTCCCCCACAGGACTATTCCTTTAAGGGTAAAGCCTCAGCGGAGAAGGGCCATGGGATAGGCCACATGGGTAAGGGTATATTTTTGTAAGACTCCTTGTTTGGTTCTTCAAACATCGTTTGAAGGCTATTTGTAGTTCAATGTCTTTGTTGCTTTCATGTTTGCACAAGATGACTCTCAAATATATAAAAGACCCCAATTCAGAATTTCAAGACTTAAAATAGAGCCAATCAAGTTTGTGTTTATAAGCAAAAATGACCCTTTTTGCATTTTTATATAGATGTTCCTGGTGTACAGAGGCGGACAGAGTACACAGCTTTATTACTTGAGTAAAAGTGCAGATACCCCTGCTAAATTTTACTCAAGTACAAGTAAAAGTACTACAGTCAGATGTCTACTTGAGTAAAAGTACTGAAGTGCTTGTTTTTTAAAGTACTTGAGTATTTTCTAAATATTGCATTACTATTGCCACAGTGCTTACATTTATGGACAGAAACGTCCTACATGGAGTTATGAAAAATGTTTATGTTAATACCTTGGAGAATGTAAAAGAAATTGAAAGTAAAATCAAGTCATTTTCATCTTTTTACCATGTTACTTTATTTAACATTTGAGAAAATTCAGAAACTTGAAATAGTGTGGCGAGGTGGGGCGACGGGTCGGCACATTCACGGGATGGACCTGCTGTGTCTCCATCCATTGTTTTGTCCATGGTTTTGTCTCTTATCTAAATCTGACCATGGAGTTGACTTTGGCAGGAAAGCTGAAGGTGATTGCTGATAGGCTGACCCAGTCAGTGGCACCTGGACAATCCAATCACGTTTGAGAGGGAAATAACAAATTGAGGGTTTCCGAGATTTTTCTTATTTCCATTTTTTTTTTTTAGAAGTGGTTACTTTTTACTCACGGTTATGGATAGAAATGTATTGGAGTAAAGAGTACAATATTTCCCACTCAAATATACTTGAGTAAAGTCATGAGCACTCCCCAAAAATGATACTCGAGTAAAGAACAAATCCCTCGAAATTGTACTTAAGTACTGTACTCAAGTAAATGTACTGGTGTTATTGTGAAATACTAATTGTTTGCTTGTTTAGTGTTTTTTTCCTTTTTGAATATCCTGATTTACTTTGTTTTACTAAAAAAACAAACCAATGTGGCTTCATCTTTTTTCCTCTTCAGATGCTAGTTGTGAACTCTGTGGATTCTACTTTGAGAACCGGAAGGCATTGGCCAGTCATGCTCGGGCACATTTACGGCAGTTTGGCGTGACAGAGTGGTGTGTAAATGGTTCGCCTATCGAGACGCTGAGTGCCTGGATACGCAGTCGTCCACAGAAGGCAGCGGAGATGCAGCAAAGTTATGTGCAAGGACCCCGCTATACCCAAAAGAAAGTATGAAAGCATCTACTCCTCAGTAATTGCAATTCTGTGGCGTCTAGCTGTGAAAACATGAAAAATTGAATCAATTAATTTCTGTATTCTTTTGCAGAGGTGCAGTTCCACTCTCTTACCATCCTGTAACTCTGTCCCTACAAATCCTGTTTCCCAAAAGCCTGCTGTGTCCAAATGGGCATCTCTTACTTTGCCTCAAAAGAGGGCAATTGAACGTGAGGCTAATGCCAACAGTTGTTCATGGGGGTTGTCATCCCGGGGAACAGACGCTAAAAGCAGGAGTGGAAGTTCCACTCAGCAAGGCCTTATTCCACAGCCTGGCGGCCATCATTCCAGTAACGCTCTTCCGCATGCACAGGTGGCCCATAGTGAACTCAACGTGCGTTTGCCACGAGGTCTGAGCAAAACTTTACCTCAATCTCTTTGTCTTAATTTTTCCCCATGTATTTGCAAAATTGTAACCTGCCGATTTCATTCTCTTAAGGATTCGAGAGACGGCCACTTAAACACCCGTCACATGTCGAAGGAGGGGAGGGAGAGAGTGGCCCCCCAAAGCCTCGCTCCAGTACCGTTCCTGCCCTTGTGCCAAAGCCCCCCTCCACCCCACTGGTTAGACTTGTGGGTAAAATTTACTCACTCAAGTGCCGGTGAGTTGTACTTGCATATTAAGTCTTGTCCATAATCTAGTGAGCTGCCTGGATATCTACAGCCTACATAACTAGCATTTCATAACTGAAATGGAAACTAGTTAGTGACTCTTGTAGAATGATCTAGAATCAGAGATCTAGATTGAAGATAGCTTTAAAAAGCTCGAAGATAGCTTTGGTCTAAAACTTTGTATCTTTTTGTGAGATCTTTATGTTGTGAGCATGTCTATAATGCCTTAAAGAGTACCTCTTATGGCATTTAAAATGTTCCTAATATTGTTCTGGTAGTCCCCAACAACAATTTTACAAGCATGCAATGACAAAAAACACTTTTATTGTCTTATAATATGCATTTATTTTTACCTGAATTGCCCACCGACTCCCATATGAATCGTTTTAGCGAGTCCTTTGTCTAAAACCCGCCTTTGCGTGACGCTAATCTGCGGTGATTGGTCAGATGACCTAGTCAGTTGTGATTGGTATTCTTTGTGCAGAAAAACGGAACTCTATTACCTTAAATGGGTTCTCAACTCCGGTCCTCGCGACCCACTGCTCTGCATATTGTGTATGTCTCCCTCATTTAACACACCTCAGATCCTCAGCTCGTTACTATAGAGCCGGCTCGCGAATCCATACTTTATAGCGTTTAGGTTTGTGAAGCAATCATCTTCAAAATGACACGAACACAGAACAAGGTTTGGGCTATACTTGTGTGGTATAGCAGTACTTGTATATATGAACTGCAGCCACTTAGTCTTCAAATACTCCTCACTTGGCAGGTTAAAAAAGTTCGCTTTTGCGTCGCACTTCAAAACACAGCGTCTCGTCGACATGATTGTTTTCCGAAGCCCAGATCTCGAAAAACGACAAAGTCCAAAAAGGTGCGGTGGGTCCAAACCTCCATGCTCTCAGACCTCCCTGGCCAGCCCAGGCAGGGTGGCCCGTCCTGGGCCAGTTTCAGATTTGCCCGCCACCCCTGGAGCTCCGGTTTTCCCTGGCGTCTCCGAGCGCAATAAGTGGGCGTTTCTTATTCAAATAACTTGTCAAGTTGACGTCAACCAGACAAAGGAAAAGCATTGTTTTTCGAACGATTCATATCAGCGATTCAGAGTCGACTCTTGTTTTTGAGAGATAATAACTTTGTATACGATGAACTTTCATGTTTAAAACTTTGCAGGATGTTTTCGTTCACTTAGATCTATGTTAAACACTACATGAAGGGCAATTTTCAAAAACCCAAAATAGGTACCCTTTAAAATGCCTTAAAGGAGTAGTTCACTTTAAAAAAAAAAAACTTTTGCTGATTATTTACTCACCCCCATGTCATCCAAGATGTCCACGTCTTTCTTTCTTCAGTCGAAAAGAATTTTTTTTTTTTTCGAAAAGAAAGTTTTTGATGAAAACATTCCAGTATTTTTCTCCATATAATGCACTTTACTGGTAACCAAACGGTTCAAGGTCCAAAAGACAGTTTCAGTGCAAACTGTTCAAAGGGCTTCAAACGATTCCAGGCGATGAATAAGGGTCTTATCAAGCGAAACGATCGCTCTTTAAAAAAAAAAAAAAAGTTAAAGTTTTATAAGCACAAACGCTTGTCTTGCTCTATTCTGTGATGCACGTTCATGACTCTCCTGTTCAAACTCGTTCATCAAAATTAACAAATCGTTTTCCGAGTCATTTGGTTCATTCAAAGAACGAAATGAACGAATTGACTCGGAAAAGATTCTACAAACTTTATTTGTAATATAAAAAATAAATGTCTATAGCGCTGATTGATTTTACTATTATCGGGCAAGATGCGAATTAATGATATGCTTTATTGAAATGAAAAAGGTTATAAATGAGTAGTCGATTCCCCTTGAAGGAAGGCATCTTTTCCAACTTTTGATTCCCTAGGCCTCAGAATCGAGGAATCGATTCCCAGACCTAGTAGTCAGTTTAACAGCGAGTGTACATGTAGTTCATTTAAGATCATATTTATGTCCTTAGTGTAGATGCAGCCTTGGTGTGTTGGTGATGTTTTTAAAATAGCTCGGACATTTCTTTTTACAAATGTGTAAGCCTAGCCTGGATGCCAGCCCGAACTCCGCCCACAACATTTTTTTGGTCGGGAAGTTCGGTCTGGACTCAATCCATTGAGGAGTAATTATGATCAGTCAAAAAATGATCGGGCCAATCAAATTGCCAGGGCAGGCTTTATACGATGATGGACAGATGATCTGCAAGGACGTAATCATCACGTTATCAAAGAGCGCTTAACTGGTTTCCTTCAGAGATTGCTGCAGCTGGAGAATTGTGTTACAACCCGGTCTCATCCCAATTCGTCATATAACTGACGTTTTGGGACGTCTTTTGACCATTCGTCAATATACGACTTTTTAGGGCCCCCTTAAACGTCGGTAGATGACGTTATGGGATCCTAACTCTACCCCATACCTAAACCTAACCATAAACCCAACTCGTCACCTAACTGACGTTAAAGGTAAAGCGTCAGTTGTATGACGACCCGGGATCGTCATCTACCAAGGTTTAAGGGGGCCCTAAAAAGTCGTATATTGACGAATGGTCAAAAGACGTCCCAAAACGTCAGTTATATGACGAATTGGGATGAGACTGTGTTATAGATTCCGCTGTCACTTCTGTTGTAAAATAAATCGACAGCACATTCATTTTAATAGACAAACAGAAAACTGCAATCAACGCATTTGTCGATCGGAAAGATATTTTTGCCGTCCTTCCTACATGATTCGGCAAAAGTGTAACTTATCAGCTGGCTCCGATGGTCGATAAGAAGATGGGACGTAATGAAAACACTGTGGTCGTTGTGGTTTCTCCTTTGGTGGCACTCATGGAGGATCAAGTAAAAAAGCAACACTCGTTATTTTACTTCTAAAAAAAAAGTAAGTTCTGTTGACAACTCTGATATGCAAAGGAGTTGACTTACTGCATTGCTCTGATTGGTTTTTGGTCTACCGACTATCCAATTGAGTGCAGAGTTGTTGTTTTTGTCCTGGTTCGGTTAAGACACGCCTCATAATCAAAGCCCAATGGAGGAGTTTCAGACTCACATTCTGACTAGAATATGAGTATGATGAAGTCAGGCTAGTGTAAGCCCTCAGAACCTTATCTTTTATTTGCAATTCATTTCTTTTAGGTTCTGTGACATGGAGTTTCACGGCCCTCTCTCGGTACAGGAGGACTGGATCAGGCACCTGCAGCAGCACATCCTCAATCTTAACTACAACAAGACCAAGACTGCATCACCCGCAAACAACACTCCTGTCCAAAGCGACACTCCTAATCCAAACCCCATTGTCTCAGCTGCTACCTCCTCATCCACCACAACCACAGCTCCCGCCGCGACCCCGTCCACGCCCTCCCCAGTGCCCACTTCAGCCTCCACACCTACACCCACTCTCAACCAAGTCTCGGTGGGGCGTCCGGCCACAGTAGAGCCAATTACTTCGCCTGCAAATTAGACCATGTGTCCCTCCTACGTATGTATGGGATGCCATCATCTCTACCAGTTATATCCCTAATCTGTTATTTTTGGTTTCTTTGAATATTTCTCTCTGATCAAAGGGAGAGATTTGTTTTTTTCGAAAATTCTCAGCTAGCGACCTTCCTACCCTGACCTACATCACAAGCATCTGTTATGATTCAGGCGCGAGGTAGGTGTGTTGCCATGACAGTTCTCATCTCCCATTTGCCTCGAAAGGATTGATCATTATTTACGAAAAAAAAGATATCACAGTACAATGCAACGTTTCATACATTCATGCTTTGGAAAGGAGAAAGAGTAGGTGGTGAGTCGAGTTTTGTAAGCTACCTGGCCCTTATGCCCAATGCCTAAAATTTATTGTTCAAGAGGAACTCTTAAGACTACAGCAAAACCGTTTAGCTAATGTTAAAATCGTCGACAAATCAGAATTACAATCAAAAAGGCACACAGAGAAAACTATAAAGCACTTAGACAAAAGGCCTTGGCCCTTTTCCGTTTCTAGCATTTGCAAATTCACAGTTTGAAGCTGTTTTAACTGTGACAATTAAGTACAAGCTTGCACTGCCATGCAGTTATAAAAAGATGCGAGGTGTTTGTTCTAAGCAGACAGAGATGTGTTCATGTCTTTTCGTTTTCATTATCCCTCTGCAATCTTGACGTTTATATTCTCCGTCGAATCTTGCAACTTAGAGATGATCAAACTTGTCTGGAACCATTTGCTGCTAAATATTTAAATAAGCTAAGCACACTTAGTTTTAGCACGTCCAACATTTGTACTCGATAAGCATGAAAAAGTACGTCATGCCTTCCAGTTGTTTTCGGACATACGTATTTATGCCTTCATTGCTCTTTCATACGACGGCACATTATTTTGTAGCACGTTTGCACAAGTTTATGCATTGCTTTGCATAATGCTTTGAAGATTTTGATCCTAGATCGCTCCATTTTCACATTTAACAGCAGCTTTCTTGTTATTTCTGTGCTTGACACAATGTAAACTCCAAATTGACTCCGTTGCCTAAAAGCTTTTTAAATGATAATGACGCTTTCTGAGAAATTGCCTTGGAACAATTTTAGTCTTATAAAAGTTAATATACGATAGCCCCCCCAGTTTTCAAAAGAACCCAAATTGGTGGCTCTTTTGAATGTCGAATGAACTGAACTATTTGGCTACACTACATTGAATGTTTTACAAGAGTAAAAAGACGATGCACTTTTGTCTGCAACGAATTAGGGAGCGTTTGTGTATTTAAACTCTTATAAATATATACGTATATGTTTAGTTTTATTTCTGAGCATAAAGTGCTAAATGCCTATGTATGATGCTTTTTTTTCCTTAAGACGTTTTTACCTGTACCAATCTGAAGGCGTTTTCAGAAACACAAAAGCAAGAAAAGGATTTTAAGAACTGAATGTGCCAAAGAGGACGTCACACATGTTTTTGGTAGCTTTGGTAGTTTTAGCTTTGGCAAGTCCCCGTTCGTTCTGTTTTGTCTTTGAGCAGAGGACGGAGGCAGCTGATTTGCTGCTGCGGATTTGCTTTAAAATAAGTAGAAATTGACAACTAAGTATAGTTTACTATGTGTGTATATACCACATAAGCTCACCATACTCATGGTGCTTGATTCATCCAAGAATTGACTGTCGATTTTTACCGCAAAAACAGTGACTGCCTCCCAAACATACGAGAGCTTTTGCTTATGTTTCCATATCTCCACAGGGAAGCGATGCCAAACTGCTCCACTATGGATGTTTGTCGCAGCTTTCACGACTTAAATCTGACTGTTAGGTTTTTAGTATTCCAAAAGGGAATATTACTGATATATCTTACCTAACATATGTATAGAAGATATTAACGGTTTAACACTTCAAATGTGATCTTTGTGAATTTATTTCGATTTTTAATGCTGTGTATTTTTTAATGAGATGTGCATTCCTTTACTTGCAGTTACATACCAGTGGAATAGATCAGTGTTTTTATTTTTTATTCCGTCAGTTTCTCTTTTAAGATTAAGTACATCGGTGCTCATGTGAACGAGTGGATTTTTAATTGAAGATTGTTTCAAAGGGAGATTGTCAAGTCCTCGTCCAAGGACTCTAAAAACGTGTCTTAAATGCGACTGCTATGTATGTTGTTATTGGTTAGTTGGGTCATTTTGTGACTGTGTCCCAGTTGTGTTTCACAGCAGATGGTGTAAGATCTCCTAAAGATCTCCTCAGCTGGTTTAGACTGCAGTCTCTGTACAAGTATTTGTGTTGTATGAGAGAGAGGAAAACATGACTTTTTGTGACTGAAAGATAGAAGTGCCATGGAAGTGTTGACCAGAGACGGATTCATGGGAATCTGCTCTTGAATGAAAATCATTAAATGTGCTCTAAAATCGAGCTAGTTGTCCACTCGTCATTTTTGATTCATAACTCAGCAGGATGATCAACAGTGCCCTGATTTAATTGGACAGAGTCTAACATTCCTTTGCGTGCGTCTTATCAGCGTTGGGAATTGTAAATAGTCCGATAGCAAAACAAACCCCTAGTGGATGTGATGGGAACACGATTATAACAAGCTTCCTGAACTCTTGTTCTAATTGTGTAAAACGTGTGCCGCTTTCCATTAATAGGGAAAATATCTCGTTTATGCCCTTGCGCAACAAAAATATATTTCTCAATATATTATGTGACAATATATTTCATGTGTCTCCGTATATTGTGAAATATACATAGTAATATATTATTTATTTAAGTTATATATTATATTTATTTTATGTAAGAAATTATTGCCGTTTTCATTTATTGAATAAATACATATCAGTTTAATTTATGAATCAATATATAGCAGTAGGTTGTCCATCCATATATTGTTATATTTTTTCAAATATATGAGGAAGTTTCTGATACATTGAAATATATTTTCTAATGTATTGCAATATAAATTGTAGTATATTGCAATATATTTTTGTTTCGTAAGGGTGTAGTGAGAGCTATTATGGAAAAAATAAAATAAAAATAAATTGGCATCCAAAGCAACAACGTTGTATCCAGTGTTTTGGCCAAATATAAAATGGTCGTTTGTTCTGTTGGACTGGGTGTCGATTCCAAGGCATTGGGAATTGAGTCTATTACTAAAAAATGTGGAATCAAACAATCCCATTGGTCTGTCCAGCCTCTCGACTGTACCTGGTAATCACACAGCATCATAAAAATGACACTATCTGGTTTGATATTTATTTCATTGTAGTCAAAAATTGGAACCCAAGAAGACCCTACTAACTTTTTCTACTTACAAATAAATAATCTCATTACATTTTCTCAAGATTTTTTTTTCCCTTTTCATCAAGCTAAACCATTACACCGTATTACTCAAGTTAAAAGAGAATATGTAACTTATATTTAAAAAAACGTATATTAATATTATGAACACATATTTGGTCTCAAACTAGCTGGCTCTTCTTAGTTTAATTTAGGTTTAACCTACAATCCTGTTTTTCTTCTTTTTTGCATACATTTTGTTTATTCAATGTTTATTGCTAAAATACAAAATCCCACAATCAGGATTTGAAACATTATTTAGACATGTTTCTCAAATCATATACAATAAATGTAAAAGTATGAAGTAAAAAAGAATAGTAAAATCACTAGTATAATATTTAGTTTGACCACTTGACAATGAAAAAAATATACACTTTAGTTAAGGATCCAACTCTCACAATTAACTTGTTGCTTATTAGCATGAATATAACTAAGATATTGTCTGTTTATACTTATAAAGCACATATTAAATGCCTTATTCTGCTTCACCATATTCTTTATCCCTTAATCCACCCAATACCTCAACTTAACAACTAACTTAATAACTATTTACAAGCGGTAGTTAGGAGTCTAGGGGCAAAAGTCGTTGTTAAAAGTGAGAATTGGACCTAATCTAAAGTGTGAGCATATCCTGTATGTATTAACCGCTTTAACCACACCTGTCACAATTGTGATCGCATCTTTTTCTTATTTCTGGAAGCTCTAAAAATTTTGTTATTGACTTTGGGCATGAAATTCAACTTTTAAATGACTAAATGATTAAAATGTCATGTGACTAGTGTGAAAGGTCACATGACCAGATCAGTTTAATTCCTGCTTGGTGTCGGTACACGATCCGTTCCACCTGCACAATCCGTTCTACGCATGCGCGTAATTACGTAGATGTAAACGTCACAGGTTTCCTACACTATCGGTACCACGCATGTGTGAATGAAACACTCTACGGCTAGGCGGCACAATTTGCGGCAGATGTATGTTACGTTAGTTTTATTGTGTTTAACATTTCATAGCGGGTCTATTTTGATGTTTT